>JAVIAB010000001.1:11541979-12141979 GCA_032433765.1 Megaustenia siamemsis
AAAGGGCCTGTTGTGTAATACTCTCAGTTGGCTTCCGTTGTGTGTCCTATCCAGCGCCATCGTTTTTGCTGTATCTCTTTATCCACTGGCGTTTGACTGGTACATTTCCATAATTCTATGTTAGTGATTTTGTCCTGCCATTTCCACCCTTTTATTCTGCGTAAGCATCCATTAATGAAAGTCTGTATTTTCTTGATTGTAAATTTTGTTGTTCTCCATGTTTCGCAGCCATATAATAGGACCGACTTAACATTTGAGTTGAACATTTTTATTTTTGTATTTAACCTAATTTCTTTGGATTTCCATATGTTTCACAGTGCAACGAAAGCTCCTCTTGCTTTTGATATCCTTATTTTGGTATCATTTTCTGTTCCTCCCTCTCTATCTATAATTACTGCCCAGATATATGTAAGATTGTGAGCACTACTACAAACAATTCAATCAGTGTTCCCACCTCTATCATTTCTTTCTTGTTTACATTAACGACCAACCATATCAATGATGTTGTGTTCCAGCTTTGTATAACTAAGGTTGTCTCAATGTTGAAGTGGGAAGCTCCCAGTAAAATGTATCAACTGTTTCCTCTGCACTGTCTGCTGTTGGTGCATAAACCTGTGTCACATTAATGTCTATTGATTTTCTATACGTTTGAAATAAATTTAACAGAAGACCACAAGGAACAGTTTATCAGGTGGTGAAGACATCATAGACAAATTAGGAAATTAGAACAGTGAAGGTAAAGACATCATAGACAAATTAGGAAATTAGAACAGTGAAGGTAAAGACATAATAGACAAATTAGGAAATTAGAACAGTGAAGGTAACGACAACGGAGACAAATTTTACAAAATTAGAACAGTGAAGGTAAAGACATAATAGACAAATTAAGAAATTAGAAAAGTATTTTAAAGATATAATACACAAATTAAGAAATTAGAACAGTGAAGGTAAAGACATCGTAGATACATTAAGAAATTAGAACAGTGAAGGTAAAGACAACATACACAAATTAAGAAATTATAACAGACAAAGTTGAACGAACGGAAAGTGAATCTCCCTCCAGTCACATATTTGGACACTATAAGGTAAAATTAAAATATCAGTCACAAATAAACTCTAAATTAATCCAACAATAGATAAGGGTCAGTTATTGGCCAACACTCAAGAAAGGAAACAGTCTGAGAGATAAGATCAGAAATGAAGAACTGAGAAAAAAAGCTAGGAATAGCCCCCGCCATAGAATATATAAGGAAACAACAGATAAAATGGTTTGGCAATGTGACAAAGAAAACAACACAACACAAAGCCTCACCAAAGAAAAGGCACAAAGAAAACAACACAACACAACGAGCCTTCAACAAACGTTGTGAGAACACCAGACCCAAGGGTCGACCACGAAAAAGATAGTTCGATGGAACATTAGAAGCACTAGGAAACATAACAGCAGCAGAGGCGAACAGAAGAGCAAAAGACCGCAAATTATATCTCCCCTCGACGCTGAAAGGCAGATGAGGAAGGAAAGAAGTAGAAGAGAAGACTCAAGTAAAGGTAATGTAAGGTAAGATACGTACTTGAATCGCCGTCATAGCACGAGAGTTTTCACCCATATGTGCACGGCCGCCTATTCAGAAGTTTTCGGAGACTTCCAGACAGTGTCGCTTCAAGCATCGAAACTCATGATGCGAGGCGGGATACCTTACCTTCTCAGAGTACTACCCTGGTACCCATTTATGTCAGCGGCTGGGTCGACCGCGGCGGTATTTTTCTTTTCCAACCACGAATACAACTCACACTGCTTCCAGCGGGAATCGAACACGGGTTGTCCGAACGTCGGTAGTCCAGTCGGGTGGTGTTCCAAACTAAGCAACCAAGACACCCCCCCCCCCCCAACCACGGTTAACATTTAAGTCCTATTTCAGCTAGAAGTAGAACGTCCTGGTTGGAGTGCAAGTGCCGGACTCAATGCGGCGTGTTTAGTCCCCAGGAGGAGAGGGAACATGATGATGATAAACTATGGAAATTTATTTTGAAAGTTGAGCCAAATTTAAGCCATGAAGCTAGAAGACGGCCTATCAAGGACATTAACATTCTCAATATAACATGCACGGCTGTTGGTTTTCATCTCAAATTGGCATTTTATTTGTAATCTTGAAAAGTCTGCTTCGCTAATGGATGAAGAATCGTGTGTCTTGTACATTCCCCTCACTTTTAAATTGATATTCTGTGGAAGTGGTTTTAGTATGTGACACAAGACACAAAACAAATGAGAAATTAATAAATATATATAGAAAAAAGGTATGTTTAAAGTTTCAAGTAACGAGTGGACACCACAATTCAGAGCGACGTTTCGGCGGAAATGCCTTCAACAGGAACAAACATACAAACACACGCACAAATATATATTTAAAATAAAAGGTTTACAAATTACAAAATTGAACTAGAAAGAGAAATGAAAAGTAAAGGAGAATAAAATGTTAATAAAAAAGTTCCCTGTAAAATATAAGAAGAATCTTTCTTCCGAAAAAAAAGACCCAAGACCGGTAAATCTGAGGGTTGTGGCTGATGCAATATTCAATTTTTAACCACAAACGTTTTGAATTTTAAAATGTAGGTTCTTGCTGTCACGTTGATTATATATAACAGAAGAATTATGTGTGTTTTGTCTTGCTGGAGAGATATAAGTGATCAAAGAAACTAAAGTATCAGTGACAAACCACTGTGTTTACAGAATGTTCTTCGAAAATAAGAAGATAGAGAAAAGAGAGAGAAACTATTTAAGCACAAAATAGATCGAAAGTGAGAATATTTGTAACTTTTCTGAACTTGACGAACGAAGCAGGGCAGTAATCGTCAAGATGTCAATAAACACCAACTGAACGGCTCATATCTCTGGTCTGATCGTCAATTTTTATCAACGTAGCAGAAATATACAACTTGTTGAGCATCGCTCTTTTTCTGTCTGCACATTATTTATGGCTGGCCTTTTTATGTTGAAACGTATATGCTGAACGTGTTCGTCAATCACAACCCTTGTCCCGGATCCAGAGCAGCAGACATGAACTACATTATGTGAACGGGCTTTTCCTAACTGTACAAACCTTTCGACCCCCAAGATTAGCTAGTCATGAATAGACACTCAGGGTGTCCCAAGTTACAGATTCGGCTAATTTTAGGCTAAACATGGCTAAAGCTCAAACGTGGTGAACTATCAGTTCAAGTACAAAAACTTGAAAATACACGATTCTAATTGCCACCTTGTAACTGTGATGTGCTACCAATGCCAATCCCGGACCCTAGATGCAAGAACAATAAGAAAAATAACTTCTACTGAGATTAAATGTGTCAGATGAATGATAGGAAACAGTCTGAGAGATAAGATCAGAAATGTAGAACTGGGAAAAAAGCTAGGAATAGCCCCCGCCATAGAATATATAAAAGGAGCCGCGGTAGCTCAGTGGTTAGTGAACTGGACTAACACGCACAAGGGGTAGGGTTCGAGCCCAACCGACGGCTCCGGGTTCACCCAGCCTTAAATGGGTACCGGATTTTTTTCTGGGAAAGTAAAGCAGCACGGGCGTAATACTGACCACATTACCCCAAAAAATCATGTGCTGAAGGTCTGTAAAATATAGGGTTACTAACACCATATTTCCCTATACGCCACTTGGCGTGACGGGGGTACTTTACTTTTTTTTTTAAAAATAGAATATATAAATAAACAACAGATAAAATTGTTTGGCAACGTGACAAGGCAGAAAGATCAAAACACAACACAGCGAGCCTTCAATAAACGTTGTGGGAATACCAGACCCAATGGTCGACCACGAAAAGGATAGATGGATGGAATATTAGAAGCACTAGGAAACATAACAGCAGCAGAGGCGAAGAGAAGAGCAAAAGACCGTAAATTACATCTCCCTCGACGCTGAAAGGCAAAAATGAGGAAGGAAAGAAGAAGAAGACGACGACGAACACAATTTTGCAAACAAAATCCATATTGTTGTTGTTGTTGTTGTTGTTGTTGTTGTTGTTGTTGTTGTTGTTGTTGTTGTTGTTGTTGTTGTCAGCCATTTCAATAGAGAAGTACTTCAACGATGTAAGCAAAAACTAAAATAAGTGGTGTAAGCATTAAAAATGCATAAAATAATTATTAATATAATGAATGAATAAAATAATTATTAAAATAATGAATGAATGATCATCTCTTATGAATATATGTTCCTTAAATTATCATCATCAAGTACCGGGCCTGATGGCGTAGGTGATCATTTTGTCGCTTTGCTTCCCTCTATCTCTTCGTCCCTCGATTTTTCCAGCTGTTACAATATATTCCAGTTGTTCTCTTCTCATTACATGGCCACAAAATGATGATTGTTTCTTTCTAATATTGGAAATTAGCTCTCTTTTTGCTTTGACCTCTTTCATAACATTTTCATTACTCTTCTAAGCTGTCCATGGTACTCTCAACATTCTTCTGTAAAACCACATTTCTACAGACTCCAGTGATTTTCTTGTCTGTTGTCCTATTGTCCATGATTCACATCCATATGTTAAGACTGGCTCTACTTAACATTTAAGAACTCTCTTTCTTGTTTCTATTGTCAAAAATGGGTTGCATAGTTTCTTCCTCATTTTTTTGAAATCTGCTTTTGCCTGAGCCATTCTGCATCTCACCTCTTTTGTACATCTTCCGTCTGAGGTTAACAAAGTTCCCAAATATTTAAATTCATTTACCTCATTTAAATTGTTTTTTTGCTATGTTCAATGTCTTCTTGGTTTCTTGAATCCACCTTCTTCTTGATCTGCCCCTTATTCTGTCGTCCAGAAACCATGCCGTCCATTATTATTCTTACATTACGTATTATTAATATGCCAAAGTAACAGTAATTTTAATCATGTCAATGTTGTTTATATTCTTGTTATGAGTACAGTAACTGTTATTTTTTCATTATTCTAAGCAACATTATATTATATTACAACGTTATTTCTATTATTTTTAAAGTTAGTTATTTTACTGTAATTGTTAGTATGATTTTTTTTAATAAACTATTTTCAGCAATACTACTGTTAATGTTATTTTTGCCATTATTATTATTAATATGGGAGCCGCGATAGCTCAGTGGTTAGTGAACTGGACTACAAAGGACAAGTGTAGGGTTCGATCCCAACCGACGGCTTCCGGGTTCACCCAGCCTTAAATGGGTAACAGATTTTTTTCTGGGAAAGTAAAGCGGCACGGGCGTAATACCGACCACATTACCCCAAAAATCATGTGCCGAAGGTCTGTAAAATTGATGGTCACTAACACCATATTCCCTATACGCCGCCACTTGGCGTGACGGGGGTACTTTACTTTTTTAAAAATATTATTAATATTATTATTATTAAAATTACTACTATAATTATTACTATTACTGTGACTCTTATTGATGTGAAACCTGTTTTGTTATCACTTTACTATTAATGCTAATATTTAGTGATTCTGGCTGCGCCATGTAAGAAGATTGACAAACTATCGTATTCCCAAACAAATATTGTATGGCGAACTTAAGGACGGAAAGAGACTAAAGGGTAGACCAGTGCTGAGATATAAGGATGTTTGCAGGGCTTCCTTGAGGGAATTTTCTATAAGTGAAAGGAACTGGGAACATTCGGCTGCGGATCGTAGCACATGGAGAGCAAACATAAAAAATGGTACAGAAACGTTCGAGACAGAGCTGATATCAAATTAAGAAGACACAAGGCGCAAGAGAAAGGAGACAAGACCGGATACCGCGGGTACACCTTGCTCGTTCTGTGGATAGATCTGTCTGTCCAGGATTGGCAAATTCAGCCACGAGAGAAGATGTTCAGTAAAGCAGCACCCAGTATGAGACACTAATGCTTTACCAAACTACTGACTTATCATGATTGCTTGCTACCAACCGTCTGTCAAGATGTCAAAGGCCATATAGTAATTCTGACATTAATTCCACAATTATTATCTTGGTCATCAATGATAATATTGTTAACAACATTGATTTTAAAGATTTAAATGATGAGACAGCACTACAGCAGTATTCTTAGTATTTTGTCTTTTGACTTCTCTTGACTGTACTTCCTCGTTGCTGACAGTTCTTTGTCTTTGACAGTGAGCTATCACATGAGAATATTACTCTTATAATACATCACATTACGATAGCTCATTCAATTGAATTTATAACTCACAATGTTTGGAACAAGATCAACATCAGTCTTTATTCTTATGTCTACAAGTCTGGGCGTAAAAAATCACAGATCAGTGGAATCATATTTCTGCTATACTAAATTAGAATTGTGTTGGTCCGCTTAGCCAATCGACGGTGTATATGCGGCCATGTCTTGATAGTCTGTCATGTCTAACTTCTCTGAATGTTCTTATGTTCTATGATATCTATCTTAACACTTGAATGCGCAACTCAATTATCAATTTTCTTAGGAATTCTTTAGACTCTTCTTTGCTTTATAATACTCATGGTTCTGAAATACACTGATAACTCCTATATCTCCTTTTGACTCTATTACTATTCTAATAATGGTTATACAAATCAGCTGATAACTTCTAATACCTCCTAATTTCCTAAATACCTACCAGCAACCGTCTGCCTTGAGGCAGGTTCCTAAATCAGTCTAACTTTACATTCTCGTGGCATCTCCTACACGCTTCTAAGGAGTAACTGAAAGTTTCTAGAAAGTCTCTGCTTGGCGTCTTTGTTGCCAATTAGGCGTCTCCTATTTCTTGGCCATTCTGGGTATGGAGACAAATAATAAAAAATGAATATTATTATAGAGGGAAACTTCCGAGGCGATAATCAGCGAATCAATTCAGAGGAAGAGGTATGTCACTCGGAAAAATGACAAATAATCAACAGAAAAAAATATGGACCACAGCAGGATCGAACCCGTATTCGGTGGCACAGCGCCTTGCCACGAAAAGCCAAACGCTAAGGAGCACTGCATCGAGGCAAGAATTGATTCGCATTCTGGGTATCTCGCATGGTCAGTCTTGGGAAATCCGCCTTACAATCATAAGACTATGGTTTTGTTATAGTGTGACTCAGTCATGGGCGATAATGGAAGAATAGAAGAATATGACGATAGACAGAAGAATAAAAGAATGATGCGATGACGATGTGAGGTAGGATAGTTTTAGGCGGCGTAGAAAAGACAATCTTCAGAGGATTAGCAAGGAGACGTTAAGTCTACCCAACTCAGTCGCTGAGTCGTAATCAACTTGAAGATTACCAGTGAAAGGCGCACAGATGTCAAGTCTGAAGCTTGTAAGTTATGTAACGCGACGAAGCAGGCGATAAGCTCCAGTCGCGCAGGTGTGGACACGGAGTAGAGTAGCACTAAGACTAGACCGGAAACTCTTATATCGGCAGACGCCTTGAAGTCCAGAGATGACCTGAGATGAAAGCGGACAATTAAACTGCCCCGCGTAAACAAAGGGCCAAGGGAGGCGTTATGTTGTAGGTTTTTAGTTGTGGGAAAAGGTTTGAGAAGATTGACAGGTTGTCGATTAAAGCAATAAGACTTTGGAGATAATTAAAAAGGCGGAGCTAGAGAGATAGGGACGGTAGACAGAGTATGGATAGAGGAGATTGCCAGAATGCTTTGGCGAGGGGCAGTAGCTAGAGTAACACTAAGAAGCCAGGGCTTGACTGAAACGGACGGTCGGCCAGAGACTCAGAGACATTCAGCTACAGTCGGCCAGACTCAGTGAGACTTTACTGAACTTGAAACAAGAACACGACAAGAACTTAAGTTGGACTTATACAATTGAAATAATTCGTTTAGAGGATTGGTGATACGTATTGGACTTAGATATATAATAGTTGAAGGAAGTCCAACTGTGTAACTATGAGTCGAGTCAAGATACTAGTTCCTCAGAACTATCAGAACTATCAGATGTGAGATAGAGACATGCAGATATTAACAAAGAACACTATACGGTCAACAAAGTTACTGACGGACAAAAGTTATTTGACAATTCATCATCGCCGATAGGCTATGTCAAATAACGACATTTTGTAAAACCACACACATGAAGTCACTAATAAAGACTGTTTATACTTGTTCAAAAGGATGATGAGTTATATGTGTATGTCAAGAAAGAACAAGTAGTAAGTTCATCAGATATCAGATAGAGACATGCCTGTAACATGATATTAATTTCTGTTGCACGTGACGCAGGATTCTATTCTTTAGAAAGGACCTGGAGAGAAAAAAAAAGAGTAAGAATTTTCTCTTAATTAACCAAGACGTCCACCTACGTACTTCCAGTATAACCAAGAAGTACTTCCAGCAACGAGTGCCGTCCTCATAATTTGCAAGTACCCATGAAGTTGAGCCTAGTAATGTGTTTGTGTACAACACACCAGCGAACCTTGTCTACAGAAGTTAATCAAGCCTAGCCATCTGTGTCCAAAATAGTACATCGATGTCCAGCGTAAGAATGGCTGCCTGTTTGTGAGACTACACCCTGTGTATCTTAAAATCCCGAAGAAGCGACTAGAAGTGCCAACCCGCAGTGATCTTTCCCCGAGCTATATCAAAGTAGAAGTGAACATTCATATTCATAAAGTAGAACTTCCTGTAAGGAAAGAAGTAAAAGTGAAATAGACAGAGAGAACAAAATGTGAAAATGATGTCCACATTGAGAACCTGAAAAAAGACTAAGTAGTTAATTATTGTTTTAAATTAGTATATTATTGTGTAGTTGTTAGGATGTTACATAAGTGTGTTAGGTATTCCAGGACTTCAGAAGCATGTAAGTTGGATTTTTCTTATATATTTTAGAGATGCATTTGATATGTTGAACAATGTTAGTGTGAAGTAAATAGGTTTTTCTTGATAAGTGTTTGAGGAAGAAAGTAGAAATTCTTTGACTGATCTAAACGTGTGTGCGTGTGTGAGTTGCTAGCGAATAAGTTCATTGTTAATTAATTAATTATCAAGATGAAGAGAGGCATGACTCCCACGTTGCAGACCCTGCAAGAAATTAGTAGAGTCATCACCGGTTTAGAAAATAGTTTTAGACAGCAAGAAGTGAGTGCCAGTATCTCAAATTACTCTGGCGATCCATCCAAGTTCAGACAATGGATGGCAGAAATTGAAAAGTATGCTCTCATTTTTCCTATAAATGAGGAAGACAAGAAATTAATAGCTTTTAAAACAAGTAGAGGCGAAGTATCTGACTTCATCCAGAGAAGGCTAAAGAATGAACCTTCAAGTAGAGGCGAAGTATCTGACTTCATCCAGAGAAGGCTAAAGAATGAACCTTCAAGTAGAGGCGAAGTATCTGACTTCATCCAGAGAAGGCTAAAGAGTGAACCTTCAAGTAGAGGTGAAGTATCTGACTTCATCCAGAGAAGGCTAAAGAATGAACCTTCAAGTAGAGGTGAAGTATCTGACTTCATCCAGAGAAGGCTAAAGAGTGAACCTTCAAGTAGAGGCCAAGTATCTGACTTCATCCAGAGAAGGCTAAAGAATGAACCTTCAAGTAGAGGCCAAGTATCTGACTTCATCCAGAGAAGGCTAAAGAATGAACCTTCAAGTAGAGGCGAAGTATCTGACTTCATCCAGAGAAGGCTAAAGAGTGAACCTTCAAGTAGAGGCGAAGTATCTGACTTCATCCAGAGAAGGCTAAAGAGTGAACCTTCAAGTAGAGGCCAAGTATCTGACTTCATCCAGAGAAGGCTAAAGAATGAACCTTCAAGTAGAGGCCAAGTATCTGACTTCATCCAGAGAAGGCTAAAGAATGAACCTTCAAGTAGAGGCGAAGTATCTGACTTCATCCAGAGAAGGCTAAAGAGTGAACCTTCAAGTAGAGGCGAAGTATCTGACTTCATCCAGAGAAGGCTAAAGAATGAACCTTCAAGCACATGGAAGTCCCTCCAGATAGATTTAAAAACTAGGTATGCTGCTGTAGGAGATGCTTACACTGCTTTCATACTTTTGAGGAAGTTTAAACAAGAAAGAGGAGAGACAATAACTGCTTACAGTAATAGACTTTTAGAGCTAGCAGAGGAATCTGGTTTAGATACTGACAGTTTTGGTAGACAATTAATAGAGACTTTTATAGATGGACTAATATCCACAGATCTAAAACTACACTTAGCGAGGCTGAACCCTGAGACGCTAGATGAAGCGATTAATATCTCTATTAAAGAAATTGGGTTCATGAAGAAATTGAATTTAATCCTACCTGAAGAAAGCCCAACCATCAGTGAATGGTTTAATAAAAGAAAAATAGTAGAAACGCCTAGGGAAGTTAATCAAGCGAGTAATAGATGGAGAAATAAGGGACGACTAGGTGAAATGAGTAAAGAAATATATGCAGTGAGAAGGGAAACAAGGCATTTTCACGGAAGAAGATTACCACCCCAGGAATCTAGGTGGAGATGGAAGGACAAAAGACAAACTGCTGGACGTAAGAGCTATGAAATAAATAGTGTAGACAGGATTGAAATGAATAAAGTGAATTGTAAATCAAAAGTTTGGGCACAGCATGTTAATCAAACACCCAGGCGTGGTTGGCAAGATCCCTCTGGAGTCAAAGAGAAGCGCGCAACCAAGCACGTGGATGCGAGAACGACCAAGTGGTCCAAATCAAACGGCCCAAACATCAAGACAAACAGGCTGTCTAGCCTGAAACAAAACAAATTAATCAGAAAGGAGAAGGAATTAGAGGGAATGGAACAGAATTTAGAAGATAAGTCGAGTCATGCGATCAGTAATAAAAATGAATGTATGTTAGTGAGAATTAAAGAGACTGAGGACAGAATGATCGACAGTGCTATACAAACAGAAGGTACGGATAGAGAAGTATTAGTGACACAGGTAAGCTGCGCACAAACACAGACTGTAGAGGTTAGAGGACAAACTAAACATAACGATAAAATAACACAAACGAGGGAGGTGAAGAAACAATTTAGAGACGCCTGTGTGGCTACAAACATCCTAGAAGATGTGATATCAAGAAAAGATGCCGAGATAAGAATTATGGAAAAGATAAGTGAAAGAGATGAGTTGATGCTGTTAGAGCTGAAAGACAAAGTAGATAGGCTAGAGTGCAAAAACAAGTGTCTAAAAACAAGAATTAAAGAGCTTGAAGCACTTGAAGAACAAAAGGCTGAGACTGACAGACACAGTGTATGTATGAGTCGAGAAGTCGATGAGATGAAAGCACAGAATAGCCAACTTTTAGGTGAAGTCAAAGTGTCCAAGGATTTAGTTGTAACTTTAAGAAAGGAGAAATCAGAAGTAGATGACAAAGTAAAGAACCTAATACGAGAGAAGTCTGACTTAGAGGAAGAGGTAGCGTCTCTAAGGCGAAAGAAAACAACTACAGAAAATTTGAAGAAGGAAAACGAAAAATGGAAACTTGATAGGATAGAACGCAACAGTGATACAAATAGTGTAGAGGTTGTAAGTAAAAGTGCTGAGAAGAAAAGTAACGAACTTGCAGTGTTTCATGCATTAGAGAAAGCAGCTGATAAATATGCGCGTGAAATGGACAAGGAATTAGGGGATATGGCAGATGGGGTAAAAGGTAGCAAGAAACGTCCTGAAACTGACAGATTGCCTACAATACGAGAAAGGAGGGTTGCTGCCATAAATAAAGAGTTTGAAAAAAACCAATATAGAAAGGCAGAGCAAGTGAAATTTTGGCCTTTGGGAACCCCAGAACGCGATTCCATTATTGCTGAAAGAAGAAGAAAAGACGATGAAAGAGTCAAAGTAGACCTGCCTTTTGCCATACGATTGGGACGGCGGCAAGAGTTTGTTGACCACCAGAAAGGAATAGACAGGGGCAAGAGATTCAGAGAAGATGATAGGTCAGAAATAGGAGACCTGGCAACCACTAGTGATGGGAGAGATACAAGATACAAACAGAGGAAAAGTAACCATTTTAAGTGGTAACCATGTTAACATCGGTTTGATTAAGATTATGCAGGTTGAGGGAAGTAAAGTAAGCCCGTCAGTAAAGAGAATGAGAAAAGATATAAATTAGTCATAGAATCAGCCCCAGAAGGTGACAAGATGTCACAATTGAGTTTTCTTGCTATTTCATAGTTTGGATGTTGTAACTAATAAGGTGTATGAGTCTACTAACTTTTAGACAAATTCTATATGTAATATGTCAATGTGCACTGAATGATGAGTATGAGTCTGTAAATGTACTGTTGCCTTAATGAGGAGACAGAACTATATGTATGAAGATGTTAGTGAGTCACCTGAAGTAAACAAACAAAATGGTAGCCATGTTTACATCGGTTTAAAAAGTTTGAGTAGAGTTAAGAGAACTCAGAATTTACAGAAAATAGAGTATTCATGGAGAGAAAAACATAGGGAACTAAGAAGAGAGAGTCAGTGACCCGAGATGGGGAGATTCTATGAGTTATATAGGAATTCCAAGTGTGGAACAGCACTGTGAGATGTACCGATGTGTGTATGGTGTGTTGTGGATATTTTCTTATGTAAGTCTAGACAGACTAGATTCTGTACCAAATTTAAGTCATAATTTGGATTGTTATGTGTTTGTGATTACTCTATGCTTCAATGTTCGGTCTGTCCAAGACTGTGGTGTGTATGATTTGAGGAGAAACATGTTGTGAGATGCACATTTTTTATAAAGACAATTTTATGAAAATGTAATTATAGTTGACGGGGAGAATTGCCTAAAATTTAGGAATATGTGGTGAGAGAAAACTCATAAGAAGACTGCCGACCCGACATGAGTTGACCAGTAAATTAAGCCTGTGGGCTAAGAGATTCTGTAAGAAAGCGTATTGCTATGCAGACAACTTTATTAGCCGTGCCAGAAGAGCACGTGTTCAGGGAGAATAAGAGAACAGAGTAGACGGGTCTTGTTCTTTTTCAGAAGTGGCACATATATGATGCCGAAGAAAGACTAAACACGTCTTATTAGGCAATTAAGAGAGTACAGTGCGAAAGCCGATCGAGCCTTAAATATTTCAGAATTGATGTTTCCACAAAATGTTTTGCATACATGAGACACATGTTGTGTCGCAAAGATGTTTATTGAATGTCATGATATTGTTGTAGAATTATGAATGTTGTATATGTAAACACCAATTACAGAACCTACCAGTTTAAATTAATAGACGGAAAGAAATGTGGGTTAGACATAGACAAAACAGACGATGACCTCAATTTAGCTGGCCTACATTCAGGCTAGGTCCAGAGTGACGTCACGTTAGTCAGAGGCTTCAAAGCAAAAACAAAGTGGCATGGCAGAGCGATGTTGTAAGATGATTGTATACATGATGGATTTTTCTTTTGAGATTCCAGTTTATAGATGTTGAATTTGTATTTCTAATTGTTGTAATAATTGATGTACAATGAGAAAAAGGAAATTAGTTAGCCCATTAAGGAAGTACAAAGAGAGCAGTCACACTATGTTTTTATTTTGAGTTAAATTGATCTATGAATATATCAATTCAACTGAAATGTTGAGGGAGATATATGTTATAGTGTGACTCAGTCATGGGCGATAATGGAAGAATAGAAGAATATGACGATAGACAGAAGAATAAAAGAATGATGCGATGACGATGTGAGGTAGGATAGTTTTAGGCGGCGTAGAAAAGACAATCTTCAGAGGATTAGCAAGGAGACGTTAAGTCTACCCAACTCAGTCGCTGAGTCGTAATCAACTTGAAGATTACCAGTGAAAGGCGCACAGATGTCAAGTCTGAAGCTTGTAAGTTATGTAACGCGACGAAGCAGGCGATAAGCTCCAGTCGCGCAGGTGTGGACACGGAGTAGAGTAGCACTAAGACTAGACCGGAAACTCTTATATCGGCAGACGCCTTGAAGTCCAGAGAAGACCTGAGATGAAAGCGGACAATTAAACTGCCCCGCGTAAACAAAGGGCCAAGAGAGGCGTTATGTTGTAGGTTTTTAGTTGTGGGAAAAGGTTTGAGAAGATTGACAGGTTGTCGATTAAAGCAATAAGACTTTGGAGATAATTAAAAAGGCGGAGCTAGAGAGATAGGGACGGTAGACAGAGTATGGATAGAGGAGATTGCCAGAATGCTTTGGCGAGGGGCAGTAGCTAGAGTAACACTAAGAAGCCAGGGCTTGACTGAAACGGACGGTCGGCCAGAGACTCAGAGACATTCAGCTACAGTCGGCCAGACTCAGTGAGACTTTACTGAACTTGAAACAAGAACACGACAAGAACTTAAGTTGGACTTATACAATTGAAATAATTCGTTTAGAGGATTGGTGATACGTATTGGACTTAGATATATAATAGTTGAAGGAAGTCCAACTGTGTAACTATGAGTCGAGTCAAGATACTAGTTCCTCAGAACTATCAGATGTGAGATAGAGACATGCAGATATTAACAAAGAACACTATACGGTCAACAAAGTTACTGACGGACAAAAGTTATTTGACAATTCATCATCGCCGATAGGCTATGTCAAATAACGACATTTTGTAAAACCACACACATGAAGTCACTAATAAAGACTGTTTATACTTGTTCAAAAGGATGATGAGTTATATGTGTATGTCAAGAAAGAACAAGTAGTAAGTTCATCAGATATCAGATAGAGACATGCCTGTAACATGATATTAATTTCTGTTGCACGTGACGCAGGATTCTATTCTTTAGAAAGGACCTGGAGAGAAAAAAAAAGAGTAAGAATTTTCTCTTAATTAACCTAGACGTCCACCTACGTACTTCCAGTATAACCAAGAAGTACTTCCAGCAACGAGTGCCGTCCTCATAATTTGCAAGTACCCATGAAGTTGAGCCTAGTATGAGCCTAGTAATGTGTTTGTGTACAACACACCAGCGAACCTTGTCTACAGAAGTTAATCAAGCCTAGCCATCTGTGTCCAAAATAGTACATCGATGTCCAGCGTAAGAATGGCTGCCTGTTTGTGAGACTACACCCTGTGTATCTTAAAATCCCGAAGAAGCGACTAGAAGTGCCAACCCGCAGTGATCTTTCCCCGAGCTATATCAAAGTAGAAGTGAACATTCATATTCATAAAGTAGAACTTCCTGTAAGGAAAGAAGTAAAAGTGAAATAGACAGAGAGAACAAAATGTGAAAATGATGTCCACATTGAGAACCTGAAAAAAGACTAAGTAGTTAATTATTGTTTTAAATTAGTATATTATTGTGTAGTTGTTAGGATGTTACATAAGTGTGTTAGGTATTCCAGGACTTCAGAAGCATGTAAGTTGGATTTTTCTTATATATTTTAGAGATGCATTTGATATGTTGAACAATGTTAGTGTGAAGTAAATAGGTTTTTCTTGATAAGTGTTTGAGGAAGAAAGTAGAAATTCTTTGACTGATCTAAACGTGTGTGCGTGTGTGAGTTGCTAGCGAATAAGTTCATTGTTAATTAATTAATTATCAAGATGAAGAGAGGCATGACTCCCACGTTGCAGACCCTGCAAGAAATTAGTAGAGTCATCACCGGTTTAGAAAATAGTTTTAGACAGCAAGAAGTGAGTGCCAGTATCTCAAATTACTCTGGCGATCCATCCAAGTTCAGACAATGGATGGCAGAAATTGAAAAGTATGCTCTCATTTTTCCTATAAATGAGGAAGACAAGAAATTAATAGCTTTTAAAACAAGTAGAGGCGAAGTATCTGACTTCATCCAGAGAAGGATAAAGAATGAACCTTCAAGTAGAGGCCAAGTATCTGACTTCATCCAGAGGAGGCTAAAGAGTGAACCTTCAAGTAGAGGCCAAGTATCTGACTTCATCCAGAGGAGGCTAAAGAATGAACCTTCAAGTAGAGGCCAAGTATCTGACTTCATCCAGAGGAGGCTAAAGAGTGAACCTTCAAGTAGAGGCCAAGTATCTGACTTCATCCAGAGGAGGCTAAAGAATGAACCTTCAAGTAGAGGCCAAGTATCTGACTTCATCCAGAGGAGGCTAAAGAGTGAACCTTCAAGTAGAGGCCAAGTATCTGACTTCATCCAGAGAAGGCTAAAGAATGAACCTTCAAGTAGAGGCCAAGTATCTGACTTCATCCAGAGAAGGCTAAAGAATGAACCTTCAAGTAGAGGCCAAGTATCTGACTTCATCCAGAGAAGGCTAAAGAATGAACCTTCAAGTAGAGGCGAAGTATCTGACTTCATCCAGAGAAGGCTAAAGAATGAACCTTCAAGTAGAGGCCAAGTATCTGACTTCATCCAGAGAAGGCTAAAGAATGAACCTTCAAGTAGAGGCCAAGTATCTGACTTCATCCAGAGAAGGCTAAAGAATGAACCTTCAAGTAGAGGCCAAGTATCTGACTTCATCCAGAGAAGGCTAAAGAATGAACCTTCAAGTAGAGGCCAAGTATCTGACTTCATCCAGAGAAGGCTAAAGAATGAACCTTCAAGTAGAGGCGAAGTATCTGACTTCATCCAGAGAAGGCTAAAGAATGAACCTTCAAGTAGAGGCCAAGTATCTGACTTCATCCAGAGAAGGCTAAAGAATGAACCTTCAAGTAGAGGCCAAGTATCTGACTTCATCCAGAGAAGGCTAAAGAATGAACCTTCAAGCACATGGAAGTCCCTCCAGATAGATTTAAAAACTAGGTATGCTGCTGTAGGAGATGCCTACACTGCTTTCATACTTTTGAGGAAGTTTAAACAAGAAAGAGGAGAGACAATAACTGCTTACAGTAATAGACTTTTAGAGCTAGCAGAGGAATCTGGTTTAGATACTGACAGTTTTGGTAGACAATTAATAGAGACTTTTATAGATGGACTAATATCCACAGATCTAAAACTACACTTAGCGAGGCTGAACCCTGAGACGCTAGATGAAGCGATTAATATCTCTATTAAAGAAATCGGGTTCATGAAGAAATTGAATTTAAACCTACCTGAAGAAAGCCCAACCATCAGTGAATGGTTTAATAAAAGAAAAATAGTAGAAACGCCTAGGGAAGTTAATCAAGCGAGTAATAGATGGAGAAATAAGGGACGACTAGGTGAAATGAGTAAAGAAATATATGCAGTGAGAAGGGAAACAAGGCATTTTCACGGAAGAAGATTACCACCCCAGGAATCTAGGTGGAGATGGAAGGACAAAAGACAAACTGCTGGACGTAAGAGCTATGAAATAAATAGTGTAGACAGGATTGAAATGAATAAAGTGAATTGTAAATCAAAAGTTTGGGCACAGCATGTTAATCAAACACCCAGGCGTGGTTGGCAAGATCCCTCTGGAGTCAAAGAGAAGCGCGCAACCAAGCACGTGGATGCGAGAACGACCAAGTGGTCCAAATCAAACGGCCCAAACATCAAGACAAACAGGCTGTCTAGCCTGAAACAAAACAAATTAATCAGAAAGGAGAAGGAATTAGAGGGAATGGAACAGAATTTAGAAGATAAGTCGAGTCATGCGATCAGTAATAAAAATGAATGTATGTTAGTGAGAATTAAAGAGACTGAGGACAGAATGATCGACAGTGCTATACAAACAGAAGGTACGGATAGAGAAGTATTAGTGACACAGGTAAGCTGCGCACAAACACAGACTGTAGAGGTTAGAGGACAAACTAAACATAACGATAAAATAACACAAACGAGGGAGGTGAAGAAACAATTTAGAGACGCCTGTGTGGCTACAAACATCCTAGAAGATGTGATATCAAGAAAAGATGCCGAGATAAGAATTATGGAAAAGATAAGTGAAAGAGATGAGTTGATGCTGTTAGAGCTGAAAGACAAAGTAGATAGGCTAGAGTGCAAAAACAAGTGTCTAGAAACAAGAATTAAAGAGCTTGAAGCACTTGAAGAACAAAAGGCTGAGACTGACAGACACAGTGTATGTATGAGTCGAGAAGTCGATGAGATGAAAGCACAGAATAGCCAACTTTTAGGTGAAGTCAAAGTGTCCAAGGATTTAGTTGTAACTTTAAGAAAGGAGAAATCAGAAGTAGATGACAAAGTAAAGAACCTAATACGAGAGAAGTCTGACTTAGAGGAAGAGGTAGCGTCTCTAAGGCGAAAGAAAACTACAGAAAATTTGAAGAAGGAAAACGAAAAATGGAAACTTGATAGGATAGAACGCAAAAGTGATACAAATAGTGTAGAGGTTGTAAGTAAAAGTGCTGAGAAGAAAATTAACGAACTTGCAGTGTTTCATGCATTAGAGAAAGCAGCTGATAAATATGCGCGTGAAATGGACAAGGAATTAGAGGATATGGCAGATGGGGTAAAAGGTAGCAAGAAACGTCCTGAAACTGACAGATTGCCTACAATACGAGAAAGGAGGGTTGCTGCCATAAATAAAGAGTTTGAAAAAAAGCAGATAGAAAAGGCTGAGCAAGTGAAATTTTGGCCATTGGGAACCCCAGAACGCGATTCCATTAACGCTGAAAGAAGAAGAAAAGACGATGAAAGAGTCAAAGTAGACCTGCCTTTTGCCATACGATTGGGACGGCGGCAAGAGTTTGTTGACCACCAGAAAGGAATAGACAGGGGCAAGAGATTCAGAGAAGATGATAGGTCAGAAATAGGAGACCTGGCAACCACTAGTGATGGGAGAGATACAAGATACAAACAGAGGAAAAGTAACCATTTTAAGTGGTAACCATGTTAACATCGGTTTGATTAAGATTATGCAGGTTGAGGGAAGTAAAGTAAGCCCGTCAGTAAAGAGAATGAGAAGAGATATAAATTAGTCATAGAATCAGCCCCAGAAGGTGACAAGATGTCACAATTGAGTTTTCTTGCTATTTCATAGTTTGGATGTTGTAACTAATAAGGTGTATGAGTCTACTAACTTTTAGACAAATTCTATATGTAATATGTCAACGTGCACTGAATGATGAGTATGAGTCTGTAAATGTACTGTTGCCTTAATGAGGAGACAGAACTATATGTATGAAGATGTTAGTGAGTCACCTGAAGTAAACAAACAAAATGGTAGCCATGTTTACATCGGTTTAAAAAGTTTGAGTAGAGTTAAGAGAACTCAGAATTTACAGAAAATAGAGCATTCATGGAGAGAAAAACATAGGGAACTAAGAAGAGAGAGTCAGTGACCCGAGATGGGGAGACTCTATGAGTTATATAGGAATTCCAAGTGTGGAACAGCACTGTGAGATGTACCGATGTGTGTATGGTGTGTTGTGGATATTTTCTTATGTAAGTCTAGACAGACTAGATTCTGTACCAAATTTAAGTCATAATTTGGATTGTTATGTGTTTGTGATTACTCTATGCTTCAATGTTCGGTCTGTCCAAGACTGTGGTGTGTATGATTTGAGGAGAAACATGTTGTGAGATGCACATTTTTTATAAAGACAATTTTATGAAAATGTAATTATAGTTGACGGGGAGAATTGCCTAAAATTTAGGAATATGTGGTGAGAGAAAACTCATAAGAAGACTGCCGACCCGACATGAGTTGACCAGTAAATTAAGCCTGTGGGCTAAGAGATTCTGTAAGAAAGCGTATTGCTATGCAGACAACTTTATTAGCCGTGCCAGAAGAGCACGTGTTCAGGGAGAATAAGAGAACAGAGTAGACGGGTCTTGTTCTTTTTCAGAAGTGGCACATATATGATGCCGAAGAAAGACTAAACACGTCTTATTAGGCAATTAAGAGAGTACAGTGCGAAAGCCGATCGAGCCTTAAATATTTCAGAATTGATGTTTCCACAAAATGTTTTGCATACATGAGACACATGTTGTGTCGCAAAGATGTTTATTGAATGTCATGATATTGTTGTAGAATTATGAATGTTGTATATGTAAACACCAATTACAGAACCTACCAGTTTAAATTAATAGACGGAAAGAAATGTGGGTTAGACATAGACAAAACAGACGATGACCTCAATTTAGCTGGCCTACATTCAGGCTAGGTCCAGAGTGACGTCACGTTAGTCAGAGGCTTCAAAGCAAAAACAAAGTGGCATGGCAGAGCGATGTTGTAAGATGATTGTATACATGATGGATTTTTCTTTTGAGATTCCAGTTTATAGATCTTGAATTTGTATTTCTAATTGTTGTAATAATTGATGTACAATGAGAAAAAGGAAATTAGTTAGCCCATTAAGGAAGTAGAAAGAGAGCAGTCACACTATGTTTTTATTTTGAGTTAAATTGATCTATGAATATATCAATTCAACTGAAATGTTGAGGGAGATATATGTTATAGTGTGACTCAGTCATGGGCGATAATGGAAGAATAGAAGAATATGACGATAGACAGAAGAATAAAAGAATGATGCGATGACGATGTGAGGTAGGATAGTTTTAGGCGGCGTAGAAAAGACAATCTTCAGAGGATTAGCAAGGAGACGTTAAGTCTACCCAACTCAGTCGCTGAGTCGTAATCAACTTGAAGATTACCAGTGAAAGGCGCACAGATGTCAAGTCTGAAGCTTGTAAGTTATGTAACGCGACGAAGCAGGCGATAAGCTCCAGTCGCGCAGGTGTGGACACGGAGTAGAGTAGCACTAAGACTAGACCGGAAACTCTTATATCGGCAGACGCCTTGAAGTCCAGAGAAGACCTGAGATGAAAGCGGACAATTAAACTGCCCCGCGTAAACAAAGGGCCAAGGGAGGCGTTATGTTGTAGGTTTTTAGTTGTGGGAAAAGGTTTGAGAAGATTGACAGGTTGTCGATTAAAGCAATAAGACTTTGGAGATAATTAAAAAGGCGGAGCTAGAGAGATAGGGACGGTAGACAGAGTATGGATAGAGGAGATTGCCAGAATGCTTTGGCGAGGGGCAGTAGCTAGAGTAACACTAAGAAGCCAGGGCTTGACTGAAACGGACGGTCGGCCAGAGACTCAGAGACATTCAGCTACAGTCGGCCAGACTCAGTGAGACTTTACTGAACTTGAAACAAGAACACGACAAGAACTTAAGTTGGACTTATACAATTGAAATAATTCGTTTAGAGGATTGGTGATACGTATTGGACTTAGATATATAATAGTTGAAGGAAGTCCAACTGTGTAACTATGAGTCGAGTCAAGATACTAGTTCCTCAGAACTATCAGAACTATCAGATGTGAGATAGAGACATGCAGATATTAACAAAGAACACTATACGGTCAACAAAGTTACTGACGGACAAAAGTTATTTGACAATTCATCATCGCCGATAGGCTATGTCAAATAACGACATTTTGTAAAACCACACACATGAAGTCACTAATAAAGACTGTTTATACTTGTTCAAAAGGATGATGAGTTATATGTGTGTGTCGATGAAAGAACAAGTAGTAAGTTACAAAGAAATCAGATAGAGACCCTGCAATAGTTTCACTTGCTGACTGCTTGTGAATCGCGCCTCATTTAATGACAAGTATTGACAAACATCTGTCAATAACTTCTCTCAGTTGACTCCTTAAAACAAAGCTGTCTTTGATCCTTCCTGACTACCCAGATTCTCTCGTAGAGATCTTTTGATCTCGTTCACTCTCGCTGGACATCAGAGAAATCTTCGCGTCTACTGCCGCTGGACATCAGAGAAATCTTCGCGTCTACTACCGCTGGACAGCAGAGAAATCTTTGTGTCTACTAACGCTGAACACGAGAGAAATCTTTGTGTCTACTAACGCTGGACACCAGAGAAATCTTTGTGTCTACTAACGCTGGACATCAGAGAAATCTTCGTGTCTACTACTGCTGGACATCAGAGAAATCTTTGTGTCTACTACTGCTGGACATCAGAGAAATCTTCGTGTCAACTACTGCTGGACATCAGAGAAATCTTTGTGTCTGCTACTGCTGGACATCAGAGAAATCTTTGTGTCTACTACTGCTGGACATCAGAGAAATCTTTGTGTCTACTACTGCTGGACATCAGAGAAATCTTCGTGTCTACTACTGCTGGACATCAGAGAAATCTTTGTGTCTACTACTGCTGGACATCAGAGAAATCTTCGTGTCAACTACTGCTGGACATCAGAGAAATCTTTGTGTCTACTACTGCTGGACATCAGAGAAATCTTTGTGTCTACTACTGCTGGACATCATAAAAATCTTCGTGTCTACTACTGCTGGACATCAGAGAAATCTTTGTGTCTACTACTGCTGGACATCAGAGAAATCTTTGTGTCTACTACTGCTGGACATCAGAGAAATCTTCGCGTCTACTACTGCTGGACATCAGAGAAATCTTCGCGTCTACTACTGCTGGACATCAGAGAAATCTTCGTGTCTACTACTGCTGGACATCCTAGAAATCTTCGTGTCTACTACTGCTGGACATCATAGAAATCTTCGTGTCTACTACTGCTGGACATCAGAGAAATCTTCGTGTCTACTACTGCTGGACATCAGAGAAATCTTCGTGTCTACTACTGCTGGACATCAGAGAAATCTTCGCGTCTACTACTGCTGGACATCAGAGAAATCTTCGTGTCTACTACTGCTGGACATCCTAGAAATCTTCGTGTCTACTACTGCTGGACATCATAGAAATCTTCGTGTCTACTACTGCTGGACATCAGAGAAATCTTCGTGTCTACTACTGCTGGACATCAGAGAAATCTTTGTGTCTACTACTGCTGGACATCAGAGAAATCTTCGTGTCTACTACTGCTGGACATCAGAGAAATCTTCGCGTCTACTACTGCTGGACATCAGAGAAATCTTCGCGTCTACTACTGCTGGACATCAGAGAAATCTTTGTGTCTACTAACGCTGGACATCAGAGAAATCTTCGTGTCTACTACTGCTGGACATCAGAGAAATCTTTGTGTCTACTACTGCTGGACATCAGAGAAATCTTCGTGTCAACTACTGCTGGACATCAGAGAAATCTTTGTGTCTGCTACTGCTGGACATCAGAGAAATCTTTGTGTCTACTACTGCTGGACATCAGAGAAATCTTTGTGTCTACTACTGCTGGACATCAGAGAAATCTTCGTGTCTACTACTGCTGGACATCAGAGAAATCTTTGTGTCTACTACTGCTGGACATCAGAGAAATCTTCGTGTCAACTACTGCTGGACATCAGAGAAATCTTTGTGTCTACTACTGCTGGACATCAGAGAAATCTTTGTGTCTACTACTGCTGGACATCATAGAAATCTTCGTGTCTACTACTGCTGGACATCAGAGAAATCTTTGTGTCTACTACTGCTGGACATCAGAGAAATCTTTGTGTCTACTACTGCTGGACATCAGAGATCTTCGCGTCTACTACTGCTGGACATCAGAGAAATCTTCGCGTCTACTACTGCTGGACATCAGAGAAATCTTCGTGTCTACTACTGCTGGACATCCTAGAAATCTTCGTGTCTACTACTGCTGGACATCAGAGAAATCTTCGTGTCTACTACTGCTGGACATCAGAGAAATCTTCGTGTCTACTACTGCTGGACATCAGAGAAATCTTCGTGTCTACTACTGCTGGACATCAGAGAAATCTTCGCGTCTACTACTGCTGGACATCAGAGAAATCTTCGTGTCTACTACCGCTGGGCATCAGAGAAATCTTCGTGTCTACTACCGCTGGGCATCAGAGAAATCTTTGCGTCTACTAACGCGGGACACGAGAGAAATCTTTGCGTCTACAAACGCTGGACACCAGAGAAATCTTTGTGTCTACTAACGCTGGACACCAGAGATTTTTGGATCCTTGAAACCTCCATGACGTCTCCACAGAGGACAATCTCCTCCGTCCTGGCAAGTTCTGTTGTTGGATTTTTTGTCTCATCTCTCTGCTGCCCGTCAGTCGTGGCCAGAAGTATTACAAATTTAATAAAAGATGATCAACACTGCACACCGTACTAACCCATAGGTGCTCCGATATCCTCGAGAATCTCGAGAAAATCCGAGAAGAGTCCTGGCAAACGTGCACGAACTCCGTACCACTACCTGGGATTCACGGTGTGGGTTGGTTTCTGCTGTCAAGTTTGCGTTTTCCCGAGTCAGCGGCCTTACTTGCCACCGAGTCTTTTCGATTTTAATTGTCAAACTTGCTTTAACGTGCGCGAGTGCACACGTGACCGCCTATTTATTGCCATTATCCGGGAAAGGCATATAACCTCACTACCCAAGGGATCTGGGAAGGATAACGTCATAAAGACACCACAAATTAATTTTTTTTCATTTTTATTTAAAAAAAATAACCAACGCTACTGGTGGGCGCTGTGAGCCGCGATAGCTCAGTGGTTACACATAGACACACACAGAGATAGGTGGAATGGCATAGACACACACAGAGATAGGTGGAATGGCATATACACACACAGAGATATGTGGAATGGCATAGACACGCACAGAAATAGGTGGAATGGCATAGACACGCACAGAGATAGGTGGAATGGCATAGACACGCACAGAGATAGGTGGAATGGCATAGACACACACAGAGATAGGTGGAATGGCATAGACACGCACAGAAATAGGTGGAATGGCATAGACACGCACAGAAATAGGTGGAATGGCATAGACACGCACAGAGATAGGTGGAATGGCATAGACACGCACAGAAATAGGTGGAATGGCATAGACACGCACAGAAATAGGTGGAATGGCATAGACACGCACAGAGATAGGTGGAATGGCATAGACACACACAGAGATAGGTGGAATGGCATAGACACACACAGAGATAGGTGGAATGACATAAACACACACATTGATAGATGGAATGGCATAGACACACACAGAGAGAACTGGAATGGCATAGACACACAAAGAGAGAACCGGAATGGCATAGACACACACAGAGAGAACCAGAATGGCATAGACACACAAAAAGAGAACCGGAATGGCATAGAAACACAAATAGAGAACTGGACTACAAAGGGCAAGAGGTAGGGTTCGATCCCAACCGACGGCTTCCGGGTTCACCCAGCCTTGAATGGGTACCGGATTTTTTTTTCTGGGAAAGTAAAGCGGCACGGGCGTAAAACCGACCACATTACCCCACAAATCATGTGTCGAAGGTCTGTAAAATTTATGGTCACTAAACCATATTCCTTATACGCCACTTGGCGTGACGGGGGTACTTTACTTCTTTTTTCCTTTACTGGTGGGGTTTGAACCCGGATCTTTCCTGTCCTAAGGCCGACGTTGTTTCTCTAGACTCCCAAGATCAGGCGAAGGTTGCGTTCTACATACATTTAAAAGATATGCAGGAACTTTTTGACAATATAAATAAGGAAAGAGTCACTCAGTGTTGTGTAGAGTCAGTCTTCCAACATAGTAATGGATTTTGGATAGCGGACAACAGTTAAAAAAAACACAGTAGGCCATTGGTTTTTGTGTGTGCTTAAAACTAATTTAGAATTAAAAAAAAAAGTAAAATACCCCTGTCACGCCAAGTGGCGTATAGGGAATATGGTGTTAGTGACCATAAATTTTACAGAACTTCGGCACATGATTTTTGGGGTAATGTGGTCAGAATTACGCCCGTGCCGCTTTACTTTCCCAGAAAAAAATCCGGCACCCATTAAAGGCTGGGTGAACCCGGAAGCCGTCGGTTGGGATGGAGTCCTACCTCTTGTCCTATGTAGTCCAGTTCACTAACCACCTGCCTATCGTGGCTCCCAATTGAGTAAAAGAAAGAGAATTAAAAGCATTTTCTAAATGAGGAAATATCGTGAGAGTTTATTGGTAGTAACGGTGGAGGGGGGGGGGATATCGCAATTTTGGGTCATGATATGAGAAGGGAACAACTGGGATATTTTGTGACAACAGGAAAAATCGAGGGAAGGGCAGATAAAAAGATACAAGACAGTTTGAAAAAATGTTTTGGCGAGAAATAAATAACGGCCTGAAAAAAAGCTCTGAAGAGACATAATCATCTACTTCACCAGACACGATATTTGCTTATGATGATGATGATAATGATGATGATAATGATGATGCAGTTAATGACATAAAGATACTTTTAAAGAGAGGGAGGAAAATGAAAGAGAGAGAGAGAGAGAGGTAGTAGCAGAAGAAGAAGCAGAGGAGGAAGAGAATAAGATAAAGTGGAAGAGCTATTTGAAAGCACATACATAAATTTTGTTTCATATTTACTGATATAACGAATAGCTTTCCAAACATGCTAATTCAGTTATTGATAACATAGTGAAATTAGTTTTTATTCAGAATCATTTATTTATGTAAAATAGTTTCTTTTTATTAAAATAGCAGTTTGATATCGGTAGAAAGGTTTGCGTGAACTGGCGTACAAGGTCGGCATATAATGTAAGTGCACTTGTACTTGGATAAGCAATGAGAATAGTAGAATGATCAACTCGGTGGTACAAAGTTATCTTAAACAGCTACTTCAAAGGTAATTTGGTAATACGACAGTAGTTATCAGCGAGTGAGATATTACGAGATTCTGATTTACGTGGTCAACGTCTGATGGTCTGTTTTACGTGAGTAGGGAAGAGAAAGATCACATGATACCACCGACTTCAGAGATCTAGTTTAAAATATTTGATACATGGGAATTATGACACGCACAGAGATAGGTGAAATGACATAGACACACACAGAAATAGGTGGAATCACATAGACACACACAGAAATAGGTGGAATGACATATAGACACACGCAGAAATAGGTGGAATGGCATAGACACACACAGAAATAGGTGGAATGACATATAGACACACGCAGAAATAGGTGGAATGACATATGGACACACACAGAAATAGGTGGAATGACATAGACACACACATAAATAGGTGGAATGACATATAGACACACGCAGAAATAGGTGGAATGGCATAGACACACACAGAAATATGTGGAATGACATATAGACACACGCAGAAATAGGTGCAATGACATATGGACACACACAGAAATAGGTGGAATGACATATAGACACACACAGAAATAGGTGCAATGACATAGGCACACACAGAAATAGGTGGAATGACATATAGACACACGCAGAAATAGGTGGAATGACATATAGACACACGCAGAAATAGGTGGAATGACATATAGACACACACAGAAATAGGTGGAATGACATAGACACACACAGAAATAGGTGGAATGGCATAGGCACGCACAGAAATAGGTAGAATGGCATAGACACGCACAGAAATATGTGGAATGAAATAGGCACGCACAGAAATAGGTGGAATGGCATAGACACGCACAGAAATAGGTGGAATGGCATAGACACACACAGAAATAGGTGGAATGGCATAGACACGCATAGAAATAGGTGGAATGGCATAGACACACACAGAAATAGGTGGAATGGCATAGACACACACAGAAATAGGTGGAATGGCATAGACACACACAGAAATAGGTGGAATGGCATAGACACACACAGAAATAGGTGGAATGGCATAGACACGCACAGAAATAGGTGGAATGGCATAGGCACGCACAGAAATAGGTGGAATGAAATAGGCACGCACAGAAATAGGTGGAATGGCATAGACACGCACAGAAATAGGTGGAATGGCATAGACACGCACAGAAATAGGTGAAATGGCATAGACACGCACAGAAATAGGTGGAATGGCATAGACACACACAGAAATAGGTGGAATGGCATAGACACGCATAGAAATAGGTGGAATGAAATAGGCACGCACAGAAATAGGTGGAATGGCATAGACACGCACAGAAATAGGTGGAATGGCATAGACACGCACAGAGATAGGTGGAATGGCATAGACACACACAGAGATAGGTGGAATGGCATAGACACACACAGAGATAGGTGGAATGACATAAACACACACATTGATAGGTGGAATGGCATAGACACACACAGAGAGAACTGGAATGGCATAGACACACAAAGAGAGAACCGGAATGACATAGACACACAAACAGAGAACCAGAATGGCATAGACACACAAAGAGAGAACCGGAATGGCATAGAAACACAAATAGAGAACCGGAATGGCATAGACACACAAAGAGAGAACCGGAATGGCATAGACACACAAAGAGAGAACCGGAATGGCATAGACACACAAAGAGAGAACCGGAATGGCATAGACACACACAGAGAGAACCGGAATGGCATAGACACACACAGAGAGAACCGGAATGGCATAGACACACACAGAGAGAACCGGAATGGCATAGACACACACAGAGAGAACCGGAATAGCATAGACACACACAGAGAGAATCGGAATGGCAAAGATGCACAAAGAAAAAACTGGAATGTCAGACACACAAAGAAAGAACTGGAATAGTAAAGATACACAAAGAAAGAGGTGGAAGATATCATAGACACACAAAGAAAGAATCGGAATAGCATAGACACACAAAGAAAGAATCGGAATAGCATAGACACACAAAGAAAGAATCAGAATGGCATAGACACACAAAGAAAGAATCAGAATGGCATAGACACACAAAGAAAGAATCAGAATGGCATAGACACACAAAGGAAGAATCAGAATGGCATAGACACACAAAGAAAGAATCAGAATGGCATAGACACACAAAGAAAGAATCAGAATGGCATAGACACACAAAGAAAGAATCAGAATGGCATAGACACACAAAGAAAGAATCAGAATGGCATAAACACACAAAGAAAGAACTAGAATATCAATGTTACAATGGCTACTACGTCACTGAGTACATCAGACAACCTCTATAATCCAAACTTAAACGTGACTACCACGAGTCTGCACAGCTGTTTTCTAACAATCATGATAGTAAAACTCACCACCCCTGATATATTTCACTGGCAGTGACAAAGCCCATCGTACAAGACTGCCTAATTTATTGAGAATTCAGAAGGTACATTGTTACTGACATTAACTGATTTGGAAGAGAAACTGTATAAACGTTATTTAGCGTCTTTGACAGAATGGCCGTGGCAAGCTATCATAATTTGCCAGTAGTTGTGTAGTATATGTTACCATGTATAGTGAAGAGAGAAATTGTATGACAAAACAGATGCCCCTATACGGGAATCAGAAGTCCTAGACTGAATAAGTTAAGATCGCAGGAGAAGAATAACAAGAAAAGGGGAATGACAAAATCAAGAGTGGATTGGTTACGATTTCGTTGTCTTAAAGACAGGAGCAAGAGATAAAGCATTTAGGTGGAGAATGTTTGCGTCAGTGACTCGGAGACTGCTTTAAAAAGACCAATGAGGAAATCCTCAAAGAGGCCAATAAAAAAATAGGACCTCCTAAAAATACATCAGAAAGATACAATCAAAATTATTTGGGCACATCATGATAAGAGGACAGATGAAATACTTGGTTACAACTGGAAAAATACTGGGAAAGAGAAATCGCTGACGACAAAGAGAGAAGATACTATTATATATATATATATATATATATATATATATATATATAGTATAGATAGCTTGGTGTCATGGCATGGAAAACAGTCAACAACAAAACTGATATGATGCACTGTGGATTGAACTAGTATATGTACCAGTCAAATACCGGTGGATAAAAAGATACAGCGATGACGATGGCGCTGGATAGGACACACACTGCGGAAACCAACTGAGAGTATTACACAACAGGCCCTTTTTGGAATCCCCAGGGAAAAAGACAAAGAGGAAGACCAAGGAATTCTTGGGGAAGACATACAGAAGCAGAGATGAAGATGATGGGGAAGACACGGAATGATCTTAAAATAATGACAAGAAACAGAACGGTTTGGAAAGTGTTTGTTGAAGACCTATGCTCCACAGGGAGCTGAAAGGTAGAAGAGACTGTGGATAGAAGATGGCGAAGGACATGATCGCCTACGCCAACCGGTATGACACATGATGATGACTCACCGAGACACGGGATAAGCAATTTAAGACCTAGAGAATGGATGGAGCAACTAAGTTAATAATAGACTTTGCCCGTACAAAAAAAAAAAAAGAAAGAAGAAAAACATAATGGAAAAAAGCACACTACCGAGGTGCCAAGTGTTGTTGGTAACAAATTTGTGTTATTGAAAGTGAGAACAAGAACAACACCAATGTTGTCATGTAGAGGTAAATCATGTACAGTAATAAACATTCAAGAACATTTTTTTAAATACGCAGGGGGTTATTGTAAGAAATTAACATTGAGATTCATAATAAATGGAGAACAAAGGATGAATTACCATCTTTTGAAACTAATCTACACACACGCTGTCTCTCTCTCTCTCTCTCTCTCTCTCTCTCTCGCTCACACACACACACACACACACACACACACACACACACACACACACAAAACTGTTTTAAAAAAAAGGGAATGACCTCATCTTGGCACATTTTGTGTTGGAAAAGTTGATATCGCTGAACAAGAACAGTTTTAGCAAGAGAAGTATAGGTCCACAGAACGAGTAGATAGTGGTAGGTGATGTGTCCTGGACTGAAGGAAATGTAACTGCAGAATTACATTAATGAGGCTCGTGGTCAACGATTTACATTCGGCACGACACATGATGTTGCTACTTGGTTGCAAGTTATTTTTAATGTAATTGTTAACAGCAAAGACAACCTCATTTGAATTAAATTAATCGTAAACTCACTCCAATAACAGTTTTTTTGTTTTTAATTTCGCTATATATGTTTAATTGTAAAAAGTAAAGTACCCCCCCGTCACGCCAAGTGGCGTATAGGGAAATATGGTGTTAGTGACCCTATATTTTACAGACCTTCAGCACATGATTTTTGGGGTAATGTGGTCGGTATTACGCCCATGCTGCTTTACTTTCCCAGAAAAAAATCCGGTACCCATTTAAGGCTGGGTGAACCCGGAGCCGTCGGTTGGGATCGAACCCTACCCCTTGTCCGTAGTTGTCCAGTTCACTAACCACTGAGCTATCACGGCTCCCACTAATTTTTAGGGAATTAGTAAAACCCAGGTGTCCTCGCCAGGGTACGAACCCCGGCTGTTGCCGTGGTAAGCCAACCGCCTATCGATTGCGCTAACCGGACACCCATGTTTAATTGTAGTTTACGTTTTTAATTAACCAGCTCACTTCTATAAAACAGTTATCACCACTATTGTCCAACAGGGAAACAACTCTATAGGCAAAACAGGCACTCTACAATACAATCTTCATCTCAACGTTGTGCTACTAATGCCAGTCCTGGACCCTAGCTGCAAGAACAATAAGAAACATAACCTCTACTGAGATGAAATATATGGTGCAGAAACATGGACATTAGACAAGAAAACAGAACAGAAAATTGAAGCCTTTGAAATATGGATATATAGAAGAATATGTAGAATTGGATGAGAGGAAAAGAAAACAAACGATGAAGTCTTAAAACAACTAAAAGTGAAAAGAGAACTACTAAGCACAATTCAAACAAGACAAATGAGATTTTTGGGCTATGTTAAAAGACATAACAGTCTACTAAAAGTAATCTTGGAGGGAAAAATACAAGGTAAAAGAGGCAGAGGCAGACCAAGACTAACATGGACGAGTAACATCAAAGGATGGACAAACCAGAACCTGCACCATCAAAGCAAGAGACAGAGCAGAATTGCGGCACTCCATGGTTGCAAAGCTTCGTTGTGGAGATAGCACCCGATGATGATGATGATGATGATGATGATGATGATGATGATGATGATGATGATGAGATGAAATGTGTTAGACGAATGACAGGAAACAGTCTGAGAGACAAGATCAGAAATAAAGAACTGAACAAAGCTAGGAATTACCCTTGCCATGTAATATACAAAGAAACAACAGATAAAATGGTTTAGCCACGTGACAAGGCAGAAAGATAAAAAAAAAAACAACAACACAACGAGCCTTCAATAAACGCTGCGAGAACACCAGACCCAAGGGCATACCACGGAAATGATTGATCGACAGAATATTAGAAACACTAGGAAACATAACACTGGCAGAGGGGAACAGAAGATGAAAAGACCACAAATTATATCTCCCCTCTACGCTGAAAGGCAAATGATGAAGGAAAGAAGAAGAGAAGTAGAAGAAGAACTGTAATTCTGGCTGTTAATGTGCACATGGTTTACACTCACTCCCGTCATCGGTTTTTTTCCTTGTTACTTTGCGCGACGTATGATAACGGCGTAGAAAGGAGCGGGGCAGGTAAGAGAAAACATTGCCACATCGTAGACTCCATTGTCAAAATACGTCTAGCAAATAAATAAGCGTAAAATAATATTTAGTTCGCGTGCACTCAAACCGGCTTCTCAAATCGCAGACACAAAGAAGGTTTGCCAATTTTCGCCGGTGCGCCAGAACTGACTTTTGTATCCACGCAAACTGCTATCGAGGTCAAGGCAGACTGGCAGTTATAAAAGAAAACGCAACTGGTAGACTGATATCATTGCAGAAGTTATCGTACCTAGGGAGGAGCCAGATAACTAAGCCCGCACGACTGAAAGCGATCAAGGTGCATCACAACTTGGGGCTAATATAGCGCTAGAACAGTGAAAGCAAGTGTAGGATCACTGAAGCTGCTGTTTGGACGATAAGGTAGTTCATGTAGGTTTTTACTTGTCGTGTACAAGTTGTTTTTTCTTTTGTTGTTTGCGATTTTTTTGTTTGAAATTTTGCTTGTTTGTTCGTTTATTGGCAATTTTGTTTGTTTCTGTGTTGATATTTTGAAAATCTGGTTGAAGTAACAAGTGAACAACAAAGCCAGGTAATTTCCTAGTTTGATCAGATATATTATTTCAGTTGGAAGAGTGATGTCCCCTAAAATATGTCTGCCAAAATACAGTGGTTCTACGCATTCTTGGCGTTGGGGTCATTACGCTGGCATGTAATCATTTCGGAGTATCTGTTGATTGGGCGTTGGGTCCAGGGGAAAGGTTTAGCTTTAGTGTTAAATATTTATAAATATATTATAACGCGTGACAAAAACGACGCCACTCGGCCTAATTATGATCTTCTGATCGAAGGGAATTGTGCGGTTGATTACCAATCGCCGTAATTTACTGCCAAATGTTGGAAGATTGTCAAACTTTGGCTATTAATTAAAATGCACATACACACACATAAATACAAAAAATATCTAGAAATAGCTTTACGAAACACAATGCAACGTCTGTATTACCTCAAATTACCTGACCCGAACGCCACGCTGACCCAAACGCCAGTGTGAGTGACACATGCCAGCGTAATGACCCCAACGCCAAGAATGCGTAGAACCACTGTATTTTGGCAGACATATTTTAGGGGACATCACTCTTCCAAACTGAAATAATATATCTGATCAAACTAGGAAATTACCCAAAGCCAATCAGTCATGTACTCCCGCTGGCTCGACCTCACAGGTAGGTTGAAAGGGAGAGCACTCTACCACAAATGGCGATGAGAGTTTGTTTAAGCTTTTGTAGAATGATGTGACTCTGGTATGGGTTTTGTTTGTGGGCTGATGCTGGGGATAAAAGTGACAGTGAAGTCCAAAGTTTCGATTAGAATCAAGAATCTAAAACATTTAGCGAGGCACTTATAACTAAATTTGGCAAATTCATGAGTAGGTCTTGTAGTCACTGATTCTGTTGTTTATCCTAGTTATATCATGTGTTGATAACACGAGTGATGATAATAAATGGTCCGCCATTCTCTGTGTAACAAAGAGTGTTATTGCAGTTCATGTGTTTGTGATACACATGTAGCTATTAAAGTTTGAGCATAGCAAATGTAGCTATTAAAGTCTGCATATAGCAAATGTTGCTATTTTAGTCTGTTGGGAAATATTCTAACTCTTCGTTGCTTAAATCGCGATAAATCTGACAACAGACTAAAATAGCAATATTTGTTATACACATACTAATATAACCATATTTGTCACACACACACAGAATAATATAACAATATTTGTCATACACACAGACTAAAATAGCAATATTTGTCCTACACACAGATGAATATAGCAATATTTGTCATACGCACAGAATAATATAACAACAATATTTGTCATACGCACAGAATAATATAACAACAATATTTGTCATACACACCAACCTGCACCATCAAAGCAAGAGACAGAGCAGAATGGCGCTCCATGGTAGCCAACCTTCGTTGCGGAGAAAGCACTCGATGATGATGATGATGATGATGATGTCATACACACAGATTAATATAGTAATATATATTTGTCCTACACACAGACTAATATAGCAATATTTGTCCTACACACAGATTAATATAGCAATATTTGTCCTACACACAGACTAAAATAGCAATATTTGTCCTACACACAGACTAAAATAGCAATATTTGTCCTACACACAGACTAAAATAGCAATATTTGTCCTACACACAGACTAAAATAGCAATATTTGTCCTACACACAGACTAAAATAGCAATATTTGTCCTACACACAGACTAAAATAGCAATATTTGTCCTACACACAGACTAAAATAGCAATATTTGTCCTACACACAGACTAAAATAGCAATATTTGTCCTACACACAGATTAATATAGCAATATTTGTCCTACACACAGACTAAAATAGCAATATTTGTCATACACACAGATTAATATAGTAATATTTGTCCTACACACAGACTAAAATAGCAATATTTGTCACAAATAGGCTGAAGAAGCTATACCTGTCTTAGACTAAAACACAACCATTTTGAAGCAGTAACATGAACGCTGGCAGGACCTAGACTGATGTTGGCCTGGCCGCTTCACCCATCTGTGCACGTTTATTGTTACAGGGTCAAGAATCAAGAGAATATTAGACAAACATAGATTGTGCACTTTAATTAAAAATAATGTGCATACTCAAGTTAACACTAGTGCACTATACTGTAATTAGCACTAGTGCATATACTGTAGTTAAAACGAGTGCACATACTGTAGTTAAAACTAGTGCACATATTGTAGTTAACACTAGTGCACTATACTGTAGTTAAAACTAGTGTACATACTGTAGTTAAAACTAGTGCACATACTGTAGTTAAAACTAGTGCACATACTGTAGTTAACACTAGTGCACATACTGTAGTTAACACTAGTGCACTATACTTAACACTAGTGCACATACTGTAGTTAAAACTAGTGTACATACTGTAGTTAAAACTAATGCACACACTGAGTTAAAACTAGTGCACTATACTGTAGTTAAAACTAGTGCACATACTGCAGTTAACACTAGTATACATACTGCAGTTAACACTAGTATACATACTGTAGTTAACACTAGTGCACATACTGTAGTTAACACTAGTGCACATACTGTAGTTAAAACTAGTGCACATACTGTGTGTAAAACTAGTGCACATACTGTGTGTAAAACTAGTGCACATACTGTAGTTAACACTAGTGCACATACTGTAGTTAAAACTAGTGCACATACTGTAGTTAACACTAGTGCACTATACTGTAGTTAACACTAGTGCACACACTGTAGTTAAAACTAGTGCACTATACTGTAGTTAACACTAGTGCACTATACTGTACTTAACACTAGTGCACACACTGTAGTTAAAACTAGTGTACATACTGTAGTTAAAATTAATGCACATACTGAGTTAAAACTAGTGCACTATACTGTAGTTAAAACTAGTGCACATACTGCAGTTAACACTAGTGTACATACTGTAGTTAACACTAGTGCACATACTGTAGTTAACACTAGTGCACATACTGTAGTTAACACTAGTGCACATACTGTAGTTAAAACTAGTGCACATACTGTATTTAAAACTAGTGCACATACTGTAATTAAAACTAGTGCACTATACTGTAGTTAAAACTAGTGCACATACTGTAGTTAACACTAGTGCACATACTGTAGTTAAAACTAGTGCACTATACTGTAGTTAAAACTAGTGCACATACTGTAGTTAAAACTAGTGCACATACTGTAGTTAACACTAGTGTACATAGTGTAGTTAAAACTAATGCACATACTGTAGTTAACACTAGTGTACATACTGTATTTAAAACTAGTGCACATACTGTAGTTAACACTATTGCACTATACTGTAGTTAAAACTAGTGCACATACTGTAGTTAATACTAGTGCACATACTGTAGTTAACAATTGTGCACATACTGCTGTTAGTCCTAATGAACATATTGTAGTCAACACTAGTGCACAAACTATAATTAACAATAGTGCACATATTGTAGTTAAACTAGCGCACAAACTGTAGTTAGCACTAGTGCACATATTGTAATTAGCACGAGTGCGCATGGGAGCTGCGATAGCTCAGTGGTTAGTGAACTGGACTACCACGGACAAGGGGTAGGGTTCGATCCCAACCGACGGCTTCCGGGTTCACACACCTTTAAATGGGTACCAGATTTTTTTCTGGGAAAGTAAAGCAGCATGGGCGTAATACTGACCACATTACCCCAAAAATCATGTGCTGAAGGTCTGTAAAATATATGGTCACTAACACCATATTTCCCTATACGCCACTTGGCGTGACGGGGGTACTTTACTTTTTTTTTACGAGTGCGCATAACCTAATATTAAATGCTAGTGAATATAGTTCACAAACATTAGCACACACACCCTCACTAACACTAATGCACACATACCCTCACTAACACTAATGCACACATACCCTCACTAATACTAATGCACACATACCCTAATTAACACTAATGCACACATACTCTCACTAACACTAATGCACACATACCCTAATTAACACTAATGCACACATACTCTCACTAGCACGAGTGCACACATACCCTCACTAACAATAATGCACACATACTCTCACTAGCACGAGTGCACACATACCCTCACTAACAATAATGCACACATACCCTCACTAACACGAGTGCATACATACCCTCAACTCACTCTCGTTTTTATTGCGATGTGTCCCCCCTCCGTATCGACGACAACTACCACCAAGCACCATCAACTCTCATCCTACCATAAGATAAGTAAAGTCAAGTACCCCCCTGTCGCGCCAAGTGGCGTATAGGGAATATGGTGTTAGTGACCCTATATTTTACAGACCTTCAGCGCATGATTTTTGGGGTAATGTGGTCGGTATTACGCCCGTGCTGCTTTACTTTCCCAGAAAAATATCCGGTACCCATTTAAGGCTGGGTGAACCCGGAAGCCGTCGGTTGGGATCGAACCCTACCCCTTGTCTTTTGTAGTCCAGTTCACTAACCAATGAGCTATCGCGGCTCCTACCATAAGATAGCCTGCAACTTATTCCCCTTTCACCTTTTGATATTATCAACCCACGTTAGTATTTACCTATCTACTAGTTCCAGAAAAGCTGCGATAGCTCAGTAGTTAATCAACTGGACTACAAAGGACAAGAGGTTGATTTCGATCCTGATCGACGGCTTCTCGGTTCACCCAGCCTTAAATGGGTACCGGATTTTTTGTCTCGGAAAATAAAGCGCCACGAGCGTAATACCGACCACATTACTCCAAAAATCATGCGCTGAAGGTCTGTAAAAATTGTGGTCACTAACATCGTATTGCCTATAAGTGACAGAACTCTTTACTTGTTTACGAGTTCTAGAATCCACGTATTTGACCTTTAACTTAGACTTTCGTTATGAAGAAGAAGAAGAAGAAGAAGAAGAAGTAGAAGTATAAGAAGAAGAACTAAAATGTCACTTTGAATCGACAACAAATAACCGCGAAGAGAAGCCAGCGAAAAATAAGTGTTAAATGACATACGGAGAAGATGCTGGAAGCACATCTGTCTTGTGCTCAAGATAGACAAGAGAGAAGAGGACTCCAGCGCCAGACCCTCGTGTAGACAACGAGAGGAAGATTAAAATAAGAAAGACCAAACTCATACGAACTATTAATAGACAAGGCTCAACCACAGGGTAAGGCCCACTGGCAGAAAATTAAACTGGAAAGCCTACCAATTAGTGTGACGTATTCAAATATGCTTGCTTGCTTCCGTTCACCCGATGACCAAAAGACACCTCTTCATCATCCGCCCTTAAAAGGACGTTAAGTGGCGTGTATACGTTGTGTTGTGGTTTGCAATATAACTGTGATATTTGCGCCTTTCGGCCCAACACATCCGACTTCAGCATGACATTTTTGAGTATTGGGTTGTCTTCCTTCTTCGATCCCTACTCGATTGGCTAGACTAGACAGGTTAGCTTGTTACTAGAGGCACCACGGAGAGGTGCAGCAGGGTCTGGATGATTCTGATTCACCGATCCTGTCGCAAGCCATCAGATGTGGGTCGCTGACAACTTCCAGCTCTGCTGCTGTCAGACGCCTTTGCCTGTGTGTTCAGATGTAGGCGATATAGACAGCTGGCTTCACTCTACCAACTACAACCCCTGCTCGAAAAGATGATAACGTCACGTTAGTTGATCGTATCCCAAGGATTCCCTCTCAGCTCGCGGGCTTGGTGTGACTCAACTCTAGGCATAAGAACAAAACAAAATCTATCAATGAATCGGCGTCAAAAGAGACGTGAGTTATGGTTTCTGTCCGGCTTCATCCCGAGATCTAACAATATATTTCATTTGTCTACCTTAAACTTTCTTGTTTCTTTATCTTCAACTGTTTTCACATTTCACTATTTCTCTTCTATATCATGTTAGTTAGCTCTTCCAATTATTCTATAAATTCCCATTTCATGTATTAGAAAGAAAAAAACGAAGTATCATCTGTCTTATTTTATTATCCATATTTCTGCTCCAACAAAGAAAATGATAGAGTTAAAGGCACCAAGATGCGTAGAGATGCGAAGCTGCTGTAAAGCTGATGGTAATAGCAATACTAAGAAAAGAAGAAAAAAGTGGTATGGTGACAGCTTTACGTGGTAATGGACGAAACAAAAGTCGACGTTTCGGCCAAGTAGGCCTTCATCTGGACGAACAACAAACACATAAAATATATATAAGGTTATATTAACAAATGGCGATAATATGCTAGAAACTCAAGAGAGGAAAATAAACATTTTCAAAAAACTGGTTCACCGAACCTGGTGGTGAAAAACAAAAAGTTTTATTTTCCTCTCTTGAGTGTCTAGCATATTATCGCCATGTAGTTAGATTTGTTAATATATCCTTATATATTTTGTTGTGTTTGTTGTTCGTCCAGATGAAGGCCTACTTGGCCGAAACGTCGACTTTTGTTTCGTCCATTACCACGTAAAGCTGTCATCATACCACTTTTTTCTTCTTTTCTTAGTATTGCTAAAGAAAATGATATCACCGCAAAACACAAGAAAAATAAGTGGAACAATATTAAAAGTGGTAACCAGAATAGATCGGGTAAAATCAGCATTCCAAAAAATTAGGAAGATATTGTGTATTCCATTTTTAACAGTGGAAGCAAGAAAACGAGGATTCATGTTATGTAGAATCAGTCTTAACATATGGAAGTGATTCATGGATAATAGAATACCAGACAAGAAAATTACTGGAGGCTGTCGAATTTTGGTTTTACAGAAGAATGTTGAGAATACCATGGTCAGCTACGAAGAGTAATGAAAATGTTCTGAAAGAGGCCACAGCAAAAAGAGAGCTAATATCCAATATTAGGAAGAAACAATCATCATTTTTTGGACATGTAATGAGAAGGGAACAACTGGAATATACTGTAACAACTGGGAAAATGAGAGACGAAGAGATAGAGGGGAGCAAAGAGAAGAGTTACAGGCAGTTTAAGAGAATGGTTTGGTTTAACGTTAACAACAAAAATGATAAATAACTGTCGAGATCAAGGGTTGTGGAGAGACATGATCATCTACCCGAACAGGCTTGGTACTTGATGATGGTTTCTCAGTCCATACAAAAGCATAGATAAAACAAAACATGTTTCTCCTGCCGTCTCCAGCTTTGATGACATGTGCATGTTATTCAGAACATCTTTTATGTTGTTAAAGATACGTTTGAAATTCATATTTTCTTTGGTTTTATCCTCAGAGCTTTTAAGCTGACTTCTAAGACCTGTTATTTGCTCATTATCAGATCTGAAGTCTTTTTATTGTTTCTTTCAATCCCATGATCCCTGGCAGCAAGACAGTATTATCTGTACATCTTATGATACTGATTATACTTCCATTGATGTTCAAATCTGATATTCTATTTTTGTCACTAAAAACTCAGTCTGTGTATAAACTCAACAAGAAAGGAAACAAAACACGGGTCCAGTTTGATTACTTTTCTACTTCAAAGGATACTGAGTTCTTTCTGTTATATCCTATTACTTATGTTTGATCTAAAGATCATTTACATAACAATATTATGTATCTATCATCTATGACGTATGATGTTTGTGGGTGTATTGTAAGTTCATAGATACGCCATTCCACCGTTCACAAACACACACTCTTTAGTTTACAAATACCCTCACCTCTTTTAGAAATACCCTCCCATCTTTCATAAATACCATCCCATCTTTCATAAATACCCTCCTATCTTTCATAAATACCCTCCCATCTTTCATAAATACCCTCCCATCTTTCATAAATACCCTCCCATCTTTCATAAATACCCTCCCATCTTTCATAAATACCATTCCATCTTTTATAAATACCCTCCCATCTTTCATAAATACCATCACATCTTTAATAAATACCCTCCCATCTTTCATAAATACCATCCCATCTTTCATAAATACCCTCCCATATTTCATAAATACCCTCCCATCTTTCATAAATACCATCCCATCTTTCATAAATGCCCTCCCATCTTTCATAAATACCCTCCCATCTTTCATAAATACCATCCCATCTTTCATAAATGCCCTCCCATCTTTCACAAATACCCACCTAGGTCTCCACCACAGTCATTCACAAACACCAGACACCACATACATAATCATCACCACCACCACCAGACACAGAAATACACATACACCACCACCAGACACAGAAATACACATACAACACCACCAGACACAGAACACCACATACAACACCACCGGACACAGAAAACCACACACAACACCACCAGACACAGAAATACACATACACCACCACCACCAGACACAGAAATACACATACACCACCACCACCACCACAAGACACAGAAATACACATACACCACCACCAGACACAAAAATACACATACACCACCACAAGACACAAAAATACACATACACAACCACAAGACACAAAAATACACATACAACACCACCAGACACAAAAATACACATACAACACCACCAGACACAAAAATACACATACACCACCACCAGACACAAAAATACACATACACCACCACCAGACACAAAAATGCACATACACCACCACCAGACACAAAAATACACATACAACACCACAGACACAAAAATACACATACAACACCACAGACACAAAAATACACATACAACACCACAGACACAAAAATACACATACACCACCACCAGACACAAAAATACACATACAACACCACAGACACAAAAATACACATACAACACCACCAGACACAAAAATACACATACACCACCACCAGACACAAATATACACATACAACACCACAGACACAAAAATACACATACAACACCACAGACACAAAAATACACATACAACACCACCAGACAGAAAAATACACATACACCACCACCAGACACAAAAATACACATACAACACCACCAGACACAAAAATACACATACAACACTACAGACACAAAAATACTCATACAACACCACCAGACACAAAAATACACATACATCACCACAGACACAAAAATACACATTCAACACCACCAGACACAGAAATACACATACAACACCACCAGACACAAACATACAGATACAACACCACCAGACACAAAAATATACATACAACACCACCAGACAGAAATACACATACACCAACACCATCACCACCAGACACAGAAATACACATACACCAACACCACCACCACCAGACACAGATATACACATACAACACCACCACCACCACCAGACACAGAAATACACATACATCACCACCACCACCAGACACAGAAATACACATACACCACCACCACCACCACCAGACACAGAAATACACATACACCACCACCACCACCAGAAACAGAAATACACATACACCACCACCACCAGACACAGAAATACACATACACCACCACCGCCACCACCAGACACAGAAATACACATACACCACCACCACCACCAGAAACAGAAATACACATACACCACCACCACCAGAAACAGAAATACACAAACACCACCACCACCAGACACAGAAATACACATACACCACCACCACCAGACACAGAAATACACATACACCACCACCACCAGACACAGAAATACACATACACCACCACCACCAGACACAGAAATACACATACACCACCACCACCAGACACAGAAATACACATACACCACCACCAGAAACAAAAATACACATACACCACCACCACCAGACACAGAAATACACATACACCACCACCACCAGACACAGAAATACATATACACCACCACCACCACCAGAAACATAAATACACATACACCACCACAAGACACAGATATACACATACACCACCACTACCAGAAACAGAAATACACATACACCACCACCAGAAACATAAATACACATACACCACCACCACCAGAAACAGAAATACACAAACATCACCATCACCAGAAACAGAAATACACATACACCACCACCACCAGACACAGAAATACACAAACATCACCACCACCAGAAACAGAAATACACATAAACCACCACCACCAGAAACAGAAATACACATACACCACCACCACCACCAGAAACAGAAATACACATACACCATCACCACCAGACACAGAAATACACATACATCACCACCACCAGACACAGAAATACACATACACCACCACCACCAGACACAGAAATATACATACACCACCACCACCAGACACAGAAATACACATACACCACAAGCAAAATATATACCACCACCTCCACACACACAAATACATCACCACCACTCCACGCAAACATACACACACATACATCACCACCACGTCCACGCAAACATACACATACATAGACCACCTTTAAAAACACACTTATACACCATACAAACACTATAACCAACACACATACACGACCATCATACACATACACATATACACTCAAACACACATATACCACCTCACACTTACACCGCCACACTCACACACATACACCACTCCACATACACACATCACCATATACATGTACACTACAATCACACACATACACCACATACACATATTTACTATACAAACATACATCACCACACTCACACACATACACTACAACACACACCTAGACTAAAACACACACTTACACCACCACACACAGAAACACCATCTCATTCAAACACAGAATACACACATATACACCACCACACACTAACACCACCACACACTTAGACCGCCACACACACATACATCACCTCACTCACAAACATACATCATCACACTCTTGCGCATACCTCACACACTACACACACACACATACACCACCACACACTCATTACACATACACCACACATACACACTACACATACACCGCACACCATCACACACATACACAACTTCTATCACCACACACATAATAATACACAATGCATTATAACACACACACAAATACACCACACACATACACTACACATACACCACCACCACACACACATACATTACCACATACTCACTACACATACACCACACACACAAGCACCGCACACACAAACACCCATCACCACACACATACCCTACACATACACCACACACATACATACACCACACACACACACGTATACCGCACACATGCACCGCACATATAAACATACACCACCACACACATACACCGTCATACACACACAAACACTTTAATCAAACTACTCCCAGACGTACGTGAACAATGTTCATTTCCTTTGTAATCCGTGACGACCCTGTCAGCAAAATGACGTCGGCCAGGGATAGACCTGTAAATGCCTCACCTAGCAATCAACCTTTTGGGCGAATAGCCACATTTTCTTTGTTCTCCTCTACGCCTCAGACACGGCTAATTTCGTCATGTTTGTCTTACTATTTCTTTTTTGCTTGCTTGCGTTCGCCCGATGACTAAAGGAGTATACCACTTCATCATCCGCCTGCCAAAAGTCACGTTTTCGGTGTGAATAGTTTGACACAGGAGTCTTACGTTAACCGGAAGTTTACGATTAACAAATTCTCTTCAGATTACAACAGACCTATTCATGTTAAGACACACTGGTGTAGATTAGTTTGTTGGTTAGGAGCATCATTACTGCACACCGGGCGAATCCATAGGTGCTACGATATTCTCATCGAAAATTTCGAGAAAATCCGAGGAGAGTCCTGGCCCACTTGCACGAATTCCGTAGCACGGCCTGGGATGTAAAAAAAAAAAACTATCTTTACGACACATAGTACCATTGCTGGTGTATGTCGGGGGGCAACGATAGAACCAGAGGGATAAAGGCCGCTTGGTCAAGCAGTCGCCACGACGTGTGCGACTCAGGATTTTTATTTCACCCCCAATAGAAAAAATCCTTTCTGTCAGCTTTTCAGCCAGCGGAACAGTGGTTTTAAGTTCAAAACCACAAGTGTGGTACTTACACCTTTCGACCCAGTACAGAACACACTATAACATGGAATTTTTTAAGTATCGAATTTACCTTCTCTCTTGCTAGATTGGTATCACTTTCCATAACGACTACGGTAAGGCTGTTAAGGATGATCTTCGTCAATTATGGTTCACTAATTCTGACGGACATTTACCTGACTCATGCGGTGAGATCCAATCTGGAGTCTACCCGTGCCATTATTAAACTCAACTGACGTTAAAATTAGTCGCTATTGGCAAATATTTATCCTGTTGTTGTGGTTACATCATCTCATATGTGTGTGTGGAGAGAGACAGAAGAAGGAGAAGAAGAAGACAAAAAATGCTAACAAAACTCCTGAAATTGAATATTTGTACACAATTTCGGCGTGAGAAAATATAAATAATCCTAACCCTGCAAACTCCAGTCTCATTCATCCTATCATCTACAACAACGAACCCTCTAAAACAATTCTAAATTTATGTATCAACCAACGCCACTTTACTTTATTCTTTCTTGGCATATCTTACCTGGCAATAATGGTTCTTCTTCCATTTAGGGCGGACTGCGTGGCCTGTTGAATTGTTTCTTGCTGTAATGGACGATTTTACAAGTGGATATTAAAGTGGAAGGAAGAGACATGGACACTGTTCAAAGCTACAACTACAACTTGGACAAACTATAACCAGTAATGGGAAATGTAAAAGTGAAATTAAAAAAGAAAAAGAATGACAAAAAATAATTTTAATGTCATGAAAAATATATTAATATCAAAACTATCACCAGAGCTAAAACTAAGAATAATAAAAATTGTAGATCTTCCCAACATTCCTATATGGTGCAGAAACATGGACACTAGACAAGACAAAAGAACACAAAATTGAAGCCTTGTGATACGTGGATTTAAAGAAAGATTACGAAGAATTGGATGCAAAGAAAAGAAAAACAAACGATAAAGTCTTAAAACAAATGAAAATGAAAAGAGAACTATTAAACACATTTCAAACAAGACAAATGAGATTTTTGGAGCATATTAGAAGACACAACAGCCTACTAAATGTAACCTTGGAAGGGAAAATACAATGTAAAAGAGACAGAGACAGACCAAGACTAACATGGACGAGTAACATCAAAAGATGGACAAAGTCAGCCAATGACAACCTGCACCATCAAAGCAAGAGGCAGAGACAGACCAAGCGCTCTATGGTAGCCAACCTTCGATGTGGAGACGACACTTAGCGATGATGATATAATTGATTTAGCAGTTTGATGAAACTATGCCTCTACATCATCATCATCATTGAGTGCCGACTCCGCATCGAACGTTGGCTACCATGGAGCGCTTGCTCTGTCTCTTGCTTTGATGGTGCAGATTGTCATAGGTTGACTTGTTCATCTTTTGATGTTACTCGTCCATGTTAGTCTTTGTCTGCCTCTGCCTCTTTTACCTTGTATTTTCGCTTCCAATATGACTTTTATTAGGCTGTTGTGTCATTTAACATGCCCCAAAAATTTCATTTGTCTTGTTTTAATTGTGTTTAGTAGTTCTTTTTCATTTTTAGTTGTTTAAAGACTTCTTCGTTTGTTTTCTTTTCTTTCCATCCAATTCTACCTATTCTTCTATAAATCCACATTTCAAAGGCTTCAATTTTCTGTTCTGTTTTCTTGTCTAATGTCAATGTTTCTGCACCATACAGGAATATTGAGAAGATTTTGCTATTCTTAGTTTTAGCCCTAATGTTGTTTGTTTTGATGTTAGTATATTTTTCATGGCATTAAAATTATTTTTTGCCATACCTATTCTTTTGTTTAGTTGAGTTCACAGGTAGTTGTAGCTCTGAACTGTCTCCAGATGTATTCCTTCAACTTTGATATTTAAATGTAGGTCTTGAGAATTTTCTTTGTTTATGGTCATAGTTTTAGTCTTTTTTTATATCCATATCTAGTCCATATATTGTGCTTGTCATGTTTATTACATTAAGTAATTGTTGTAGATCTTTAGGATTTTCTGCTTGTAGTACAGTATCATCAGCATATCTTAGGTTATTGATTATCTTTCCATTAATGTTTAGGCCTGGCATCTCTATGATGTTTTAAAAGATTTGCTCATTGTATAGATTGAACAAGCTTGGTGATAGGATGCATCCTTGTCTTACTGCTCTTTTTATATCAGTGGGTGTAGAGTTATCCTTGTTATATTTTAATATTGCTGTTTGCTCCCAGTACAAATTACAAATTAATTCTCCTTACAATTAACTGTACTGCAACATTGCATTTTTATGTGTTTCTTCGCTTTGACCCTACATTTCACCACAGCCCGTCTGTAAGAATCTCTGTCTCTAGCCAGATCTCCCACATAACGTTACATTCACCACAGCCCGTCTGAAAGAATCTCTGTCTCTAGCCAGATCTCCCACAGAACGTTGCATTCACCACAGCCCGTCTGAAAGAATCTCTGTCTCTAGCCAGATCTCCCACATAACGTTACATTCACCACAGCCCGTCTGAAAGAATCTCTGTCTCTAGCCAGATCTCCCACAGAACGTTGCCTTCACCACAACCCGTCTGAAAGAATCTCTGTCTCTAGCCAGATCTCCCACAGAACGTTGCATTCACCACAGCCCGCCTGAAAGAATCTCTGTCAGATCTCCCACAGAACGTTGCCTTCACCACAGCCCGTCTGAAAGAATATCTGTCTCTAGCCAGATCTCCCACAGAACGTTGCATTCACCACAGCCCGTCTGAAAGAATCTCTGTCTCTAGCCAGATCTCCCACAGAACGTTGCCTTCACCACAGCCCGTCTGAAAGAATCTCTGTCTCTAGCCAGATCTCCCACAGAACGTTGCCTTCACCACAGCCCGTCTGAAAGAATCTCTGTCTCTAGCCAGATCTCCCAAAGAACGTTGCATTCATCACAGCCCGTCTGAAAGAATCTCTGTCTCTAGCCAGATCTCCCACAGAACGTTACCTTCACCACAGCCCGTCTGAAAGAATCTCTGTCTCTAGCCAGATCTCCCACAGAACGTTGCCTTCACCACAGCCCGTCTGAAAGAATCTCTGTCTCTAGCCAGATCTCCCACAGAACGTTGCCTTCACCACAGCCCGTCTGAAAGAATCTCTGTCTCTAGCCAGATCTCCCACAGAACGTTGCCTTCACCACAGCCCGTCTGAAAGAATCTCTGTCTCTAGCCAGATCTCCCACAGAACGTTGCCTTCACCACAGCCCGTCTGAAAGAATCTCTGTCTCTAGCCAGATCTCCCACAGAACGTAGCCTTCACCACAGCCCGTCTGAAAGAATCTCTGTCTCTAGCCAGATCTCCCACAGAACGTTGCCTTCACCACAGCCCGTCTGAAAGAATCTCTGTCAGATCTCCCACTTCTTTTGTTGTCATCTTCAAGGTCTCCTTGATGTCTCGGAACCACATTCTTATTGTCTGGAGATATCAGAAATATAAAATTAACAAAATATTAAATTCTATGCTGGGATAGAACTCCCAAGAGCATGTAAAATAAAGATAAAATTGTACCAAGCAGCTAAACTGGGAGAGAGACGAGATAAAATATCACGTTTCGCCATACCTTATTCCGATAAAAACAGGCATTATAGGCAAGAAGTAAGAATTGCCCTTTTGGTCTGCCTGTTTCGTTTTCCAGGAGCCATGGCTTCCATATTCATTCCAGCCTGCTGTGTCTTCTGGCGTGGCCATAGTATTTTGATTTCCGCTGTAGAATGATGTTTATAAGCTAGTTCTTGTTAATGTTTCAATATTTTAATTTGTCTTCATATGTTTTCTTCGTTACTCGAGGTATTATAAGAATTTTCTGGTAACATTTTGTTTTGAATGAAGCAATTTTCTTCTTTGTTGTTTGCAATATTGTCCATGATTTTCAACCATATCGGGAAGATACATGCCCTCGTTAATATTAATTTTACTGCCTTGCTGGTATTGTGCACCATGTTCTTCATAGCGTTTATTAATTTAATTTTTTTTTTTTTGCTATTGCTAATCTTCTTTTGCTCTCTTTCTGACAGTCTCCACTGTTAGTTACTACAGATCTCTATCTGACAGTCTCCATTGTTAGTTACTACAGATCTCTATCTGACAGTCTCCATTGTTAGTTACTACAGATCTCTATCTGACAGTCTCCATTGTTAGTTACTACAGATCTCTATCTGACAGTCTCCATTGTTAGTTACTACAGATCTCTATCTGACAGTCTCCATTGTTAGTTACTACAGATCTCTATCTGACAGTCTCCATTGTTAGTTTCTACAGATCTTTATCTGACAGTCTCCATTGTTAGTTTCTATAGATCTCTTTCTGACAGTCTCCATTGTTGGTTTCTACAGATCTCTATCTGACAGTCTCCATTGTTAGTTTCTATAGATCTCTTTCTGACAGTCTCCATTGTTAGTTACTACAGATCTCTATCTGACAGTCTCCATTGTTAGTTACTACAGATCTCTATCTGACAGTCTCCATTGTTAGTTTCTATAGATCTCTTTCTGACAGTCTCCATTGTTAGTTACTACAGATCTCAAATATTTATAGTTTGTTACAATTTCAAGTTCCGTTGATGATTCAGCATTAGACAATGGGAGCTACTTTGTTATCATAGGTCCCTGGGGGGTTGGGGTGTTGGCGAAGAGGGAATAAAACACAGAGACTTCAATGTGATTCCAACGCAAATACTTTTGTGTGAACTCATCACTTGAGCGTCCTTAGGAACCACAACTTCTCCTTCTTCTTTCCTTCCTCATTTGCCTTTCAGCGTCGAGGGGAGATATAACATCCGGTCTTTTGCTCTTCTGTTCGCCTCTGTCTCTTCAAATATATTCCGTCATCTTTTTTTGTGGTTGGCCATTGGGTCTGGTATTCTCGCAACATTTATTGAAGGCTCGTTGTGCTGTGTTTGGATCTTTCTGCCGTGTCACGTGGCCAAACCATTTTATCTGTTGTTTCTTTATATATTCTATGGCGGGGGTTTTTCCTAGCTTATTTATCAGTTTTTCATTTCTGATCTTATCTCTCAGACTGTTTCCTGTCTTTTATCTACGAGCACTCGTCTAATACATTTCATTTCGGTAGTGGCTATTTGTTTGTTTGTTTATTGTTCTTACATCTAGGGTCAAGGACTGGCATTGGCTGCACAAACGTTTCCTTCCTCATTTGCATGTCAGTGTCAAGGGGAGATATCATTTGAGTTCCTTTGCTCTGCTGTTTGCTTCTGCTGCTATTATGTTTCCTAGTGTTTCTAATATTCCGTCAATCCATCTTTTTCATGGTCGGCCCTTGGGTCTGGTGTTCTTGCAAAGTTTGTTGAAGGCTGGTTGTCTTGTATTTTTATCTTTATTCTTTACCACGAGGCCAAACCATTGTAACTGTTGCTTCTTTATATATTCTACGGCGGGAGTTATTCCTAGCTTTTTTCTCAGTTCTTCGTTTCTGATTTTATCTCTCAGGCTATTTCCTGTCATTCGTCTAATACATTTCACTTCGGTAGTGGTTATTGTTCTTATTGTTCTTGTATCTAGGGTCCATGTCTGGCATTGGTAGCACACCATTGGGATGAAGATTGTATTGTAGAGTGCCCGTTTTGCCTCCAGAGTTATTTCCTTGTTGGACAATAATGGTGCTAGCTGTCCAATGATTTGACAAGCTTTGATGCATCTTGAGTCTATTTCTGTTGTTTGTGAATTGTCGTTTGCCACTTTACTTCTTAGATATTAAATTCCTCTACTTGTTTTAGTTGTCTGCCTTCTATAGTTATGTTAATGTACTGTTTATCTTTTTCAATATTCATGACTTCTGTTTTGTTAATGTTGATTTTCATATTGTATGTTGTGCCTGTGCTGTTGAGTCTATTTGTTCTTGCAGATCTTTTATTTTTGCAAGTATTAGTACCTGATCGTCTGCAAATAAAAGCTTCTTGATTTCCTCTGTCTCTGGCTAACTTGCATATATAGTCCATGTAAGCAATAAACAGCAGGGGGAAAGTACGGACCCCTGTTTCCCTTGTACGGATCACAACTGTATAGTTAAATGTTTGCAAATTGGCGGTACAGAAAGGTAAATATCGGCCTGGAATTATTTCCCTTAGCTTGCAGTTCTGGCTAAGGTCACTGGAGTGGGTAGGCGCTGCGTACATCCGACGGTGGGTGTTTGTTGCTTGTGTTGTCTATCCTGGGTATAGAAATTGCTGAATAGTTGGATTCTGTTGTAGATGTCGGGACGTTGTAAAGGCAGACGGGGGCACAGGTGTTAAGGGTTAAGTGTAATGGTTTGTGTAAAGTGTTCGAGAGAAAAGAGAGAGAGGGGAAAAGGGAGATAAAGTGTATAGGGTGAGTCAACTTTATTAGATTGAGATAGAGAGTGAAAGAGAAGAAATGGTTAGAAACAGGATATTTGCAATATGGAAGATTTGTGTATGTGTTGTGTGTGTGTGTCTTCTTATTCTTCTCCTCCTTTCCTTCCTCATTTTCCTTTCAGCGTCGAGGGGAGATATAATCTGCGGTCCTTTGCTGTACTGTTTGCCTCTGCTATTGTTGTTTCCTAGTGTTTCTACTAATCCGCCAATTCATCTTTTTCGTGGTCGGCCCTTGAGTCTGGTGTTCCTGCAACGTTTGTTGAAGGCTGGCAAGCTTTGTTTCATCTTGTGTCTATTTCTGCTGTTTGTGAATTGTCGTTTGCCACTAGACTTTTTAGATAATAAATTCCTCTACTTGTTTTATTTGTCTGCCGTCTATAATTATGTTGATGTTCTATTGTGTGTATATGTGTGAAATGTTGCCAGTTGCTATATTAGTGAATCAGTTACTTGTCTTAAAATACAAATATACATTTTACTCCCGAGTTGTGATTGTAATCTTAGGCTATCGTTACGAGTACGCATGCGTGAAAGACATCGCCAATGATTGCTACTTGTCTAGGTATCTTAGTTGGCCGTGTGCTCTAGCGCAGATTTCTCGTGGCAGGAGCACGGGTTCAGTCCTACTTCGGGCTGTCTCTTGTTATTTCATTTTCTTGTTGTTGATTATTTGTGCATATTTTTCCCCGAATGTTGTAAACATACCTCTTCCTCTGAACTGATTCGCTGACCTATTGCCACGGACCTATTGCCACGGACCTATTGCTTATTTCCCCTCCATAATAATATCCATGTATTATTATTTGTCTGCCGTCGCTATATCACCTCACCGTTTACGTGGAACGTTCAGGGAAAAGTAACCCTCATGAGAATGGAGAAAGCACCGAGTTATCAAACTCTTTTCGTCAAACTCTTTTACTTTTTTGTGGAATGTTTTCCGTTGTGGTTTGTGTGTGTGTGTGTGTGTATGTCTGTGGTTCAATTTTCATAGACAGTTGCTACTTAATAAATAGTAACGCCATGAAACTATCAAACATAACGCCATAAAACTATCAAACATAACGCCATAAAACTATCAAACATAAGGCCATAAAACTATCAAACATAACGCCATGAAACTATCAAACATAACGCCATGAAACTATCAAACATAACGGTATGAAACTATCAAACATAACGCCATAAAACTATCAAACATAACGCCATAAAACTATCAAACATAAGGCCATAAAACTATCAAACATAACGGCATAAAACTATCAAACATAACGCCATAAAACTATCAAACATAACGGCATGAAACTATCAAACATAACGACATAAACCAGTGAAACTTGCACAACTTGGATGCTTAATATAATAAACTCCGAAATATAAAATTATGAAACCATGACACTAACGTATAATCAAACATAAAACATCATCATCATCATCAAGTATCGTGCCTGCTGGCGTAGGTGATCATGTCTCTCCACAACTTTCGATCCCGATAGTTATTTATCATTTCTGTTGTTGACCTTCTGCCAAGCCATTCTCTTAAGCTGTCTGGTATCTTTTCTCTTTGCTTCCCTCTATCTCTTCGTCCCTCAATTTTTCCAGTTGTTACAATATATTCCAGTTGTTCTCTTCTCATTACATGGTAAAAAAAATGATGATTGTTTCTTCCTAATATTGGAAATTAGCTCTCTTTTTGCTTTGGCCTCTTTCATGACGCTTTCTTCTGAGCTGTCCATTGTATTTGTCTGTTGTCCCATTGTCCATGATGCACATCCATATGTTAAGACTGGCTCTACGTAACATTTAAGACATTTTTTCACTCTATATAAATATCACCTTATATAAATATAATTGAAACAAGTCCCATACAGTTCACGATATTTATTTGTAAAATAATTATAATGTATTGTTTCGCTATCAATGATATTTAATTTTGCATGAATTAAAATCAGTTCACCATATTGGAAGCAAATGACGTAAATTATTTTACAGAATTCTCCTGTTCTGTTTTTATTTTTTTAAAACAACTTTATACAAAAAAAAAAAATTAAGAAATAAACCTACAAGTCAAGACAAAACGTTTCCATACATTGACACTATCAAAAGTCGTTAATGCCTGAGTATCATGGACATAAAGCCTGAAATGGGTTAGAAAATACGAGCTATTGAGATGAGATGTGAGTGTAAGGACCTTGGTATACCTTACAGTGATGCCATCATAAACGATAAAGCTTGTGATGCTATCGCTGAAAGAATCCCACACGAAGAACTTGTCACATTGGTAAACAAATAATACTAGTAGAGGCATACCACAAGATCTAACGTTTGCCAAAACCATAGACGAAAGAGCGATGAAAGGTGAAACATGCAAGTAGATTGATAACAGACTCGTAAAAGACTGGATGGAGAGACGAGGCACCTGATAGTAACAGAGCTGGAAATTATCAGCGCCTTATAGCTGATCGGTTGCGCCAGGATCGGACAACTAGAACCATCCAGATCCTACTCCACCTCTACCCGGTACCTCTAGTAATAACTAACCAGTCTAGTCTAGCCAAACAAGTTTTGATCGAAGAAGAAAGGCAACCCTCTACTCAAAAATGCCGTCCTGAAATCGGATATGTTTGGCCGAAATCGCAAATAAACAACAACACAGCGCATCTTAACGTCTTTTTAATTTGTTCTTTAGCGGTCGTCGGGTGAACGCCTGCAAGAAAGAATAGATGTGGAAAAACGCTAATATGTCGAGAAACTGAAACACAAAAGGTAATGGAAAAAAGATATGAAGAAAAAGGCATCATGTTACTACGGACATGCTCAAAGTGATCTAAGAGACAGGCATAATAAGCTCTTTGTTATATTCACCATTAACTTGGATTATAATTAATAACATAACATATCAGTAGACATACAGGAATAAGCTTAGACGACCATTCAACAACCATTCATTATTTTAAATGTGTTCTTTTCTATGTTCCCAGAAGGTTCTGCAGGCGATTTTTTTCCCAAGAAAGATTACGTCTGATTTCTGTGAAATACAAGCCACAATGACCTTCATCAGCGAACCAGAGGATGTGGAGGAGAAAGCACCGATTCAGACCAAGGAGAAGGTGCAGCTATCAAAATGGATTTTGTTCTGGTTCTACGGGACAGCTGTCATCTGTACCTGGGACGCGACGTTCATCATGTTGCGACCTCACTCCCTACCCGGAGGCTCATTAGCCTCTTTGTGGTACGCCTGTAAGCATCATCATCATGTGTCTTGTTCGTTTCGATTAAATCATATTATGATTATTGCAATGACGATTCTTGGTGAAGCTTCGTTACTGTGTAAATGTAGGTCATCATCATTGAGTGCCGTCTCCGCATCAAAGGTTGACTACCATGGAGCGCCATTCCACTCTGTCTCTTGCTTTGATGGTGCAGGTTGTCAGAGGCTGACTTGTCCATCTTTTGATGTTACTCGTCATTGTTAGTCTTGGTCTGCATCTGCCTCTTTTACCTTGTATTTTCCCTTCCAATATTACTTTTTTTAGGCTGTTGTGTCTTTTAACATGCCCCAAAAATGTCATTTGTCTTGTTCTAATTGTGTTTAGTAGTTCTCTTTTCATTTTTAGTTGTTTTAAGACTTCATCGTTTCTTTTCTTTTCTTTCCATCCAATTCTACCTATTCTTCTATAAATCCACATTTCAAAGGCTTCAATTTTCTTCTCTGTTTTCTTGTCTAATGTCCATGTTTTTGCACCATACAGGAATATTGAAATTGATATAACATTTTGTATTGTAACAGATGTAACAATTGTAAGTACGGTACAACAATTCTAAAGTTTCATCTACACGTGCCCTAGCGGATCAACTGTTTAATTATCTCTTCTTCTACCCGAATTTGTCTTGTAAACATTTAGATGTGAGCAGGTTTTGCATTCAGAAACCTATTTCTGAAAATTAATATACGAAAGAGTTCTCCTGTAATATATGAAGTCATCTTTCCCATATGGAATTGAATCCTGGACAGTAGGATATCTATCGATCTTTCGAGCTGTTGTCGGCCCATAGGGCATAGACTCAGATACTCTTTCTCTGTTTCCAAATGTTCTTTATATCAGTCACAATCATTATAACGATTTTATTTATCAAATCTCGTCATTTGTCTCTGTTCTGTTCAAACATCTCGATCTCATTGAGGGAGCCCATTCCTGTTGCTCTTGCCTCTCTCATCAATGTTCTCAGAGTTTTTCTGGGTCGGCCTATTTTCCTCCTACCTGTTGTTTCCACTTAAGGACTTTCTTAGCTTTTCGGTTATTATCTCTTCTCATCACATGTCCAACATATGTCCAACGTATTTTCTTGATTACTGAAGATATTACTGGTTGAATGGCGATTTATCTAATTTCTTCGTTTTTTTTTTTAATTCGTTCCACGCTATACCAAGTATTTTCCTTAGACATTTATTTTCGAATGCGTTCAACTTTGCTTCTATGACTTTTGTTGTTTTCCAGCACTCGCATGCATACGTAAGGATTGATAGTACATTTGATTTGCATAGCCTAAGTTTTGTGTTTTGTGCTGATTAGTTTTGATTTCCACAACTTTTCAAGGCTTCTGAAAGACATTGCTGCTTTAGCTATTCTGATTCTAATTTCTTTACTTTAAACCCATTCCTGATCTATGTGAACATTTGGGTAGCAGGTAAGAAAATTATTGGAGGCTAATTAAATGTAGTTTTACAGAAGAATGTTGAGAATAAAATGAGCAGCTAAAAGAGGTAATGGTGACGCTCTTAAACAAAGGTCGAAGAATAGCAGGGTCGGCGCACCATCAGCTGACCAAGACATAGCAGTTCTACCTCTTCGTGGTCTCCCCTGGTAACAGTCTGTGTCAAAACAGACTGGCTAACAGAAGCTAGGATCGCCGTGTTCCCTGTAGTGGTGGCTGTTACTGATGTAGACCTAGTATTGCAGTACCTCTGGGCTGGACTAGTAGTTTCCCAGCATAAATCGGATAAACGAACTCCAACTTCTCCAATAAGAGCCGGGAATGTCAAGAAAGCCATTACGACCAGCCAAATCAATGAGTCAAAGGGTACCCTGCCCGCATCAACTAGTGCATTACGTCAACTCAACTCAACGAAGCAAAACGAAAACTTGTCTTGACAACACCAGGAGGAACAATCATCATTATTTTTGCCAGACAATGATAATGAAATAGCAGGAATATATTCTGACGAGAATTGAGAGGAAAAGAGCTATAGGAGAATAGAGAAAATACAAGAGAAAAATGTAGTAGAATGTGAGCAACAGAATTCATAAACAGCAGTAGAGAAAGAAGGTTGTGGAGAGACAGTCACCTACGTCAACAGGCACGGCACTTGATGTTGATCCTAAACACGGATAACGGGGTCTTTGGCACACGATCTTGTTACTCCACCCAAGATCGTCTTCCAACTCTGCATACACTGACTTCCTTTGCTCTCGCTTGTTTATGTTGTTGCTTTGTTCCCCAAATGTTTCTTTCTTAAGTTTATAAATGTTACTTGTTTTATTTATTCTTGTCTACGAGCTGCATGTTTATATCACTGGATTCTTCTTTCTTTTCTGGCTGTTCTTCTGTCTCACTTTTTAGTTCTTTGTGCCTCGCGTTATTTGTTCCGCCTCTACAGTTCTTGCTGCCTAACAACAATTTGTTTTTTCATCTTGTCTTTCGTATGTTTTCTCTCGTATTATTTGCTCATTTTTTTTCTGGCTCCCTATGTATTAACACACTGTCCTGGCGTGAACTTTACTCTACTAACGACTCAACTTTCTGCCCTCGCTGACGTGCTCGTTGTTTATTTTTTTTCAGACAAATATTACGTTACAGTGGATCAACGATACCAGGACACCAACGACGCGTTTGTTTTTGCACAAAGCCTGTAAGTGTTGTCATGGCTACTGTTCTACTTTACATTTACAACCCCCCCCCCCCTTTTCCGTATTACCGCTGTGCTATACACTGCATGCACCATCTCACAGTACAAGCTTACACATTATATGATTAATACAATTACTCAATCTTACACATTATATGATTAATACAATTACTCAATCTTACACATTATATGACTTAACACAATTACTCAATCTTACACATTATATGATTAATACAATTACTCAATTTTACACATGATATGACTTTGTGAAAGCCACAATAGAGAAGCTGCAAAACAGCTTTCGTTGTAAACCAGGCAACCCGAGGTTGAACGTCACGAGCAGCATCCGAGGCTTGCAAAAGCTCTCACGACCCACCCAACCAGCTGAGATCAGAGTTCAAGCTCAGGGAAGATCGAAAAATATCGTCATCCTCAGCTAAATTACATGCTGATCTGAGGCAAAACTTTCTAGTCAACTAATTACTGAACAATGTACTGCATAATTTATCGTTGCAATGGCGTCGATTCGTGTGTCACTCAATATGAGTTGAATATTTGCAACAACACAAACGCATTATATTTCACTTTCAAAAAACGATGCAGCAACAGGTGTAATAACACTTTGTTTCTTCCGCAGATATTTATCTCTGACAATAACACACGAAACAAACATCAGTAGCAAAAGACTAAGATTACAACTTTTTTAACATGTTTTTTTTTGCAAAAACGGGTTAACTTTAAGGCTTAATCTCAAGATTTAGCTATTTTCGAGTGTTTAAGAAGATCAACGCATCTTAGAGCAATGCTAGGAGTACACAGATTTCATTGAGGAAATTATTGATACAAGCTACGCTCAGAAGTTATATTATCATGTGTGATTTTATGGTAACTAAAAGAAATTATGTGGATTTAATTACAAAACCTGCAAGAGTGTCATAAAATCGGCCGTAGCTTTAGACACACATATAGAATTTACAATGTGCACAAAAATTACATAGATATGAGAGTAAAAGATTAATAAATCTTTTTTTGTTTGATTTAAACCACGAATTTTCTTCCAATGGGATAGGACGTTGTAGAATAATCTCCACCTTCATTTACGTGACCAGGACACATGCCAGGTCATTCTTCAGACTTGATAACTTGTCCGGTAAACTTGTAAAGTGTATAAAGGTTTGATAACTTGTCCGGTAAACTTGTAAAGTGTATGAAGGCTTTGATAACTTGTCCGGTAAACATGTAAAGTGTATGAAGGTTTGATAACTTGTCCTGTAAACATGTAAAGTGTATGAAGGTTTGATAACTTGTCCTGTAAACATGTAAAGTGTGTGAAGGCTTTGATAACTTGTCCTGTAAACATGTAAAGTGTATGAAGGTTTGATAACTTGTCCGGTAAACATGTAAAGTGTATGAAGGTTTGATAACTTGTCCGGTAAACTTGTAAAGTGTATGAAGGCTTTGATAACTTGTCCGGTAAACATGTAAAGTGTATGAAGGTTTGATAACTTGTCCTGTAAACATGTAAAGTGTATGAAGGTTTGATAACTTGTCCGGTAAACATGTAAAGTGTGTGTAGGCTTTGATAACTTGTCCTGTAAACATGTAAAGTGTATGAAGGTTTGATAACTTGTCCTGTAAACATGTAAAGTGTTTGAAGGCTTTGATAACTTGTCCTGTAAACATGTAAAGTGTATAAAGGTTTGATAACTTGTCCGGTAAACATGTAAAGTGTATGAAGGCTTTGATAACTTGTCCTGTAAACATGTAAAGTGTGTGAAGGCTTTGATAACTTGTCCTGTAAACATGTAAAGTGTATAAAGGTTTGATAACTTGTCCTGTAAACATGTAAAGTGTGTGAAGGCTTTGATAACTTGTCCTGTAAACATGTAAAGTGTATGAAGGTTTGATAACTTGTCCTGTAAACATGTAAAGTGTATGAAGGTTTGATAACTTGTCCTGTAAACATGTAAAGTGTGTGAAGGCTTTGATAACTTGTCCTGTAAACATGTAAAGTGTATGAAGGTTTGATAACTTGTCCGGTAAACATGTAAAGTGTGTGAAGGCTTTGATAACTTGTCCTGTAAACATGTAAAGTGTATAAAGGTTTGATAACTTGTCCGGTAAACTTGTAAAGTGTATGAAGGTTTGATAACTTGTCCTGTAAACATGTAAAGTGTGTGAAGGCTTTGATAACTTGTCCTGTAAACATGTAAAGTGTATGAAGGTTTGATAACTTGTCCTGTAAACATGTAAAGTGTATGAAGGTTTGATAACTTGTCCTGTAAACATGTAAAGTGTATGAAGGTTTGATAACTTGTCCGGTAAACATGTAAAGTGTATGAAGGTTTGATAACTTGTCCTGTAAACATGTAAAGTGTGTGAAGGCTTCGATAACTTGTCCTGTAAACATGTAAAGTGTATAAAGGTTTGATAACTTGTCTGGTAAACATGTAAAGTGTATGAAGGTTTGATAACTTGTCCGGTAAACTTGTAAAGTGTATGAAGGCTTTGATAACTTGTCCGGTAAACATGTAAAGTGTATGAAGGTTTGATAACTTGTCCTGTAAACATCTAAAGTGTATGAAGGTTTGATAACTTGTCCTGTAAACATGTAAAGTGTGTGAAGGCTTTGATAACTTGTCCTGTAAACATGTAAAGTGTATGAAGGTTTGATAACTTGTCCGGTAAACATGTAAAGTGTATGAAGGTTTGATAACTTGTCCGGTAAACTTGTAAAGTGTATGAAGGCTTTGATAACTTGTCCGGTAAACATGTAAAGTGTATGAAGGCTTTGATAACTTGTCCGGTAAACATGTAAAGTGTATGAAGGTTTGATAACTTGTCCGGTAAACATGTAAAGTGTATGAAGGTTTGATAACTTGTCCGGTAAACATGTAAAGTGTGTGAAGGTTGTGATAACTTGTCCTGTAAACATGTAAAGTGTATGAAGGCTTTGATAACTTGTCCGGTAAACATGTAAAGTGTATGAAGGTTTGATAACTTGTCCGGTAAACATGTAAAGTAAATGAAGGTTTGATAACTTGTCCTGTAAACATGTAAAGTGTATGAAGGTTTGATAACTTGTCCTGTAAACATGTAAAGTGTGTGAAGGCTTTGATAACTTGTCCTGTAAACATGTAAAGTGTATGAAGGTTTGATAACTTGTCCGGTAAACATGTAAAGTGTATGAAGGTTTGATAACTTGTCCTGTAAACATGTAAAGTGTATGAAGGTTTGATAACTTGTCCGGTAAACATGTAAAGTGTATGAAGGTTTGATAACTTGTCCGGTAAACATGTAAAGTGTATGAAGGTTTGATAACTTGTCCTGTAAACATGTAAAGTGTGTGAAGGCTTTGATAACTTGTCCTGTAAACATGTAAAGTATAAGAAGGCTTTGATAACTTGTCCTGTAAACATGTAAAGTGTATGAAGGTTTGATAACTTGTCCTGTAAACATGTAAAGTGTATGAAGGCTTTGATAACTTGTCCTGTAAACATGTAAAGTGTATGAAGGCTTTGATAGCTTGTCCGGTAAACATGTAAAGTGTATGAAGGTTTGATAACTTGTCCTGTAAACATGTAAAGTGTATGAAGGCTTTGGTAACTTGTCCTGTAAACATGTAAAGTGTATGAAGGCTCGAAAACATAAATCTGCCACCTCGATCTTCCATACACGCTATGGGACATATGTGATAAATCCATCCAGGTAGTTCATCTCTCTAGGTTTGTATGTGTTGAACATATGGTTGAACGGACTGAAGAGAAGCACAACAACTTGAAAAAGAAGAACAAAGAAGTATAGATACCGAAATTGACATTTAAAAAAAAAAAATAGCCATTTTAAAATAACAAAGATGTGCGCGTGCGTGCGCTCGTGTTTACATAAATGATGTAACTTCCTGTTTTTGTTATATCTTCAGGTTGAACTACGGTGAGGTGGTCTTCAACATCATCACAATAATTATGGTGAGTCGGCAACAACAACGAGTTGTTTGAATGTTTGAGTCGCACCCAGCGAGATATAGCGTGGTGGTGTGGTGGGGTTGACAGTGTTTGTCTTGGACGCAAATTTTTATGACGGGAAAATGTAAAACCCTAACTCTTTCCGTACGGAAGCTTTTATCGACGCAACGGAAGAAATTTCAGAAACAAAATTGTTCATGATTTTAAGAATCAATATATATATATTTATATTTATCTAACATATAACATATTATATATGAATATTTAGTTAACTGAACAAGGTATTAGATTTCATCAACATCAAGATGATACAAAACATGTAAAAAGAATATGGTTTGATGACGTTCACACTAATAAAATTGAGCATGGAGCACTATGCGGCGAAACGTAGGGAAAGAGTTAAAGAAAAAGTAGTGATAATATTAACAAAATAGCGGGTTAAAGAACGTAATATTTGTCTCGTCCGGGATGTTGGCAGCCCAAAGCGCTCTTTCCACAACACGGCTGGTTGTCATGGTCATATAAGATAAGTTTAGGACAAAATATTTCTACGTGTTCGTCATTCACGTCTTAGTGATTGCCTTGAACAGGGTCTGATTTAGACCTGCCGAGGTCGTGGGCTAATCCAAATGAAACTTTGAGGTCATTCTTGTAAAATAATTGACACCTGAAGGTCTTGTCGTAGGCTGCAGTATACACGAATTCGATGTCCACTAGGATTGCGAGGCTCCTCGGATTGTGAGGTCCCTCGGATTGTGAGGTCCCTCGGATTGTGAGGTCCCTCGGATTGTGAGGCTCCTCGTATTGTGAGGCCCCTCGGATTGTGAGGCTCCTCGGATTGTGAGGTCCCTCGGATTGTGAGGTCCCTCGGATTGTGAGGCTCCTCGTATTGTGAGGTCACTCGGATTGTGAGGCTCCTCGTATTGTGAGGCCCTTCGTATTGTGAGGCCCCTCGGATTGTGAGACCCCTTGATTGTGAGGCCCCTCGGATTGTGAGGTTCCTCGGATTGTGAGGCCCCTCGGATTGTCAGGCCCCTCGGATTGTGATGCCTCTTGGATTGGTGAGGCCCTTCGGATTGTGAGGCCCCTCGGATTGTGAGGCCCCTCCGATTGTGAGGGCCTAAACTATAGCTTATTTAGTCCAGGCCTAAATCCGACCCTGATCTTCCACTTTGCTTCATATCATTCATTCTTTCGGTCATTCATTTCGGGTCATTCTTTCGTTGGGTTCCCGGCGGATTAACCAGTCGTTTAAGCGAAGTGATTCTGTATTTTATATTTAATTATACATATATTCTCATATTCCTTCTATATTCTTATCTTTGCTCTCTTCTTTTTTTATTTTTTCATCATCCTACTTTTTTCTTTTCTATCCTCTTCTTTTGATCATGTATTTATAGATAATTGTGTTTCATCATTTGTTTTCGTTGTCCTTGTACTCTGAAAAAGGCCCCTGTCCGAAACGTTAGTATTGTGTTGTGTTCCTCCCTTGTGAAGCTGTCTTCATACCTTGGAGTGTTCTACACTCCTCACCACTGGCCCCTATCACGGCTACTGTTTGAGATACACTACGCAACGACAGCCATCATTAGATTTGATAACATTGACGCCACGTGTTTCTTTAAAAGAAATTATAATTGCTTCAGCCAAGAATTGGAGCCGCGATAGTTCAGTGGCTAGTGAACTGGACTACTATGGACGAAAAGGTCGGGTTCGATCCTGATCAACGGCGTCCAGGTTCACCCAGTCTTAAATGGATACCAGATTTTTTTTTTTCTGGGAAAGTAAAGCGGCACGGGTGTAATACCGACCACATTACCCAAAAAATCATGTGCTGAAGGTCTGTAAAATTTATGGTCACTAACACCATATTCCTTATAGCCCGCTTGGCGTGACGAGTCACTAACACCACATTCCCTGTTCGTCGGTTACCGTGGCGGGTCACTAACACCACATTCCCTATTCGTCGGTTACCGTGGCGGGTCACTAACACTACATTCCCTATTCGTCGGTTACCGTGGCGGGTCACTAACACCACATTCCCTGTTCGTCGGTTACCGTGGCGGGTCACTAACACTACATTCCCTGTTCGTCGGTTACCGTGACGAGTCACTAACACCACATTCCCTATTCGTCGGTTACCGTGACGAGTCACTAACACCACATTCCCTATTCGTCGGTTACCGTGGCGGGTCACTAACACCACATTCCCTGTTCGTCGGTTACCGTGGCGGGTCACTAACACCACATTCCCTATTCGTCGGTTACCGTGACGGGTCACTAACACTACATTCCCTATACGTCACTTGCTGTAACGGGTCACTAACACCATATTCCCTATACGTCACATGGCGTGACGGGGCACTTTATTTTTTACCAGCCAAGAACTTTTTGAACTCTTTTTTTTCTTCCAAATTAAAAAAAAAAATAATTCTAGAGCTCTTAAGCCTTATGGTTTGTAGTGGAGAAGGTGTTGCTGTATTTACTTCTTCTACGTGGCCACCTGTACAGGTATAGATAATGTGATCGCACCATTCCAGGATTCCAAACTCTCCAAGAAAAATGGTCCATTATCAATTTTCAGAAGTTGAGTGAACCTCGAAGTCGCCTCGGTGTGAACGTATCGAATAATTAAAACGTGGTCAATAAACGAGTGAAAAACTTAATGGTGGCTTTCTGTGATCACGCACACATTTATGTACATTCTGTTCCAATATTTCATGTACATGCCTACCATTTTGCTTCACGATTAAAATCAATGTTTAGTATGGTTAAGGTTATAGATATTGAAGGCCACGGTATCACTGCAAACGAATTTAAATCCATAATTGCTCAACCGCTCGTGCCAGTGGAATCATCCGAATTAACATCTCATCTCACTGAAGGATCCAAACAAAGAAAGGTAGCTGCAGACCCCATCATAGCAGTCCCGGCACACGCCAAAAAAATAAGGCGAAACTGCACTGAAAGTGAAAACAACCATCTGTTGCCCGTCATACGATATCAACATTCATCGTAAGCAATCGGTATATCGAAAGACGATCTGGATGAAAAACACAGCTCACGGTGGGCACAGAGCACTAAACTCAGTAGCTCTTGCAACAAGCCGGACTTGGAATATGAGGAAACGGCAACAAGAAACACTTTTCAGACACAGCCTTTAACAATTCCTGCCGCCTATCCGCCATATTGACCGGAAGTCCCAATGTTTAGTAGTTACCACAGAAACGATCGATCAGGGGGTTTGAATTCATAACGGGTACGTGACGATAGCCTTTCTAAGTTCAATAAACCAACGACTCTATAGCACTTACCAAACAATACATTGATTCTATTGAAACAAATGTTGTCATTGTGTTTTAATGTCAAGAAACAGATACAGGTTAATAGCCAATAGAAGGGAGGTAAAAAGCACCGTCACGCCACCTGGTGGTGTATAATAGCCTTAAAAAAGTAAAGTAAAGTACCCCCGTCACGCCAAGTGACGCATAGGGAATATGGTGTTAGTGACCATCAATTTTACAGACCTTCAGCACGTGATTTTTGGGTAATGTGGTCGGTATTACGCCTGTGCCGCTTCACTTTCCCAGAAAAAAATCCGGTACCCATTTAAGGCTGGGTGAACCCAGAAGCTGTCGGTTGGGATCGAACCCTACCCCTTGTCCTTTGTAGTCCAGTTCACTAACCACTGAGCTATCGCAGCTCCCTGAGCTATCGCGGCTCCCTATAATAGCATTAGTGCCCATATTTTGTATAAACATTCGGTATTCCGATTTTTTATTTGGTAGCGGAAAGGAGTGATATAGTCAGTGCCGTCTTTCTTTATCATAACAATCCGGTACCCATTTACGGCTGGGTGAACCAAGCAGCCTTCGTTCATGATCAAACACGACCTACCGTCCGTAGTTGTCCTTTTCACGGACCAGTGAATTGCCTGTGCTCCGTCGACACTCAATACTTTGTGCACTTTTGTTTCCCTGATTAAACAAGCACTTAACTTTGTGAAGATTCCCATTTTTTTCTTCTTTTTCTATGCGTGCATAAAGATTTACATTTTCTTTACTATTTCAATAAACATTTTATTGTTTGTTTAGTTGTTTCATTAGACATTTTACATTTTGTTCACAAATGTTAATAAACATTACAATCTTTTTAAAATATTTCATTAGGCATTTTACTCTAATATTTTAGTAGACATTTTACTCTAATATTTTAGAAGACATTTTACTCTAATATTTTAGTAGACATTTTACTCTAATATTTTAGTAGACATTTTACTCTAATATTTTAGTAGACATTTTACTCAATTATTTTAGTACATTTTACATCTTATTAAAATATTTTACTTAAACATTTTACATAAATTTAGCTCTTCGAATAAACATTTTATATCGCTTGCAACCATTCTGATGTTGTTCATAATTGAGTCATCATTCTAACCTGCCTGGTCTGGTTGTGTGTTCTCCAGCACTACAGATGCTCCCGCCATACCACCACCACCGCCTTCATGGTTAGCGTGATGACTATGTGGAAGACTGTCCTCTACTTCTTGATGTTCAGTGAGTTCTGCACAGGGGGAGTCTACCGGACTGGCAACACGGCCATGCAGGAGTTCTTTCTAGTGGTCATCCCCAACATTATCTGGATCATCGTGCCCCTTTGTGTTATGTATGTTCTTTGGCAGAAGTTGACCCCTGAAGGCCGAGGCAAGGTAGTGGCTACCCTGATCAATCAGAAAGTTGAAGGTCATGGAAATGGATTTCCCAGTGGCCATGTTAGCTTTGGGAATGGCTACCAGAATGGAGGAGCGGTCGTCAGCAATGGCAGAACGAGTGGGTATGTTAATGGGGAAGCAACAACCGTGAGAAGAAATAAGTAATTTGTCGACAAATTTAATTGAGAAAATAAAACAAATGACAAATTATATTTGAAATTTGTGCACAAGGAGAGTAACAACCCCTGGTCTTTGGGAGAGGAAGTTACGTCACTTTAAGCTGGGAATGGACGAGCGGTTGGGAGACTTAGGGTCTAAGATTTACGGCATTGGTAGAGAACACAGTACAATATTGACGTTTCGGAGAAAAGACTTCTGTGGTGGACGAATACAATCTGTTGTTGGGGTTGATTAGTTGAGTTTAAACTTAGCAGTTGACTGACAGGTTTGATGTTGACAGGTCAAATAGTTACCTTTGTATATAGAGATAACATTGGTTTGTCTCTGACAGATAACATTGGTTTATCTCTGACAGATAACATTGGGTTGTCTCTGACAGATAACATTGGTTTGTCTCTTGACAGATAACATTGGTTTGTCTCTGACTGATAAAATTGGTTTGTCTCTGACCGATAACATTGGTTTGTCTCTTGACAGATAACATTGGTTTGTATCTGACAAATAACATTGGTTTTTTTCTCTGACAGATAACATTAGTTTGTCTCTGACAGATATACACAGTTTGGTATTTACCGATATAATTAGTTTTTTTTCACTGATCAATATAACTGGTTTGTCTCTGACATTATAATTAGTTTTTCTCTGACAGATATAATTAGTTTGTCACTGACAGATACAAAATGCGATATATCCTAACATAAACGGTATGATGAGCTAAGGGATAAATCTATGTTTTAATCTTGACAAAAGACACAGTAAGATATATCCTTACAACAAAATTATCCTTAAGGCAAGATATATCCTTGACAAGGTCATAAGACTAATTCTTAACAGAAAAATTTCACCGCTTCAGCTTGAACCGTGTTCGAAGAAAGCACATCAAGTGCTCAGACTTTACACAGATGGTGCCCACATGAAATGAAAACACAAGCATCGGGTCCACAACAACAGGAAAACAGAAGTATTGGCCCACATTTGAATGAGAATTAGGGGTGGGAAAACAGACATGGAATCATGGGCAGAGCCCTAAATGTTATTATAAAGACGCTACAGTGTTATTATGAGGGTAATTAAAAAAAGTAAAGTACCCCCCTCACGCCAAGTGGCGTATAGGGAATATGGTGTTAGTGACCATAACTTTTACAGACCTTCGGCACATGATTTTTGGGGTAATGTGGTCGGTATTACGCCCGTTCCGCTTTACTTTCCCAGAAAAAAATCCAGTACCCATTAAAGGCTGGGTGAACTCGGAAGCCGTCGGTTGGGATCGAACCTACCTCTTGTCCTTTGTAGTCCAGTTCACTAACCACTGAGCTATCGCGGCTCCCTTATTATGAGGGTACTATAATGTTATTATGAAGACTCTACAGTGTTATTATGAGGGTACTATATATAATGTTATTATGAAGACCCTACAGTGTTATTATGAGGGTACTATAATGTTATTATGAAGACCCTACAGTGTTATGAGGGGACTATTATGTTATCATGAAGACCCTACAATGTTATGAGGGTACTATAATGCTATTATTAGGGCACTACAAATGGCACTTTTATATATATATTTAGTAACTCATGTAACATAATTACTCACCTATGTAAAGCTAGAATGAACTTATTAGCTCATTAATCTAATAAATCATGAACTTATTAGCTCATTAATCTAATAAATCATGAACTTATTTAGCAGTTAACTACTGTGACAGCTTGTATTATATATAGTGTTCTATAATATGTATAAACTTGTTTTGCTCGATTCATATTCATCATCATCATCAAAGTACCATGCCCGCTGGCGTAGGTGATCATGTCTCTCCACAACTTTCGATTTCGACAGTTAATTTATCATTTATGTTGTTGACCTTTAGCCAAGCCATTCTCTTAAGCTGTCTGGTATCTCTTCATCCCTCAGCTTTCCCAGTTGCTACAATATATTCCAGCTGTTCTCTTCTCATTACATGGCCAAAAAATTATGATTGTTTCTTCCTAATATTGGATATTAGCTCTCTTTTTGCTTTGATCTCTTTCAAAACGTTTCATTACTCTTCTTAGTTGTTCATGTTTCCTCGACATTCTTCTGTAAAACAACATTTCTACAGCATCCAGTGGCTATTCATATTAGTTGAGAGCTATGAAGGAAGCATATTAACTTCTTGGAATATGTAACCCTGTTTGTCTCAAATCCTAAACTCTGTTAAGATGACTGGATAATCTTATAAGTGCCATGCTGGAGCTTATGTTAGCAATGAAACATCCATATGTTTACGTATAATTCGCTAACCACTGAAGTAGGTTTCTTTGCCGGTCCTGGGAGCAGAACTTATATCTTTGTATAGGATTCCTTTGAAACAACTCCGCGCCACATGTTAACTTATTTTCCGCTGAAGTAGGTTTCTTTACCGGTCCTGTGAGCAGAACTTCTTGCAGGACTTCACAGAAGCATCTCTTCAGCAGAATTCTCATGCCATTGAAGCATTTCTCAAGCTGAGTACCCCCAATGACTGTCCATGTTTTACGAATCTCTGTGGTTGTCTGTAAAAGCATTCTTTCTTTCTTTTTTTTTTTTTGTTGCTTTCTTTATTTCTTTTTTGTGTCTTTCTTTCTTTCTTTCTTCCTTCCTTTCTTTCTTTCTTTCTTTCTTTCTTTCTTTCTTTCTTTCTCTCTTTCTTTCTTTCTTTCTTTCAGTCTGTCGTTCACCCGATGACTCCTAAAGGAATGTATAGCCCTCTTTGCCATCCATCCTTAGAAGGACGTTAAGTGGGCGTAGGTACGTTGTGTTGTAGTTTGGCAGAAGAACTGTGATAATTGCGTCTTTCAGCGCAACACATCCGACATAAGCATGTCACTTTTGAGTACCGGGTTGTCTTTCCTCTTCGATCCCTACTCGCTTGGGCTGACTAGACAGGTTAGTCTGTTTCTAGAGGAACCGCGAAGAGGTGGGGTAAGTTCTCCATGATCCTGGTTCACCGATCCTGTCGCTAGCCATCAACTATGGGTCACTGACAACTTTCAGCTCTGCTGCTGTGAGACGCCTCTGCCTTCCTGTAAAATCACGAACTTCAATGCTACAATAATCCGCGTTCACTACATTGTAGCCAATAGTGGACACTAGTTGATTCTCGCTTTAGATTCGCAATCACGTGAACACCTCCAGTTTACAGAGTTCATTACTTATCATTGTCAAGTCATTACTACAACAGTATTATCTTTCACTAAGACCCAACATCTTCTCAAGCGGTGTCTTGATAGAAAAAATACAGATCCACAATTTATTCCCGAGTTGTGATCGCAGCCCTGTGCTACAGACATGAGAACACCTGCGTGAAAGACATCGCCAATGATGGCAAATTTTTTATTTAGCCGAGTTGGCACTGTTTCCTAGCGTTTGGCTTTTCGTGACAAGGCGCTGTGCCATGGAGTACGGTTCGATCCTACTTCGGATCATATATTTTTTTTTTTTTTGGTTGTTTGTTTGATTATTTGTCATTTTTTCCGAGTGCTGTAAACATACCTCTTCCTCTGAATTGATTCGCATCTTCTCCAACGCCTGCCACAATTTGTTGTAGCACAAGGGCTCCTCGTTCGGTCGCCGATGTCCCCCAGAAATGGCGAAACGCCGGCGAATGGATCAGTCATGTTTGTCCTGTATGATTGATCAACAAACCACTGAGATTCCACATCTCTTTATTTCTATTATGATAATAATTGATAGTAATTATTTCTTTAAAACATAAAAAACATAACATTTATTGTAAATATTGCATGCAGTCTCAGTATTAATCACAACTTTTGTACACATTTTGTTTGAGCACAGTACACAGAGTGTTTGAGCACAAGCTTAACCGAATAACTAACACCATTAAATATATTTTTTGTAATTGTTTGAAGTTCTACTTCCATGTTGCACATAAATACCATGTTGTGATGAGTGTGTGTTCTGATGCCTGTTGTTGTTTTTCTTGACTAAATCTGGATGTTTTGGATCAAATTTAACCAGCAGAATATTATTTACTGTTTATATTGAGCTATAACCCAGATTATTTGGTGACAAAATGAACGCGTGTCTTCAAAAATGAGCCAGAAAATAAATAAATTGAAACTCTCTTCTCGCTCACAATTTTTTTTAATAAAAAAAGAAAAACTCCTGTGTGTTTGTGAATGTGTCTCTGTGTGTGTTCGCCTCGATAACTGTTTTCACAGTGACGTCTATACGTTTCTTACATTCGCCAAAAAGCGGTATTTGTTGATTACACGATCAACAAACACTATGGAGTGACTAGTGCATGGGACCTGATCATGCTGCCTTTATTCTCCAATCCTTGTGTTCTCTTCGGCCGACCCTAGACATGGGATAAAACAGAAAAATATAATGTTTTTTTTTTTTTAGATCATAGTGTTTTTGGTGGGAAAGAGAAGAAAAAAGTGAGAGAATGAAGAAAAGAAAAAATGAAAAAGGACAGGCAGACAGACAGACAGACAGACAGACAGACAGACAGACAGACAGACAGACAGACAGACAGACAGACAGACAGATAGACAGAGTGGCAGATAGACAGACAGCAGACTCGCTGACAGACAGACAGACAGACGGGCGAACAGGCAGGCAGACAGGCAGACAGACAGACAGACGGGCGAACAGGCAGGCAGACAGGCAGACAGACGGGCGAACAGGCAGGCAGACAGACAGACAGACAGACGGGCGAGCAGGCAGGCAAGTAGAGAGACAGACAAACAAACAGACAGTGGAACCAGAGTATGGATGGAGAGAGAGAGAAAGAGAAACATAGGCTAGAGGGAGACAATACATAATTAGAACCAGAGAGATATAGATCGATAGAGAGAGAGAGAGAGTCATAGGCTAGAGGGAGATAAGAGAAAATGGAACCAGAGATTGAGAAAGAGAGAGAAAAATAGATATCGTGATGATGATGGAAGTGGAGGTGGTTGTGTTGGTGATGTTGATGGGTGTTATGGTAATTTGATGGCGATAATGACAGTGATGATTGTGATGGTGATTGTAATGGTGATGATTGTGATGATGATAATTGAAATGATGATGGTTGTGATAATGGTGATTATAATACTGACAATTGTAATAGTGATGATTGCAAAGATGATGATTATAATGATGGTGATTGTAACACTGATGATTGTAAAGTCGGTGATTGTGAAGATGGTGCTTATTGTGGCTGTGATTGTAATAATAGTGATTGCAAAGGTGATGATTATAATGACAATGATGGTCACGCTATTAACGATGGTGACGGAAATGATGATATTAATGATGGTGATAGAAATGATGATATTAATGATGGTGACTAAAATGATGATATTAATGATGATGATAGAAATGATGATATTAATAATGGTGACTGAAATGATGATATTAATGATGGTGATAGAAATTATGATTTTAATTATATTGACTGAAATGATGATATTAATGATGATGATAGAAATTATGACATTAATGATGGTGATAGAAATTATTATATTAATTATAGTGACTGAAATGATGATATTAATGATGATGATGATAGAAATGGTGATATTAATGATGATATTAATGATGGTGATAGAAACGATTCTAATAATGATACTAATCATAATAATAGAAATGATGATATTAATGGTACCATCAGGGATACGTCAACCCCCACACAACTGAAAATGTGTTCCTGATCATCCGACAAAAGCAGGGTACAAGAAAGGCTGTGGAGGTCACAGAAATGGGGATTTTTCAGTGGAAAAACTTTCAGGATACTGTGAGCAGCTGGGAATGATAACATTTACATCATATCAGAACCCGTAGAAAAAAGAAATGATAACTTATGACCAACATCAGGGGAATTAATTGTCGTTTTCTGGGCACATAATAAAATGTGAAGCAAAGGAAATGACGTATTTTTGAAGGGGTGGTCTAGAGAAACGATGTCGGCCTTAGGATGGGAAGGATCCGGGTTAAATATCCCACATGGAAGAACCTGTGGTAGTTGCAAATCGAAACGTTGATCAGAACTGGCAATTGCCCTGTAGAAAGCTATAGGAAAAATGTGTAGATGAAATCAATAGAAGCCACCTTTGGAGGAAATCAATAGAGGCCATCTTTACAGGAAATCATAAGAGACCACCTTTAGAGGAAATCAATAAAGGCCACCTTTAAAGGAAATCAAAAGAACCCACTTTTAGAGGAAATCAATAGAACCCACCTTTAAAGAAAATCAACAGAAGCCACCTTTAGAGGAAATAAATAGAAGCCACCTTTATATGAAATTAACAGAAACCACCTTTAGAGGAAATCAATAGAAGCCCCTTAAGAAGAAATCAACAGAAGCCACCTTTAGAGGAAATCAATAGAAGCCTCCTTTAGAGGATATAAACAGAAGCAACCTTTAGATGAAATCAACAGACGTTATTTTTAGAGGAAATTAATATAAACCACCTTCCGCGGAAATCAATAGAAGCCACCTTTAGGGGAGATCAATAAACGATACCTATAGAGGAAATTAGTAGAAATCCCCCTTCCGCGGAAATCAACAGAAACCACATTTAGGGGGAATCAACAGAAGCCACTTTTAGAGGAAATCAACAGACGATACTTTTAGAGGATATCAATAGAAGCCAACTTTAGAAGAAATCGATAAAAGCCACCTTTAGAGGAAATCAAAAGAACCTACTTTTAGAGGAAATCAATAGAAGCCAACTTTAGAAGAAATCAATAAAAGCCACCTTTAGAGGAAATCAATTGAAGCAACTGTTGTGGGGTGTGTGGAATTAACATAAGACAAATAGTAATAAATGGATATTATTATAGCGGCAAACTTCCTGCTTCACACCATAAATTGTTAGTTTTTTTTTTCCTTTTGTTTATTTGTCTTTTTTTCCGAGTGCTGTAAACATACCTCCTCCACCTATGATTCGTGAAATTAACAGAAGCCAAATTAAGAGGAAATCAATAAACGTCACAGCTAGAGAAAATCAAAAAAACGTCAAAGCTAGAGAAAATCAAATAAAAGCCACAGTAATAGAAAATCAAATAAACGTCACAGCTAGAGAAAATCAAATAAACGTCACATTTATAGAAAATCAAATAAACGTCACAGCTAGAAAAAATCAAATAAACGTCATATTTAGAGAAAATCAAATCCACGTCATAGTTTCAGAAAATTAAATAAACGCCACAGTTAGACGAAAATCAAATAAACGTCACAGTTAGAGAAAATCAAATAAATGTCACAGTTAGAGAAAATCAAATAAACGTCACAGTTAGAGAAAATCAAATAAACGTCACAGTTAGAGAAAATCAAATAAATGTCACAGTTAGAGAAAATCAAATCCACATCATAGTTTCAGAAAATTAAATAAACGCCACAGTTAGATAAAATCAAATAAACGTTACAGTTAGAGAAAATCAAATAAACGTCACATTTATAGAAAATAAAATAAACGTCACAGCTAGAGAAAATCTAATAAACGTCATATTTAGAGAAAATCAAATAAATGTCACAGTTAGAGAAAATCAAATAAACGTCACAGTTAGAGAAAATCAAATAAACGTCACAGTTAGAGAAAATCAAATAAATGTCACAGTTAGAGAAAATCAAATCCACATCATAGTTTCAGAAAATTAAATAAACGCCACAGTTAGATAAAATCAAATAAACGTCACAGTTAGAGAAAATCAAATAAACGTCACATTTATAGAAAATCAAATAAACGTCACAGCTAGAGAAAATCTAATAAACGTCATATTTAGAGAAAATCAAATAAATGTCACAGTTAGAGAAAATCAAATAAACGTCACAGTTAGAGAAAATCAAATAAACGTCACAGTTAGAGAAAATCAAATAAATGTCACAGTTAGAGAAAATCAAATCCACATCATAGTTTCAGAAAATTAAATAAACGCCACAGTTAGATAAAATCAAATAAACGTCACAGTTAGAGAAAATCAAATAAACGTCACATTTATAGAAAATCAAATAAACGTCACAGCTAGAGAAAATCAAATAAACGTCATATTTAGAGAAAATCAAATCCACGTCATAGTTTCAGAAAATTAAATAAACGCCACAGTTAGAGAAAATCAAATAAACGTCACAGTTAGAGAAAATAAAATAAACGCCACAGTTAGAGAAAATCAAATAAACGCCACAGTTAGAGAAAATCAAATACATGTCACATTTAGAGAAAATCAAATACATGTCGCAGTTAGAGAAAATCAAATACATATCACATTTAGAGAAAATCAAATACATGTCACAGTTAGAGAAAATCAAATACATATCACATTTAGAGAAAATCAAATACATGTCGCAGTTAGAGAAAATCAAATACATATCACATTTAGAGAAAATCAAATACATGTCGCAGTTAGAGAAAATCAAATACACGTCGCAGAGAAAAAAAATACACCCAGTGACAAAGGGCATCCGCATACAAAACAAAGGTCAATTGAAGTTCCTTGCCTGCACAGGCGACTCATTCGACAGAGCAACATGTTCACTAGAAACAACAACAGACATTATGTTTTAAGTCAAGGCCGTGGGGAAAAATGAAGCTGTAAATAAATGTGCTGTAAAAGCCGACAGTGACAAGAGTAAGACAAGACCTTTTGTTTTGAGTGACATACACACTGTTTTCAACAGCCGCTAGTCGGCTTGCCGGACCATATCCTGCCGCTGCAAGTTTTCTCGGTGAGGGACTACTTTTCTTTTTGTTTATTAGCTTGTCTGTTTTCCAGGTCTATAACACGAAAACTATTGTCAATGTCGCCGTGCGAGAATGGCAGACACATGTTTATATATAAGTATCTAAAGAAAAGAAAACAAACGATGAAGTTTTAAAACAACTAAAAATGAAAAGAGAACTACTAAACACAATTAGAACAAGACAAATGACATTTTTTTGGGGTGGGGGGACATATTAAAAGGCACAACAGCCCAATAAAAGTAATATTGGAAGGGAAAATACAAGGTAAAAGAAGCAGGGGCAGACCAAGGCTAACGTGGACGAATAACATCAAAAGATGGACAAGTCAACCTATGACAATCTGCACCATCAAAGCAAAAGACAGAGTGGAATGGCGCTCCATGGCAGCCAACCTTCGATGCGGAAACGGCACTCAATGATGATGATGATGATGATGATATATATATATATATATATATATATATATATATATATATATATATATATATATATACATAAAATAATTTATCTTGAAGCAAAGTTATATATATATAATTTTGCTCTAAGAAAAATTATTTGTTTGACCCCCACTAACTGATGTCTGTTAGACTGGCCTTCACCTGGAAATACGAGAGAAATAAGACTGGGAAGTGGTAAACAGGACCTAAAGCCTGACATTCAATGGCATTCCATATTTACGACGCTTCCAACGGCTTGTCGTACGAAACTATATTCAAATGTCTGTGCGTTTACTGACAAGCCATACTGTCTCCCTGACTCATAGCGCTACCTTGATGTTGTCATGATGAGGTGATGCGTCTGGACATGTTTATTTTAAGGATTGCTACTCCTGTGACATGTCCTCTCTCCCCACTCCACGTGACTAGTGTAAGGAAACATCCTTGGTGGATATATTTTGGCACTAAGTACTCCACAGGAGATACCCAGATTTCATTAGGTCAATGATAAACTTTCAACGAGGCGCCATGATTCCCCCCCCCCCTTATTTTATTGGGCCATCGATATACTTCCAAGAAGTCTCCAGGATCCCCTTTATATCATTGGGTCAATGATAAACTTCCAACAAGTCTCCAGGATCCCCTTTATATCATTGGGTCAATGATAAACTTCCAAGAAGTCTCCAGGATCCCCTTTATATCATTGGGTCAATGATAAACTTCCAAGAAGTCTCCAGGATCCCCTTTATATCATTGGGTCAATGATAATCTTCCAAGAAGTCTCCAGGATCCCCTTTATATCATTGGGTCAATGATAATCTTCCAAGAAGTCTCCAGGATCCCCTTTTTATCATTGGGTCAATGATAAACTTCCAACGAGGCGTCAGGACCCCCACCCCCTACCCCATATTTCATTGGATCCGCGATAAACTTCCAACGAGGCGACATGATTCCCCCTATTTTATTGGGTCAACGATAAACTTCCAACGAGGCGACATGATTCCCCCTATTTTATTGGGTCAACGATAAACTTCCAACGAGGCGCCAATATTCCCCTATTTCATTGGGTCAACGATAAACTTCCAACGAGGCGCCAGGATTCCCCCTATTTTATTCGGTCAACGATAAATTTCAAAGAAGTCTACAGGATCGCCCTATTTCATGGGGTCAGCGATAAACCTCCTAAGGGTCTCTATCTCCTGATTTTGACCTATGAGTTTCCACCCTGACATTGCCCAACAGATGAGCAAACCGCAGGGCAACCGAAGCTAAAGGTAATAGTTTCCCATATCTCACTGGTGTCGGAAAAAACACGATAGTTTGCTTTCATCTCAAAGTAATATTTAAGTTAAACCATCAAAATGTTGGAACATGCATGGATGAAGATGTCCCGAGGAAACTACATTCCACTCATTCTTAGGATTGAAATGTTGTAGGAGTGGTTCAAATTTGTGACACTGTACAAATATATGGATATTCTAGAATCATCATCGTCATCATGTACCATACCGGCTGGCGTAGGCGATTATGTCCTTCCACAATCTTCTATCTACAGTGCATCGTATCAGTTCTGTTGTTGACTGCATTCCATGCCATGACACCAAGCTATCCAGTATTCTCTCTCTTTGTCGTCCGCAATCTCTCTTTCCTTTTATTTTGCCAGTTGTAACCAAGTATTCCAACTTTCTTCTTCTCATGATGTGCCCAAAAAATATTGATTGTTTCTTTCTGATGTTTTTTAAGAGCTCCCTTTTTGTTATGGCCTCTTTGAGAACTTCCTCATTGTTTTTTTTTAGCTGTCCAGAGAACTTTCAACATCCTTCTGAGAAATCCCATCTCTGTGGCCTCTAATCGTCTTTTCATTTGTTTGTCTACTGTCCATGATTCGCTTCCATAGGTCAGAATTGGTTCTATATAGCACCGATAAACTCTCTTTCTCATTTCTATTGACATAGATATATTGCATAAGATATTTTTCATTTTCTGAAATGCTATTTTGGCCTGAGCTATTCTGCTTTTTATTTCTGTGGTGCATCTTCCATCCGATGTTATTATTGTGCCCAAGTATTTGACGTGTTGCACTTGTTTCAAATTTGTCCTGTTTATTTTTATGCTGCATGATGGTGATGATTGTTTCTTTGATATGACCATTACTTCTGTTTTACAATATATTCTAGGATAGTTAATTTGTATACTGTTAGTATTTTAGTCCAATAACGTTTATGAGAATAAATATTTCAAAATGCAATACATTTATTCTATTCTGGTGTAACATATATATGCACACCGTGATCTGTGTTTTTCACCGGGATTGTGTTTCGATATTCCGATTGCTAACGATAAATGATGATATCGTATGACGAAGGGCAGTTCGGTTGCGTTCACTTTCGGTGCGGCCACGCCTTATGTCTGTTGGCATGTTCTGTGGCTGCTATAATTATGACTGCAACCGCCTTTCTTTGTTTTGGATCCTTCAGTGAGTAGAGATGTTAATTCGGATGATTCCACTGGCACGGGCAGTTGAGCATTTATGGATTTTAATTCGTTTCCAGTGAAACCGGGGCCTTCGACTAAATATAACTATAGTATCATTTTAAACCACAGATAGTTATAGTTAGTCGAATGCCCCGGTATCACTGCTAACGAATTAAAATCCCTAAATGCTCAACTGCCCGTGCCAGTGGAATCATTAGAACTAACATTTCATCGAATATCGAAACCCAAAAAAAGCAGCTGCAGTCCCCATCGTAGCAAACACAGCACACGTCAAAAGACATAAGGCATTGTAGCACCGACAGTGAATGTAACTGAACTATCCTTCATCATATGATATCACCATTCATCGTAAGCAATCTGAATATAGAAACACCATCCGATGAAACACACAGCTCACGGTGCGCACAGAGCACTAATCTCAGTAGCTCCTGCAGCAAGTCGGACTTGGAATATGATCAAACTGCAACAATGAACCTTTTCAGACAGTGTCTCAACTGTTTATTGCCGCTTATCCGCCATATTGACCGGAAGTCCAAACAACAGATATTGTAAACACGTTATGTCACAGTGTCTCTTATGATCATTGTGATGTGCTATAGCAGAGTTAGACTCAAGCCGTGTTTCAGAGCTAAGCAAATTTACCGAGATTACTGAAATATCATCAACGAACAGCTGTAACCAAGGCTGTCGAACCGCATCGATCACTATACTATCTATAACAGTTAAAATTGAGGGATGGGGGACTGAGTGGCCTTGAGGTATGACGTCAGTCTCTGAACAGGAAGGTTCTGGGTTCGAATCCCGACAGAGGTGATGAGAATTGTTACTCCCAATGTGGTTTCCTCTTAGCTTTACCCTCTAGTGGTCTCTGGCTAGTGAGATCCGATGACTAGCTCTCTCTGGCTAGTGAGATCCAATGACTAGCCCTCTCTGGCTAGTGAGATCCAATGACTAGCCCTCTCTGGCTAGTGACATTTAATGACTAGCCCTCTCTGGCTAGTGAGATCCAATGACTAGTCCTCTCTGACTAGTGAGATCCAATGACTAACCCTCTCTGGCTAGTGAGATCCAATGACTAGCCCTCTCTGGCTAGTGAGATCCAATGACTAGCCTCTCTGGCTAGTGAGATCCAATGACTAGCCCTCTCTGGCTAGTGAGATCCAATGACTAGTCCTCTCTGACTAGTGAGATCCAATGACTAACCCTCTTTGGCTAGTGAGATCCAATGACTAGCCCTCTCTGGCTAGTGAGATCCAATGACTAGCCCTCTCTGGCTAGTGGCATCCAATGACTAGCCCTCTCTGGCTAGTGAGATCCAATGACTAGCCCTCTCTGGCTAGTGAGATCCAATGACTAGCCCTCTCTGGCTAGTGACATCCAATGACTAGCCCTCTCTGGCAAGTGAGATCCAATGACTAGCCCTCTCCGGCTAGTGAGATCCAATGACTAGTCCTCTCTGGCTAGTGTGATCGAATGACTAGCCCTCTCTGGCAAGTGAGATCCAATGACTAGCCCTCTCTGGCTAGAGAGATCCAACGACTATTCCTCTCTGGCTAGTGAGATCCAATAACTAGCCCTCTCTGGCTAGTGAGATCCAACGACTAGCCCTCTCTGGCTAGTGAGATCCAATGACTAGCCCTCTCTGGCTAGTGAGATCCAATGACAAGCCCTCTCTGGCTAGTGAGATCCAATGACTAGCCCTCTCTGGCTAGTGAGATCCAATGACTAGTCCTCTCTGACTAGTGAGATCCAATGACTAACCCTCTTTGGCTAGTGAGATCCAATGACTAGCCCTCTCTGGCTAGTGAGATCCAACGACTATTCCTCTCTGGCTAGTGGCATCCAATGACTAGCCCTCTCTGGCTAGTGAGATCCAATGACTAGCCCTCTCTGGCTAGTGAGATCCAATGACTAGCCCTCTCTGGCTAGTGACATCCAATGACTAGCCCTCTCTGGCAAGTGAGATCCAATGACTAGCCCTCTCCGGCTAGTGAGATCCAATGACTAGTCCTCTCTGGCTAGTGTGATCGAATGACTAGCCCTCTCTGGCAAGTGAGATCCAATGACTAGCCCTCTCTGGCTAGAGAGATCCAACGACTATTCCTCTCTGGCTAGTGAGATCCAATAACTAGCCCTCTCTGGCTAGTGAGATCCAACGACTAGCCCTCTCTGGCTAGTGAGATCCAATGACTAGCCCTCTCTGGCTAGTGAGATCCAATGACAAGCCCTCTCTGGCTAGTGACATCCAATGACTAGCCCTCTCTGGCTAGTGACATCCAATGACTAGCCCTCACTGGCTAGTGGCATCCAATGACTAGCCCTTTCTAATAAGGCGAAAAAGTGAAGGCCGTGTCCACTCGCGCACGTTAAAGAAAATCTTGGTAGTTATACAAGTTGAAAAGAGGAGGTAAAAGAACTTTTTAAATAAATGCTGAAGATGGATGTGACAGAACAAAATGCTCAGATATCTGACACAACGCATCTAGGCCCACTTACCGGGTCAAGGCTAAGAAGAAGCAGAGTTACAGTTGACCATTTTCACGTTTATTTTTGACTTTTAGGAAACAATATCTGGACAAATACTTACTGTTCTGTTTGTTACACTCTATCCGATGAAAAAAACAAACAAACAGGAATTGTTATCAGAGATCACGTGATCATCAACGCAGACATAGTGACGTTTCTTAAGTTCAACATTCGGCGCTAGGCTGTTCATCTTGTTCATTTGCAAATCCGTGGCAACGAGAAGAAAACTGACCACACCATTCCTTATATATCTTCAATATACTATTCTACACTGGATAACACTCAAAACATACAAACATATATCAAAATTGAAGAAATAGACCTGGAGACAGTTCAGAGCTATAACTACCTTGGACATACTATAACCAGTGATGGAAAATGTACAACTGAAATAAACAAAAGAATAGGAATGGCAAAAAGTAATTTTAGTGCTATGAAAAATATAAACATCAAAACAAATAATGCCACGCTAAAATTAACAATAGCAATGTGTTATATCTTCTCAACATTCATGTATGGTGCAGAAACATGGGCATTAGACAAGGAAACAGAACACAGTATTGAAACCTTTGAAACGTGGATTTATAGAAGAATGGGAAGAATTGGATGGAAAGAAAAGAAAACAAACGATGCAGTCTTATAACAACTAAAAATGAAAAGTGAACTACTAAACACAATTCAAACAAGACAAATGAGATTTTGGGCAATGTTAAAAGACACAGTAGCCTACTAAAAGTAATATTGGAAGGAAAATACAAGGTAAAAGAGGCAGAGGTAGACCAAGACTAACATGGACGAGTAACATCAAAAGATGAATAAATCAGCCTATGACAACCTGCACTATTAAATTAAGGGACAGCGGAATGGTGCGCCAACCTTCGAAGCGGAGACGACACTCAGTGATGACTATTCTGCACACAATTTCCTATAACTTTCACCTTTCTTTCTATGTACAATATTAATGACATTTTCCTATAACTTTCACCTTTCTTTCTATGTACAATATTAATGACATTTTCCTATAACTTTCACCTTTCTTTCTATGTACAATATTAATGACATTTTCCTATAACGTTCACCTTTCCTTCTATGTACAATATTAATGACATTTTCCTATAACTTTCACCTTTCTTTCCATGTACAATATTAATGACATTTTCCTATAACGTTCACCTTTCCTTCCATGTACAATATTAATGACATTTTCCTATCGCTTTCACATTTCGTGACATTTATTATTTAGCACCGAGTGCAGGCAAATTAAAATAATCCAACTCGGCACCTACTACGAGTAAGTACACGGCACCTACTACGAGTAAGTACATGGCACCTTCTACGAGTAAGTACATGGCACCTACTACAAGTAAGTACACGGCACCTACTACAATTAAGTACACGGCACCTACTACAAGTAAGTACACGGCACCTACTACGAGTGAGTACACGACACCTACTACAAGTAAGTACACGGCGCCTACTACGAGTAAGTACACGGCACCTACTACAAGTAAGTACACGACACCTACTACAAGTAAGTACACGACACCTACTACAAGTAAGTACACGGCACCTACTACAAGTAAGTACACGGCACCTACTACAAGTAAGTACACGGCACCTACTACGAGTAAGTACACGGCACCTACTACGAGTAAGTACACGGCACCTACTACAAGTAAGTACACGACACCTACTACAAGTAAGTACACGACACCTACTACAAGTAAGTACACGGCACCTACTACAAGTAAGTACACGACACCTACTACGAGTAAGTACACGGCACCTACTACAAGTAAGTACACGGCACCTACTACAAGTGATTACACGGCACCTACTACAAGTAAGTACACGGCACCTACCACGAGTAAGTACACAAGAAGTCGTTCAACAAAACAGGAAATACCAAACATCGACTTGAACTGGAGGTCACTGACCCGGATGTCGTGCACAATTATTATTTCACGTGATAGACCAAGTGCACTTTTGTGTTTCTGAACAATGAACTGTTAGGTCCTGTTTTAACTTATAAATCGGTGGCCATTTTTATATTTCTATGTATATATATATATATTTTTTTTTATAGCCGAGTAACCATCTTTTTCTGCGATTATGGCTCATTCAGACTAGGATTCCGGACTCTCTTATGAAGGCAGCTGTCTATTTAAGTGATTCGTGGGTCCTGTATAATTTCTCTTCCAGAGAGGTGGGCGTGGACCACATTGCCCTTCTCAGGTCTGTGTACTGGGGGCAATCCTGTAGAACATGATTTGTTGTCATGCAATCCAGTGTACAGTGGCATTGACTGGTAGTTCCTATTTTGAGTTTGGTGAACACGTGGTTTCTCATTCTGTTGTGGCCAGTGCGTAGGCGAAGTATGATGACTTGATCCCTTGATAGTTGGAGGTATCCATCCCTCTCGCTATACTTTGGGTGTTCTTGTTTCTATTTTTCATTATATTGGCCTATGATGATCGATTTGGTTTCATCGTATCTGACCAGATGGTTCTCTTGTGGTAATCTCCCTCCCTCTTTAGTTAATTTGTCTGCGCGTTTGTTTCCGTGTACATTACAGTGTGATGGTACCTACTGGATGATCACGCTCTGAAAGTTACTGCACTTGGTCTAGGGTTGTTCTCAAGTCATCTAGCTCACTGTTCCGGGTTTTTTTTTATAGCTGTTAGGACTGGCAGTGCATCAGTCAGTATCACCAATATCTTGTGCATGTTATTTTTGCGTTGGATAACCAGTTCTGCAGCGTCTATGAGGGCTTCAGTTTCTGCTTTATAGTTGTTTGTGAGAATTTCCCAGTAGCTATTGATTTGGTGATCTCGTCCTGATTATTCAGCCTAAAGAACACACCTCCCCCTTCATTTCTGGTGGCATTTGTCGCAGAGCCATCTGTGTATATGTGGGACCAATAGTCCTGTGGGTAGTTGTCGTTTGTGTGTTTTTTTCTGCTATGTATTTTCTCTCTGTGACTGTTTAGGTGCCTTTTTTCATGATTCCTATTATGTCTTCCTTAAATTCTGGTATTTTATGTTTCCCTTGAGGAGTCATTTCAAATGGGCTTATTGGTTTCGGCATTGTTTGGGAAAGTACTGGGTTACTAGTTGTCAGTTCTTTGGAGATTTTAGCGAAGTTGCTCCTTTTTAGTCTTTCTTTTCCGAAACCAGTTATTCGTTGGTGCATGAAGGATGCTAGGGAGCCTTTAATATTTCTCCGCTTGTTGCAGTACTTTAGTGACCCGTCTGTCATCTAAGGGTTGTAAACCTGTTACTGTTTCTAGAGTCTTGATAGGTGTAGATTTCATAGCACCAGTGATGATACGGGCAGCTTGGTTTTGTGTTCTGCTAATTCTGCTAAGCTGTGATTTGGAAGCTGTAGCCCAGGCTGTGACTCCATACTCTAGGACTGGTCTTACTCTTCCTACGTATAGTCGTTTCAAGATATTGCTGTCTGCTCCTCAGTCCGTTCATGCCAATTTCTTCATAATATCTGTTCGTTTTATGGCTCTTTTGATTGCTTTGTCTATCTGATTTTTCCAAGTCATTCTGCGATTCATGGTGACGCCAAGATATGTTGGGTTTTGGTAAATAGGGAGTGTATGGTCTTTTATTTTCAAGTTTGCAGAGAGTGTGTTTCTTGAAAGGCTGAAAATTGTGTATGCAGTTTTTTTTTCGTTAATTGGTAATAACCAGGTGTTCATCCATGCACCAACCAACGATAAAGATGACTCAGTTAAAGATGATTTTTATAAACAGCTACAATGGCAGATGGATGCAAGACGAGCCAAGGATATTATAATCTTGATGGGAGACCTAAATGCTAAGGTAGGATCAGACAACAGAGGCTTCGAAGAGATTATGGGAAAACATGGACTTGGGGATATAAACGAGAATGGAGAGATATTTGTGAATTTCTGCGCCCTTAATCAAATGAGCCTAGGAGGAACAATATTCCAACATAAAAGAATACACAAAGCTACATGGGTGTCACCAGATCATAGAACGGAAAATCAAATTGATCACATATGTATTAATAATAAGTTTAAGTCATCCTTACAGGATGTAAAAGTATATAGAGGGGCAGATATAGCTTCTGATCATCATCTTCTGTTAGCCAAACTTAAAATTAAATTAAAAAGGTATAATACAACGAATAAGGGTAGAAAGTATTTCAATGTAGGGTTTCTTAAAGAACAAGGAATTAAAGATAAATTCGCAGTCACAATATCAAACAAATACCAAGTCCTCCAACAACTAGAAAATACAATAAATATAGAAGATCATTGGAAACAGGTAAAAAATATATGGAAAGAGACATGCGAAGAAACACTGGGGAAAAGAGAACGCCAGAATAAGGCATGGATGACAGCAGAGACCCTGGATAAAATTAAAGAAAGAAAGAACAAGAAAGCAGACATAAATAAAAGCAAAACAAGAAGTAATAAAGCCAAGACACAGGAAGCTTACACAGAGGTGAACAAAGAAGTGAGAAGATGCATTAAAAGGGATAAGAGGAAATATATAGATGAACTAGCTAAAGAGGCAGAAGAAGCAGCAAATAAAGGGAATATGAAAGAACTGTACAACAGCACAAAGAAATTAGGTGGAAAATACAAACAGATCAACGCCTTTATCAAAGACAAGAAAGGAAATCTGCTTAGTAATATAAGGGAACAAATGGAGAGATGGAAAGAACACTTTGAAGAACTTTTGAACAGACCCGGCTCAAATAATCCTCCAGATATACTACCAGCAGAAGAAGAGTTACACGTTAACTGCGGAAAACCAAGCAAAGAAGAAATAATGAAAGCCATCAAATTATTAAAAGATGGTAAAGCCACAGGACCAGGTGAAATTCCTTCGGAAGCCATCAAAGCAGATATTAACACCTCTACCAAGATGTTACAGGATCTATTGGATAAAATTTGGGAGAGGGAAGAAATACCTAAAGACTGGAGAGAAGGTTATATGATCAAACTACCAAAGAAAGGAAGTTTACAGGAGTGCACAAATTATAGGGGAATTATGCTACTATCAGTGCCAGGAAAAATATTAGGCAGAATCATTCTGGAGAGACTAAAAGAGGCTATAGAGAAACACTTGAGAGATGAACACGCAGGTTTTAGGAAGAACAGATCATGTGCTGATCAAATAACTACCCCACGTATAATAGTTGAACAAAGTTTAGAACTAAAATCCCCACTATATATTGGATTCATAGATTACGAAAAGGCATTTGATAGTTTAGACAGAAGAATGCTTTGGAAGTTGCTGAGTCATTACGGAATCCCCATAAAGTTTATTAACCTGATAAAAACAATGTATGAAGGAACAAAATGTAGTGTGGTGCATGAAGGACAGCTTACAGAAGCATTTGAAATAAGAACAGGAGTAAGGCAAGGATGCCTCCTGTCTCCATTTCTCTTTCTACTGGCCATAGATTGGATTATGAAAATAACTCAAAACAACAGAAATGGGATCCAGTGGTCACTGACCAAACAACTTGATGATTTAGACTTTGCTGATGACATAGCTCTCCTATCACACAGCCATCAACAGATGCAGGATAAAATGAGTATATTAGATGAGAGATCACAACAGCTAGGACTAAAGATTAATAGAGATAAGACCAATATTATGAGAATTAATGCAGTTGGCAATAACCATATAAAACTAGGAGAAATACCTCTACTAGACGTACAATCTTATATATATCTGGGCAGTAATATAGATAAAGAGGGAGGAACAGAAAATGATACCAAAATAAGGATATCAAAAGCAAGAGGAGCTTTCATTGCACTGGGAAACATGGAAATCCAAAGAAATTAGGCTAAATACAAAAATAAAAATTTTCAACTCAAATGTTAAGTCGGTCCTATTATATGGCTGTGAAACATGGAGAATGACAAAATTGACAATCACGAAAGTACAGACTTTCATTAATGGATGCTTGCGCAGAATAAAGGGATGGAAATGGCAGGACAAAGTCACTAACGTGGAATTATGGAAATGTACCGGTCAAATACCAGTGGATAAAGAGATACAGCGAAGACGATGGCGATGGATAGGACACACACTACGGAAGCCAACTGAGAGTATTACACAACAGGCCCTTTTTTGGAATCCCCAGGGGAAAAGACAAAGAGGAAGACCAAGGAATTCTTGGAGAAGACAGATAGAAGCAGAGATGAAGATGATGGGGAAGACATGGAATGATCTTAAAAGAATGGCAAAAAACAGAACGACTTGGAAAGTGTTTGTTGAAGACCTATGCTCCACCAGGAGCTAAAAGGTAAAAGAAGAAGGCGTTCATCCACTTTTCAAGTTTCTCTAGGGCATCTTGTATTCTGGAGCTAGCCACTGGCATAGATTCTTCACGTGCCCATATCGCCAGGTAGTCTGCGTATATTGCTGAGTGTATAATGGGTGGAATATCCATTACGATGTCATTTATGAAAATTAGAAAGAGCGTTGGGGATAGGACTCCACCTTGTGGGACCTCTTGTTCGATTCTGGCTTTCTTACTTAGTTGTCCATGTACTTGTACTCTAGCCGTTCTGTCTTGTAGGTATTGAGATATCCAATTTAATAAACGACCTTGGATGCCAAGTCTAAAAAGCTTGTTCTTTAAACCCTCTCTCCATACCCTATCAAAAGCCTTCTCCATGTCGACCCACACTGTCAGTGTGTGTTTCTTTTCTTGTAGAGCATCCTCTATTTCCTCTGCGATGTAGGTGATCAGGTCTTCAGTTGATCTGTGCTGAGGGAAGCCACTTTGTTGTGGTACGATTTGTTGTTGTGTCTCCAAATGCCACATAAGTCTTATGTTAACGAGCCTTTCCATGAGTTTACTCAGGCAGCTCAGTAGGCTAATTGATCTGTAGCTACTTGGGTCCAGTGGGTCTTTTCCGTGTTTGAGGATTGGCACCATAATGGCTTCTTTCCAGGTTGCTGGCATTTGACCTCTCTTCCAGCTGGCATTTATTATCCTTAGAAGTTGGCCCTTGGCTTTCTGTCCCATGAGCATTTCGTTGGTGATTCCATATTTACCAGTTGAACTCTTGAGCTTCAATCTTTTGTGGGCTACATCTAATTTTGTTGGTGTAAAGATGGTCATCTGGTGTTCTTCTGGTGCTAAAGGCATGTGTTTTGTATCTTGGTTTTCCCGTCTTGCAGCTTTCTGTTGGTCTTTTGGAATGTTTATTCTACTGATGTTTTTGTAAGTTTCTATCAGTAGATTTGCTGCCCTTTTGCCTGTGAGGATGTTCTGATTGTGTGTTAATGTTATTGAAGGTCGGCAGTTGTTTTCATCGATCTGAGCTTTCGCAAGTTTCCAGAATTTGTGTCCATTTTTGTCTAGATTAAGGCTCTCTGTTTTGTGTATCCAGCTCTGTCTTGCTGATATCATAACCTCACGTCTGTATTTGGCCGAGGCTGCTTTGTAGACAATGTTGCTCTCTGTGCTGTGTGATGTTTCAGCTAGTTCTCTGGCAGAGTCCAGTTCCTCTTCTAGTCTGTGTATTTCCTTGCTCCAGTATGGCTTGTAGTTTGTTCTTGCTCCTCTAGGAATGGATTCTTTAGCAGTTCTCGGGATTGCCTTTGTTAATTCCTCTATCCTATTATTGACTTTCTTTTCATGGGTGTTGATAGGCGCAGTGTGGGCATCTGTGTGAGCTTGGCAAACTTTTCCAAGTCTGTCTCTTGTAGTTTCAACGGAGAAGTGGTATTTGCAACTCCTCTTTGTGAGCAAGATCCACTGAAAGTTTGACTGGTCTGTGGTCACTGTCGCCACGTTGGTTCATTACAATTCTGGCTATTTTGTTGTATATGTCTCCTGTTGCGAATGCTTGGTCGGGAGTTGACGTTGTTTCCATCTTCTTGAGTGGGGAGGGTGGGGGTGTCCTCTCTAGAGTTTATGAGGAATAGGTTGTTGTATATTTCCCATTCTTCCACTTTTAATCTCGAGAATTGGATTCCTTACATCCTCATTTTTCAGAGTGGCTGTTAAAGTCTCCTCTACCAAACACTTTGATGGTGTTATTTTCATTTACTCCAGCTTCAGCAATTTGTCATTAGGACAGTATATGTTAAATATCCTTGCGCAAGTGGAGTTGATGTATAGGTCTGTGCCAATGATCTCTGCCTCTCCATTTGTGACTACATCTATCAGTTTTGCTGGGATGGTATATTTAAAAAAGTATAAGGATTCCACCCTTGTGGCCTTCCCTGTCTTGTCTAAATGTTTGGTAGCCCCTGATCATAAATCTGTGCTGAGGATTAAAGTAAGTTTCTTGGATGCAGGCAATGTCTATCTCCTCCTCTGCTAGTCGGACTGCTAGGGCATGTTTTTTGTGGTATATGTCCTCCGCATTCCAGTGTATTATTTTCAGGTGTCTCTTGAAGCTTTTCAAACCAGTAGTAGTTTCCCTCTGGTCCAATTTCCTGGCTCTAAAAAATGGGTCAGGGTGACCACCTGTAGTTTGGGGTGGACCCCTTCGAGGTATGGGGCCCGGCACTCCACCTGCCTGGGGGGACTACACATACAGAGCACCATAATTAAAGTCCGTTTGATCCACTCTGACTAAGTACATGTTAGAACGTTGCACTATGTTCTGTGCCAATGGCCAAGTGCATCCGATTTCTGCAAGCATCTTATTAAGGTTTGCTTTCCTTAGCCTTTGATTGTCTCCAATATTACTGCAGGGCAGCAGATTGTCTTTTCTGTAGGGGGATTCTGCCTTTAGATTGTCGGCCCTCTCGGGTTTACGAGCACCATTTGCCCGAGCTTTGTGTAGAGTTGTCTCTCTCATAGGTGGCCTGGTCTTCTGAGCTCTGGAGCACCACTTGCCTGTTTGATAGAGGACAGAAAGAGGAGAAAAGACAGAGAAGCATTTAACCCATGAAGTGGGGATGGATTAATGCAGATCAGAGCGTGTACCACTCGTCGGTAGGTTCTGCGTCTTCACTTAAAGGGTTCCATCTACTCCTGGCTCCTTTGTCTGGCCCCTCACCAAGGACCTGTCCAGCTTGGGTGATCCTGCCAGGAGCAAAGCTCCCGCTGGCATAGCTCCTTGGATCCCGGAGGCGCACAAGCCTCTCAACTACAATAAGGCGAGCCTAATGTCGAGGGGTACCTGAGTAGAGTTTCGAATTCTAGCCATTCGGATAACGGTGAAAAACAGAAAGTCCCGTGTGCGCTCTGCACGCGTTAAAGAGCTTTTGGTAGTTACACATTGAAAGGAGTAGGCCTAATATGGCCGTGGCACGGGATACACAAATTTAAGAGATGGAAATTTATGCAGTTAGCCCTTGAATTTTCAAGGTTATTTCAGGTTCCACAGAGCTCGTGCTGAAAAAAAAAACCATCTTCAACGCTTTCGCTAGCGTGTGGTGGCAGTGCTGCACTCTGGAAGGGGTGGGGTTTGCTGCGAAGGGAATCTGAGCATCTGGAGTTGTTAGAGATGCAATAAAGATGACCTGTCGACTAAATTAAGCTTGTTTATTTGTCGGGGCCTCGGTGGCCTAGTTGGGAAAACCACCCGACTGGGCTACCGACATTAGGACAACCCGTGTTCGATTCCAGCTGGAAGCGGGGTGAGTTGTACTCGTGGTTGGAAAAAAAATACCCCCGAGGTTGATCTAGACGCTGGCAGAAATGGGTACCACGGTATTACTCTGGGAAGTTTAGGAATGCCGCCTAGCATGGTGAGTTTCGATGCTTGAAGTGACACTAATCAGAAGTCTTCGAACACTTCTAGATAGGCGGCAGAGCACATATGGGTTAAAAATTGCATGCTAAAACGAGGATTCAAGTCTCGTACTTTACCTTTAGTTTATTTGTTACATCTTCTTCTTCTTCTTCCTCTTCTTCTTCTTCTTCTTCTTCTTCTTCATTTGCTTTTCAGCGTCTCGAAAAGATTTAAACTGCAGTCTTTTTCTTTTCTATTAGTCTCTCCTGCTGTTATGCTTCCTAGTATTTCTAAAATTCCATCAATTTATTATTCTCGAGGACGACCCTTGAGTCAGGTGTTCTTGTAACATTATTAAGGCTGGTTTTATTGTTTTCCCCATTCTATCTCTGCGACACATATTACCATTGCGGGGGTGGGGGGACGCTCACGACACGACCGGAGAGATAAAGGCCAACTGGTTAAAGCAACCTCCACGACGTGTGAGACTCAGGATGTCTATTTCACCCCAGATAGGAAAAACAAACCTTTCTGTCTATCCGGGGTTTCGAACGCTGTACTTCGGCTTTTAAGCCAGCGAGATAGTGGATTTCGAGACACGGCCACGCGCTTCTCTGTTTTTCATATTCAACTGATGGAAATCAAAGAGATTTACAAATAAAATAGAAACTTGGTCCTTGTTCTTAAAGAAAGAAGCGTCCACAAAAAAAAAAAAAAACCCCATTGCATTCAGTCCACCTTGTTTCATGGCATTCATGAATATCCCCATATCCACTCCACCACTTGTTACAGCATTTCTCAAAATGCGTCGGTAATTTCCAGTGACAAGGTCGCCCCGTCACGTCCTACACGACTGCACAGCCGACGATTTCAAATCTCCTTAGTCACCTCTTACGACAAATGTGGCAGGTATCAGAGGTTCTATTCTTTTCTATCCGCACCGTGGTGGCCTCGGTAGCCACACGGGTGGCGGGGAGAATATCCCATAAAAGACATGCAGGTAATACATGTCCAAATGGGCGCAAGTTTTATAGGCTGCCATATTACTCGTATTTTGGGATCGAGGCACCTTACTATCAACCCAGCCCTTGATGTTAATCTGCCATCTATAGTTCTATTTTACATTTGCCAGGCTCTCAGCTTGTTGGCACATACAGAAAGGCTGTTGATGACGCAAAGGTCAAGTACAAGAATCGGCGTCTTAGCACGCGAGTTTTAACAAATATATGCTCCACCGCCTATCCAGAAGTGTTCGGAGACTTGTGGATAGTGTCGCTTCAAGCATCTCGAAACTCACGATGCCAGGTGGCATTCTTCACCTTCCCAGAGTGCTATCCTGGTACCCATTTCTGTCAGCGGCTGGGTCGACCGCGGTGGTATTTTTTTTTTCTAACCACGAGTACACTCACACTGCTTCCAGCGGGAATCTAACACGGGTTGTCCGAACGTCGATAGCCCAGTCGAGTGGTTTTCCCAACTAGACTACCGAGGCACCTACGTTGATGACGTATTCCAGGCCAAACTGAATTGTGATGATGATGATGATGATGATGATGATGATGCCACTACTTGAACGACAACAGAAGACAAATAATAATAAATGAATATTATTATAGAGGGAAACTTCCGAGGCGATAATCAGCGAATCAATTCAGAGGAAGAGGTATGTTTACAGCACTCGGAAAAAAATGACAAATCATCAACAACAGAAAAAAAAAAAAACCAACACTATCCGGAAGATACTTGTCTTAATAGGAAAATACAGATACACAATTTATTCTCGAGTTGTGATCGCAGCCCTATGCTATATTCATGAGAACACCTGCGCGAAAGACATCGCCAATGATGGCTAATTTTTTAGTTAGCCGAGTTGGTAGTGTTCCCTAGCGTTTAGCTTTTCGTGTCAAGGCGCTGTGCCAAGGAGCACGGGTTCGATCCTGCTTCGGACCATATATTGTTCTGTGAACGACAACGCGTTTCTTAAATCCTCTTAAGACTGACGTCAACAAGAAACGACTTCTTGCTTGAAATAAAATTGACATTTTAGTTATAATCTGGAAGATGCTGCATCATTTTCTGAGTGTATGTCTAAGTCCGGTGTCTGGTACATTCCACTCATTCTTAAAATGGATATTTTAAGGATGTGGTTTCATTTCGTGAAAGACAAATCTTAAAATTGCATCATTATCCATCATCATGTGTCATACCGATTGGCGTAGATGATCATGTCCTTCCTCAATCTACTATCCACAGTGTAAAATTGTTTAGGAGCCTGAAGTGGGGTGTGGTACACACTCTAAGGTGTGGTGATAGCTTTACAAAAAAGGAACACAACAAAATACTGACGTTTCGGCAGATGGCCTTCTTCAGAAGACGGGGACAACGACAAGAAACGGCGAGGCACAGATACCTATAGCGACATGTCGGATGATGAAGTTAGGGAGAGGTGGGCAGAGGGATGAGAGATGGTATGGTGAGACAAGAAAGAGATGTGTGTTAGAGGATAGGTGAAGTGTAGAGATATCAAATCGTAAGCAAAGAGTAATAATGTGGAACTGAAAATAAAAAAATTGGAGAATAAAAAGTATAAAATGTTTAAAGTCTACCATATCTTAAAGTATATATATATATATGTATATATAATATATATATATATATATATATATATATATATATGTATTTATATATATAGGAAATATATGACTTAGCTGGAGTGACTTGAGTATGAGTGTCCCTACCAGCCTACCACCTTTACCGCAACACTGCAATATCGCAGCACTGCATTTGTTGCCACCATCTTTATCGTAGCACTGCATTTGTTGCCACCAGCTTTACCGCAGCACTGCAATTAGTTTCCTGTTCCCTGTAAGATTGTATATCTGAAGTCAATGTTTATTAATGATAGTAGAATAATGCTAGATCAGCGACTAGCGAGTTTTTGAGAATTTCAGGAGATGCAATATTCAGTTTAATCCACAATTGTGTGCACCTTTTAAGACATCAATTTTTCTAGTAAACTTGAAAGTACACGCCTAATAGAAGAGGTGCATGTATTTGATGTTTCTGGAAAGATTTATAAATGAACAATTCAACTAAAAATATCCGCGACAAACAGAAGATATTTTATTTTAAAAAAAAATAAAAATTCTAAACTTTTCCCCGCAAGTGAAAAAAAAAGAAGCAAAAAGGGGGGGGGGGGGGGGGGGGGGTGGAGATAAATGGCAGTTGCGATGTAATAAAACTTCGAAGACGTGGTCTGGATCAAGCGAGCCGTGCCTCAGCAGGTAGGAGACAAAAACATCAAGCACAAACATTGTCTCCAATTCATTAGTGCAAAAAGGATTTTGTTGTCACGTGATTAAGGCTTATTACAGCAGTGTCGTGCATGTAAAATATCACAGCATGCTCTTTTGATAAGTAATCTGTCAATATTGGATTGCATCACTCAAGCTCCAGAAATGGCGAAGATCAGCTCAAACGATTTCGAAATACGAACTAACGGCATGAAGTTAACACAGGGTTAAAATGAACTGACATGTTTAGTGCGACTGTACCGCACAGTGACAGTGAAGGCCATCATATCAGTAAACAGGAGTGCAAATTACCGGCGATTCCTAGTGCAGACAAACCTATTGTAAACCCTTGAACTGGTTTGTTGAAGTGCGGGTTCCTTGTCCGTGAGAATTTAGCGTTGTAAGCTGAACACGTAGTCGTGAACCTTGCAGGACTGTCGTGTGGAGATGAACAGAACTAGGTCGTTGTACGCCATGAGTAAACACGTTCTACAACCTGGTTACCTAGACAACAAAGGGAGATTTAACCGCAAGCTTATTGAACTTGCACATTATAAATATAAGGGCAAATTATTGTAAATACAGACTAAATATTGCTGTAACTAAATTAATATAAATTTTATAAATCTTATATTTTATATTAGAGGAACCTATATATTACTTTAATTAATATTTTTTTTGTTCGCCAGCTTTTACCTCTGACGAAGTCCCAAGAGATTAGGAACTGAATTTTGTGTGTTAATCCATTTTTCCCTGGCAGCCGTGTGCACAGGGGTCCCTCGCCGCACAGGCAGATAACTCCGACTTCGGAGGTATTCATATTTTTTTCCGTCGATGAGTAATTGATGTTGCAAGCCGGGCCTCGCTGCTGAGACCAGGGGTGGTTGCCGCAGAGAGAAATCATAAATAAAAATCCCAAATCAGTGTAGCTGGCAGGATTTGAACCCACAACATCTCTGTCTTGATGCCGGCGTCTTGCCTCGAGACCAACCAGTCCCCCCTTTAATGAATTTAAATATCTGGGAACAATGTTAACATCAGATAGTAGATGTACAACAGAGGTGAGATGGTAGATGTACAACAGAGGTGAGATGGTAGATGTACAACAGAGATGAGATAGTAGATGTACAACAGAGGTGAGATGGTAGATGTACAACAGGTGAGATGGTAGATGTACAACAGAGATGAGATGGTAGATGTACAACAGAGGTGAGATGGTCGATGTACAAGAGAGGTGAGATGGTAGATGTACAAAAGAGGTGAGATGGAAGTTGTACAAGAGAGGTGAGATGGTAGATGTACAAAAGAGGTGAGATGGAAGTTGTACAAAAGAGGTGAGATGGTAGATGTACAAGAGAGGTGAGATGGTAGATGTACAACAGAGGTGAGATGGTAGATGTACAACAGAGGTGAGATTCAGAATAGCTCAGCAAAAGGCTGCTTTCCATAAAAATGAGGAAGATACTCTGCAATCCATTTTTGACAATAGAAACAAGAAAAGAGATCTTAAACGTTATTTAGAGCCAGTCTTAACATATGGGTGTGAATTATAGACAATAGGACAACAGACAAGAAAATCACTGGAGGCTATAGAAATGTGGTTTTTGCAGAAGAGTGTTGAGAATATCGTGAACAACTAAGAAGAGTATCGAAAACGTTCTGAAAGAGGCCAGAGCAAAGAGAGAGAGATAATTTCCAATATAGGAAGAAACAATAATCATTTTTTTACCATGTAATGAGAAGGGAACAGCTGAAATATAGTGTGGCAACTGGGAAAATTGAGGAAAGAAGAGATAGATGGAATTAAAGAGAAAAGATACCAGACAGCTTAAGAGAATGGCTTTGCAGAAGATCAACAACAGAAACGATAAATAACTATCGAGATTGAAAGCTGTGGAGAGACATGATCACCTAGACCAGCAAGCATGGTACTTGATGATGATGATGATGATGATGATACATTACTTAGTCAGAGCAAGGAGACGGTAACCATAGGCAGATCGATGACAATAGACTAGCCACTATAATAATAGCTGATGTATACCACCGACGGTAGTCGAAATACTTCAGCGACCAAAAATACTGGATACTGAGCAGTTATTAATTGAGTTATATAGTGTGAGATGTTATATCCTGATACGATACATCGTCATAACATCTTCACTGTATAGTAAAAGTAAAGTACCCCCGTCACGCCAAGTGGCGTATAGGGAATATGGTGTTAGTGACCATCAATTTTACAGACCTTCGGCACATGATTTTTGGGGTAATGTGGTCGGTATTGCACCCGTGCCGCTTCACTTTCCCAGAAAAAAATCCGGTACCCATTAAAGTCTGGGTGAACCGGAAGCAGTCGGTTGGGCTCGAGCCCTACCTCTTGTCCTTTGTAGTCAAATTCACTAACAAATGAGCTATCGCGGCTACGATCTTCACCGTATAGCTACATAATAAAGATTGTTGACTCTTGAATTATCGAACTTTGTTTTGTCTTCAGTCAATAGAGAGTTGTCTTGCCAAGCAGCAAGAGTTATGTTGAGGTTGCCAGTAAGTTCAGTCAATGAGAACATATCACAGGTGCAATCAAGAAGACACAGACGGCAACGAGAGATGTTAACAAGGGCACACAACGTATACAGCTAAATATGTTCATTCCTATCATGAACTTTACATTAGCATCGTATTTGTGTGCATCTTGAAGCATTTGTGTACCTTTCCCCCTCTACCAAATACCGCTCGCTTCTTGATCAGAAGGATCCAGGTTCGATACCTAGAAGTGACGGATTGTGGTCGGATCGGATGGGTTCAACCAGCCTCTAAAAATGGGTACAAGAGATTTTTCTGTGAAATAAAGGGAGCCTGGTGTTGCAGCAAGCACATCACCCACAAGTGTGGCGTGGTCATAGAAGAATGTGGTCACTAACACCATATACCCCACACGCCTAGCAAGGCAGGGGAGGTAACCGTTCATTTAAACTAAATATAGTTTTTAAAATGTTACTTTCTTAAACACTAGAGATTTTTAAAATGTTACTTTCTTAAACACTAGAGATTTTTAAAATGTTACTTTCTTAAACACTAGAGATTTTTTAAATGTTACTTTCTTAAACACTAGAGATTTTTAAAATGTTACTTTCTTAAACACTAGAGATTTTTTAAATGTTACTTTCTTAAACACTAGAGATTTTTTAAATGTTACTTTCTTAAACACTAGAGATTTTTTAAATGTTACTTTCTTAAACACTAGAGATTTTTTAAATGTTACTTTCTTAAACACTAGAGATTTTTTAAATGCTACTTTCTTAAACACTAGAGATTTTTTAAATGTTACTTTCTTAAACACTAGAGATTTTTTAAATGTTACTTTCTTAAACACTAGAGATTTTTTAAATGTTACTTTCTTAAACACTAGAGATTTTTTAAATGTTACTTTCTTAAACACTAGAGATTTTTTAAATGTTACTTTCTTAAACACTAGAGATTTTTTAAATGTTACTTTCTTAAACACTAGAGATTTTTTAAATGTTACTTTCTTAAACACTAGAGATTTTTAAAATGTTACTTTCTTAAACACTAGAGATTTTTTAAATGTTACTTTCTTAAACACTAGAGATTTTTTAAATGTTACTTTCTTAAACACTAGAGATTTTTTAAATGTTACTTTCTTAAACACTAGAGATTTTTTAAATGCTACTTTCTTAAACACTAGAGATTTTTTAAATGTTACTTTCTTAAACACTAGAGATTTTTTAAATGTTACTTTCTTAAACACTAGAGATTTTTTAAATGTTACTTTCTTAAACACTAGAGATTTTTTAAATGTTACTTTCTTAAACACTAGAGATTTTTTAAATGTTACTTTCTTAAACACTAGAGATTTTTTAAATGTTACTTTCTTAAACACTAGAGATTTTTTAAATGTTACTTTCTTAAACACTAGAGATTTTTTAATGTTACTTTCTTAAACACTAGAGATTTTTTAAATGTTACTTTCTTAAACACTAGAGATTTTTAAATGTTACTTTCTTAAACACTAGAGATTTTTTAAATGTTACTTTCTTAAACACTAGAGATTTTTTAAATGTTACTTTCTTAAACACTAGAGATTTTTTAAATGTTACTTTCTTAAACACTAGAGATTTTTAAATGTTACTTTCTTAAACACTAGAGATTTTTTAAATGTTACTTTCTTAAACACTAGAGATTTTTAAAATGTTACTTTCTTAAACACTAGAGATTTTTTAAATGTTACTTTCTTAAACACTAGAGATTTTTAAATGTTACTTTCTTAAACACTAGAGATTTTTAAAATGTTACTTTCTTAAACACTAGAGATTTTTTAAATGTTACTTTCTTAAACACTAGAGATTTTTAAATGTTACTTTCTTAAACACTAGAGATTTTTTAAATGTTACTTTCTTAAACACTAGAGATTTTTTAAATGTTACTTTCTTAAACACTAGAGATTTTACAAATGTTTCATCATCATCATTGAGTGCCGTCTCCGCATCGTAGGTTGGCTACCATGGAGCGCCATTCCACTCTGTCTCTTGCTTAAATGGTGCAGATTGTCATAGGTTGACTTGTCGATCTTTTGATGTTACTCGTCCGTGTTAGTCTTGGTCTGCCTCTGTCTCTCTTACCTTGTATTTTCCCTTCCAACATTACTTTTATTAGGCTGTTGTGTCTTTTAACATGCCCCAAAAATTTAATTTGTCTTGTTCTAATTGCATTTAGTAGTTCTGTTTTCATTTTTAGTTGTTTTAAAACTTCATCGTTTGTTTTCTTTCTTTCCATCCAATTCTACCTATTCTTCTATAGATCCACATTTCAAAGGCTTCAATTTTCTGCTCTTTTTTCTGGTCCAACGTCCATGTTTCTGCACCATACAGGAATATAGAGAAATGTAACATTTTGCTATTCTTAGTTTTAGCCCTGGTGTTATTTGTTTTGATGTTAGTATATTTTTCATGGCATTAAATTACTTTTTGCCATACCTATTCTTTTGTTTATTTCAGTTGTACATTTTCCATCACTGGTTATAGTATGTCCCAGGTAGTGGTAGTTCTGAACTGTCTCCAGATGTATTTCTTCAAGATATTTAAATGAAATTAAACAAGATAAAATTAAACGAGTTCCTTGTAACATAAGAGTAAATACAGATTTTAAAGCGATTATTTAACATGACGGTAATAGACTCTCTATTTCGACCCCCAAAAAATAATTCGATATAATATAGAAGATTACTCAAAAACAGCAAAGAGATTACCTATTATTAACACAAGCCAAGATGTATGGAGATCCTGTGTTGTCAAGGTCTCATTATCTCCCCTTCTATCGAGCTGGTAAATTTCAAAGGGACATAATCGTGTTTGGTTGGGTACCAATCTGACTGTATGAGATACCGGCAATGATCTGTAGCAGATCTTTAGCCGCCTCAGGGTCTCTGCTCTGGATTCTCGGCTTATGGCTTACCCCCTTTAATAGCTGACTCTCTCATCTTCTTCTTCTACCTTTTTAGCTCCCAGTGGAGCATAGGTCTTCAGCAAGCATTTTCCAAGTCATTCTGTTTTTTTGCCATTCTTTTAAGATCATTCCATGTCTTCCTTATCATCTTCATCTCTGCTTCTATATGTCTTCTCCAAGAATTCTTTGGTCTTCCTCTTTGTCTTTTCCCCTGGGGATTCCAAAAAAGGGCCTGTTGTGTAATACTCTCAGTTGGCTTCGGTAGTGTGTGTCCTATCCAGCGCCTGTTTGTGAAGTTTTTTAGTCTTATTTTATTTTTTTACAGTATGGGATAACTGTGGTATGACTCTCTCATACCCCTAGATAATGGGGACAAGACATTATTAAAAATTGTACTGCTTACCTGTCTATATCAGTAGTGATTTTAACCTTGGTAGGCATAAATATGTAATGTGGTAATAACCATAAATATGTAATGTGATAATAACCATAAATATGTAATGTGGTAATAACCATAAATATGTAATGTGGTAATAAGCACACATATGTAATGTGATAATAAGCACAGATATTTAATATGGTGATAAACACAAATATGTAATATGGTGATAAACACAAATATGTAATATGGTGATAAACACAAATATGTAATATGGTGATAAACACACATATGTAATATGGTGATAAACACAAATATGTAATATGGTGATAAACACAAATATGTAATATGGTGATAAACACACATATGTAATATGGTGATAAACACAAAAATGTAATATGGTGATAAACACAAATATTAATATATAAAATATTAAATGCTATATAGCGTTGTCCGCGAGTAGAGCTCCGGGGAACATGACTTTTTATCTTGTGACCAACAGGCTCCTAAATCTGGCGGATCAATTCAGAGGAAGAGGTATGTTTACATCACTCGGAAAAAATGACAAATAATCAACAACAGAAAAGAAAAAAAAGAACAATATATGGACCGAAGCAGAATCGAACCCGTACTCAGTGGCACAGCGCCTTGCCACGAAAAGTCAAACGCTAGAGAACACTGCCACTCAGCTAACAGGCTCCTAAATCTGGCCTTTGTTTCCTACCGCCAGTTTCAGATCAGTGCTCAACAGAATGACAACAACAATTTGAATGCCATGAAAAATATACTAACGTCAAAACAAATAACACCAGGGCTTAAACAAAGAATAGCAAAATGTTACATTTTCTCTATATTCCTGTATGGTGCAGAAACATGGACATTAGACCAGAAAAAAAAAGAACAGAAAATTGAAGCCTTTGAAATGTGATCTATAGAAGAATAGGTAGAATTGGACGGAAAGAAAAGAAAACAAACGATGAAGTTTTAAAACAACTAAAAATGAAAAGAGAACTACTGAATGCAATTAGAACAAGACAAATTAAATTTTTGGGGCAAGTTAAAAGACACAACCTACTAAAAATAATCTTGGAAGGGAAAATACAAGGTTAAAGAGACAGAGGCAGACCAAAACTAAGATGAGTAACATCAAAAGATGGACAAGTCAGACTATGACAACCTGTACTATTAAAGCAAGAGACAGAGCGAAATGGCGCTCCATGGTAGACAACCTTCGATTACGGAGACGGCATTCAATGATGATGCTGCTCAACGCTTGGCCTTTGGTGCTTATATTATTTGTTGTTGTTTTGGAGTTCTTCTTTCCTGGAACATTTGCTGTTTTGTAGCCGATGAAGGTTGTTGCCGAAACGTCGTAGTTTGCCTTGTCTCTCTACTAATTTAGCTGTTTGATACCATTCTATGTGTATGTTACAATATGGTGCCGGGCCGCTGTCAAACTGATAAAACGTAAACAAATAGTTGTATGTAGTAGCTTTACTAAAAGGATGAGAGAACAAAATAATAAACGTTTATTTTCTGTTTTTGTTTATCTTCATTATTTATTTTCTTCTCTTCCACTCAATTCTTCAAATTCTTTTATAAATCTACATTTCAATTGCCTTAATTTTCTGGGTTTTTTTTCTTATTTGATGTCCATGTTTTTTAACCATACAGGAATGTTGATGACTTATAACGTGTAATTTTTCCGTTTTAGTCTTAATGTTGTTTACTTTGATGAAAGTATACATTCCTTTTGCCACTCCTAAAGCTGTGATTATGTTTGTCTTGCACGTTCTATCACTTATTACTTGTACGAGATAGCCATGTCGATGAACTCTCTCTCTCGGTTCATTCCATCTATCTTGATATTCACTTGTTATGCTCTATGTATTATTTCGGTTTGTTATCATCATTCAAGCCTTCTAATATTTATATCAAATTCTCTGCTTTTTATTGTTTATTTCTTTTACTAGTTGTAGTGTTCGATCACAACCGACGGCTTCCGGGTTCACCCAGCCTTAAATGGGTACCGGATTTTTTTCTGGGAAAGTGAAGCGGCACGGGCGTAATACCGACCACATTACCCCACAAATCACGTGCTGAAGTACTGTAAAATTGATGGTCACTAACACCATATTCCCTATACGCCACTTGGCGTGATGGGGGTACAAGAGAGAGAGAGAGAGAGAGTTGCAGTTCTTGTGAACTTTGCACCAGTATTACAGTGCCGTCGACTTATCGTGCTTAGGTTTCTAATCATCTACTTCCTTACCCAATGAAGAAGAGGAGTGGACTTGAAGAACTGGATCACTTTAAATACATCATCATCGAGTGCCATCTCCGCAACGAAGGTTGGCTACCATGAAGCGCCATTCCGCTCCGTCTCTTGCTTTGATGATGCAGGTTGTCATAGGCTGATTTGTCCATCTTTTGATGTTACTCGTCCATGTTAGTCTTGGTCTGCCTCTACCTCCTTTACCTTGTATTTCCCCCTCCAGGATTATTTTTAGTAGGCTGTTGTGTCTCTTAACATGGCCTAAAAATCGCATTTGTCTTGTTTGAATTGTGTTTAGTAGTTCTCTTTTCATTTTTAGCTGTTGTAAGACTTCATCGTTTGTTTTCTTTTCTTTCCATCCAATTCTACCTTTAAATACATAGGAAGATATATTTAATCAAATAGCGACATGGAGAAATAGATCTCTGTTGGATCTTTGTTAGAACATGTGTACCAGCCCAGGCATCCAATCAACTTAGAAACATTAAACTAGTTCAACTAGTCTCCATCTCAGCACAACGATTAGAATTTACAAGCCAAATGTGCGATCCGTACTCTTAAATTCAGCAAAAACGTGAAGACAGAAAGTCGACTAAGAGGATTTGAAGGTCGCCGCTGAAGATTCTAAACTTCCATTGGAATCAAAACATCATACTTAAAGAAGTTGCCAGATGATCAGGCATTGACATCAATCAAAAAGTAAAAATTAGACGCTGAAAATGGCTAGGCTACGTTCTACTAATGGATTGAAATCGGCATCCGCACCATGAGAACTACCTGGCAAACATGGAAGAGGCAGACCAGTGGGGACGTGGCGACGAACCATACATGACGACATGAAAGAGGCTGAAAGTTCTTGACAAGAGTTGTCCCTGCTTGCTCCAGACAGGATTGGTTGGAGAACTCTTGTGGGTGCCAGAATTGGTTGGAGAACTCTTGTGGGTGCCAGAATTGGTTGGAGAACTCTTGTGGGTGCCAGAATTTGGAAATCTAATAGCATTTCGAGTGCCTAGAAGTGATATAAATGTGATATAAATGTGATATCATCATGAAGTATCGGGCCTGCTGACGTAGGTGATCATGTCTCTCCACAACTTTCGATCTCGACAGTTATTTATTAATTCTGTTGTTGAATTTCTGCAAAGCCATTTCCTTAAGCAGTCTGGTATATTTTCTCTTTGCTTCCCTCTATCTCTTCGCCCCTCAATTTTCCCAGTTGTTACAATATATTCCAGTTGTTCTCTTCTCATTACATGGCCAAAAAATTATGATTGTTTCTTCCTAATATTGGAAATTAGTTCTCTTTTTACTTTGACCTCTTTCAGAACATTTTCATTACTCTTCTTAGCTGTCCATGGTATTATCAACATTCTTCTGTAAAACTACAATTCTACAGACTCCAGTGTTCTTGTATGTCTTATTGTCCATGATTCACATCCATATGTTAAGACTGGCTCTATATAACTTTTAAGAACTCTTTTTATTTTTTCTATTGCCAAAAATGGATTGCACATAACTTTCCTCATTTTTTTTTTAAAGCTGCTTTTGCCTAAGCCATTCTGCATCTCACCTCTGTTGTACATCTTCCGTCCGAGGTTAACAAAGTTCTCAAATATTTAAATAGAAGTGATATAGACGTGATATAGAAGTGATTATATGTGATATAGAGGTGATATAAAAGTGTTATAGAAGTGATATAAAAGTTATATAAATGTGATATAGAAGTGACATAGATGTGATATAAAAGTGATATAGAAGTGAGTACATTTTTTTTTAACACAGAAGTGAAACTCAACATTTAAACATGTGCATTAACCTCCTCCACCCAAACTACTCGGAGTATCTGAGCATTAGAATCCCTCCCACCCATATGTTCGACCCTCTCCACTCACTACGCCCATGTTTTGGTTGGTCTAGAGATCTAAGTTTCTCACATCAGACAGTTGGCTTAGGTTGGGTCTAGAGATCTAAGTTTCTCACATCAGACAGTTGGCTTAGGTTGGGTCTAAGTGATCTGATGTGCACGTGAAGGCAGTGGAGAAGAGAGTAAACGGTGAAAGTGATGAAAAAGTGATGGAAGAGATTGATAGAAGAGATTGATAGAAGAGATTGATAGAAGAGAATGATAGAAGAGAATGATAGAAGAGATTGATAGAAGAGAATGATAGAAGAGATTGATAGAAGAGAATGATAGAAGAAAATGACAGAAGAGATTGATAGAAGAGAATCATAGAAGAGAATGATAGAAGAGATTGATAGAAGAGAATGATAGAAGAGATTGATAGAAGAGAATGATAGAAGAAAATGACAGAAGAGATTGATAGAAGAGAATCATAGAAGAGAATGATAGAAGAGATTGATAGAAGAGCATGATAGAAGAGAATGATATAAAAGGTTGATAGAAGAGATTGATAGAAGAGAATGATATAAAAGGTTGATAGAAGAGATAGATAGAAGAGATTGATAGAAGAGAATGATAAAAGAGATTGATAGAAGAGAATGATAGAAGAGATTGATAGAAGAGATTGATAGAAGAGAATGATAGACGAGATTGATAGAAGAGAATGATAGAATAGAATGATAGAAGAGATTGATAGAAGAGAATAAAAAGTAAAATACCCCCCGTCACGCCAAGTGGCGTATAGGGAAATATGGTGTTAGTGACCCTATATTTTACAGACCTTCAGCACATGATTTTTGGGGTAATGTGGTCGGTATTACGCCCGTGCTGCTTTTACTTTCCCAGAAAAAATCCGGTACCCATTTAAGGCTGGGTGAACCCGGAGCCGTCGGTTGGGATCGAACCCTACCCCTTGTCCGTAGTAGTCCAGTTCACTAACCACTGAGCTATCGCGGCTCCTACTAATTTTTAGGGAATTAGTAAAACCCAGGTGTCCTCGCCAGGATTACGAACCCCGGCTGTTGCCGTGGTAAGCCAACCGCCTATCGATTGCGCTAACCGGACACCCGATAGAAGAGAATGATAGAAGAAAATGATAGAAGAGAATGATAGAAGAGATTGATTGAAGAGATTGATAGAAGAGAATGATAGAAGAGATTGATAGAAGAGAATGATAGAAGAAAATGATAGAAGAGAATGATAGAAGAGAATGATAGAAGAAAATGATAGAAGAGAATGATAGAAGAGATTGATTGAAGAGATTGATAGAAGAGAATGATAGAAGAGATTGATAGAAGAGAATGATAGAAGAAAATGATAGAAGAGAATGATAGAAGAGAATGATAGAAAAGATTAATATAAGAGAATGATAAAAGAGAATGATAGAAGAGAATGATAGAAAAAATTAATATAAGAGAATGATAGAAGAGAATAATATAAGAGATTGATAGAAGAGATTGATATAAAGAGAATGATAGAAGAGATTGATTGAAGAGAATGATAGAAGAGAATGATAAAAGAGGATGATAGAAGGGATTGATAGAAGAGAATGATAGAAGAGAATGATAAAAGAGAATAATAGAAGAGATTGATAGAAGAGATAGATAGAAGAGATTGATAGAAGAGAATGATAGAAGAGATTGATAGAAGAGATTGATAGAAAAGAATGATAGAAGAGATTGATAGAAGAGAATGATAGAAGACATTGATAGAAGAGAATGATAGAAGAGAATGATAGAAGAGATTGATAGAAGAGAATGATAGAAGAGATTAATAGAAGAGAATGATAGAAGAGAATGATAGAAGAAAACGATAGAAGAGGAATGATAGAAGAAATTGATAAAAGAGAATGATAGAAGAAAACGATAGAAGAGATTGATAGAAGAGAATGAAAGAAGAGAATGATAGAAGAGAATGATACTTCCTTTCTTCGCTCCCTCCCTCTTTTTTTCTTTCTTTCTTCTTTCCTTCCTTCACACCCTCCCTCTTTATTTCTTTCTTTCTTCCTTCCTTCATTCATTTCCTCCCTCTTTTTTTCTTTCTTCCTTCCTTCTCTCTCTCTCCTTCTTTATTTCTTTCTTACTTTCCTTCTTCCTTCATTCACTTCCTCCCTCTTTTTTTCTTTCTTCCTTCCTTCTCTCTCTCTCTCTCCTTCTTTATTTCTTTCTTACTTTCCTTCTTCCTTCATTCACTTCCTCCCTCTTTTTTCTTTTTTCCTTCCTTCTCTCTCTCTCTCTCTCTCTTTCTCTTCTTCTTTATTTATTTCTTACTTTCCTTCTTTCGTCGTCCGCTTCCTCCCTCTTTCTTTCTTTCTTCCTTTCTTCTCTCCCTTCTTCTTTATTACTTTCTTTCTTTCCTTCTTTGATGGAATAGTGGGAAGCGTTAAGTGAGGTCTTCATCAACTATGGGTTCCTGACCCTATAAGGACTGGCTGAAAGTTAAACATCTCCTGCTCTGAAGATTTATTTCATTTGATTTGATAGGGTAGCACCAACAAAAGTCTTGTTTTTGTTTGTGTATTGAACCAATGAAAGTCTTGTTTTTGCCTTTGTACCAAACTAATGAAAGTCTTGTTCTTGTCTTTGGACCAAACTAATGAAAGTCTTGTTTTTATCTTTGGACCAAACTAATGAAAGTCTTGTTTTTTTTACCTTTGGACCAAACTAATGAAAGTCTTGTTTTTGTCTTTGGACCAAACTAATTAAAGTCTTGTTTTTGTCTGTGTAAATGTTCTTTGAAAAAATTCTTTAGATTATACAGATCTTGACCTTCCTGTTCATCTACCTGGTTATAGTCGGCTGGTTAAATGAGCTGGGGTATGTTGATATAGAAGACCTAGCAATGCAGTGCCTCTATAAAGGACACCTCCTGCTAACCAGGGAAGTAAAGAATGCTTCCGCAGCCCACAGTTATTTGGGAAAGACAACAGAGCCACTTCATGGCATCAGAAAGAAGGGAGAGAGACAGGGAGAGATTGAGAGAAAGATGAGGAGAGATGGAGAGAGATAGGGAAAGAGATAGGTTGAGAGGTGGGGATAGGGGGAGAGATTAGGAGAGACAGAGAGTGATAAGGGAAGAGATGAAACCTTGTGATGAGAGACAGAGTGATGGGGAAAGAGATAGGGATAGGTTGAGAGATGGAGAGAGATAGGGAAAGAGATAGGTTGAGAGATGGGGATAGGTAGATTGAGAGATGGGGATAGATAGTCTGAGAGATGGAGAGAGATAGGGAAAGAGATAGGTTGAGAGATGGGGATAGATAGGGGGAGAGATGAGGAAAGACAGAGAGATATAGGGGAGAGATGGGGAGAGAGATAGGGAAAGAGATAGGTTGAGAGATGGGGATAGATAGGGGAAGATAAGCTTAGAGATGGGGAGAGACAGAGAAAGATAGAGAGAGAGATGGGGAGAGATAGTCTGAAAGATGGAGAGAGATAGGAATAGAGATAGGTTGAGAGATGGGAATAAATAGGGGAGAGATGAGGAGAGACAGAGAGAGATAGGACAAGAGATAGGGAGAGAGATGGGGATAGATAGTCTGAGAGATGGAGAGAGATAGGGAAAGAGATAGGTTGAGAGATGGAGAGAGATAGGGAAAGAGATAGGTTGAGAGATGGGGATAGATAGTCTGAGAGATGGAGAGAGATAAGAATAGAGATAGGTTGAGAGATGGGAATAGATAGGGAAGAGATGAGGAGAGACAGAGAGAGATAGGACAAGAGATAGGGAGAGAGATGGGGATAGATAGTCTGAGAGATGGAGAGAGATAGGGAAAGATAGGCCTAGAGATGGGGAGAGACAGAGAAAGATAGGGAGAGAGATGAGGAGAGAGAGAGAGAGATAGGGGAGAGATGGGGAGAGATAGTCTGAGAGATGGAGAGAGATAGGTTGAAAGATGGGAATAGATAGGGGAGAGATGAGGAGAGACAGAGAGAGATAGGACAAGAGATAGGGAGAGAGATGGGGTTAGGTTGAGAGATGGAGAGAGTTAGGGAAAGAGATAGGTTGAGAGATGGGAATAGATAGGGGGAGAGATGAGGAAAGACAGAGATATAGGGGAGAGATGGGGAGAGAGATAAGGATAGGTTGAGAGATGGAGAGAGATAGGGAAAGAGATAGGTTGAGAGATGGGGATAGATAGTCTGAGAGATGGAGAGAGATAGGGAAAGATAGGCTGAGAGATAGGGATAGGGGGAGAGATGAGGAGAGACAGAGAGATAGGGCAAGAGATAGGGAGAGAGATGGGGATAGATAGGGAGAGCGACAGAGAGAGATAGGGAGAGAGGGAGGGAGATAAGGAAGGAAGATAAGGAGAAAGACAGGCTGAAAGACAGGGGAAAAGATGGGAGAGAGACAGGGAGAAAGATAGGGAGGGAGATAGGAAGAAAGACTGGGTGAGATAGATGGAGAGAGGCAGGATGGAAGAGATACAGAGAGAGAGGAAGAAGACCTCCTGTGTGATTGTGTGTGGGACAATTGATAACATCATCATATCTAGTACATATTTGTGTTTGTCTTAGTAAAGCAAACTTGTATGTCTAATGTTTGTCTGTACATGTCAACAGCTAAAAAAAAAACAAACATACAAGATTACCATCTGGATCACAAAGACAATCTAACCTAAAATACAAACAGACAAAGACCAACAAGCTTTCACCTGGTCAAATCTCTGAGTTGAAATTTACCAAAGAATTTAATTGCTTGTAATATATAACGTACACATATAATGTCAGATCTGGAATTAAGCATCTTTCCCATTAAAGTCAGAACAAATCTTTGAACATGTGAGAAAACAAAGTAACAGAAACAAAGCAATAATTTGTTTTAAAAATATATCCACACAAAATAGAGTTATACAAAGTAATTAACACAAAACCTAAAAATATACCCAGTACATTTCAGGTTCTCATAATAGAAAGTTTCAGACCGTTCATGTATATATAGTCATTGATGTTTACAGTAATTAAGTATTAACTATCAAAAAGGATAAAAGAGATAAAAGCTAAGAATAATTCCCTCCTTAGAATACATTAAAAAACAAAAGATAAAATGGTTTGGCCACGTGATAAGCCAGAAAGACCAAAATAATACAACACAGCGAGCTTTTAATAAACATTGTGAGAACATCAGACCCAAGAGTCAACCATGAAGTAGATGGATTGATGGAATATTAGAAACACTAAAGAAATATAACAACCGGAGAGGCTAACTGAAGAGTGAAAGACTAAAAATTATATCTCCTCTATAAGGCAAATGAAGGAGGAAAAGCAAATGAAGAAGGAAAGCAGAAGAATAACAATGCTAAATTTTGTCAGATCTCCAGTAACATAAAGTAATGCCCTATTAATAAATTTCTTTGGGTCATCAGTAACTAAATGTAGTAAGTCTTAAAGTAATACTTTTTTAGGATGGTGAAGTTGTAAATAGAAGTAGTGAAACCTTGTGGTGACAATGAAACCTTGTGGTGACAATGAAAGCTTGTGGTGACAATGAAAGCTTGCAATAACAATGAAACCTTGCGACAATGAAACCTTGCGACGACACTGAAACCTTGCAATGATAATGAAACCTTGTGATGACAATGAAACCTTGCAATAACAATGAAACCTTGCAATAACAATGAAACCTTACAATGATAATGAAACCTTGTGATGACAATGAAACCTTGTGATGACAATGAAACCTTACAATGATAATGAAACCTTGCGACGACACTGAAACCTTGCAATGATAATGAAACCTTGTGATGACAATGACACCTTGTGATGACAATGAAGGGGTTAAGGCAAAGAAATGTAAATGAATGCATAAAAATGCGAAGCTGCAGTTAAGCTGAATGTATGTGCGTGTTGTTTGTTTGTTAATGAAACCTTGTGGTGACAATGAAAGATTGTGGTGACAATGAAACCTTGCAATAACAATAAAACCTTGCGATGACACTGAAACCTTGCGGTGACACTGAAACTTTGTGGTGACAATGACACCTTGTGATGACAATGAAGGGGTTAAGGCAAAGAAATGTAAATGAATGCATAAAAATGCGAAGCTGCAGTTATGCTGAATGTGCGTGCGTGCTGTTTGTTTGTTCCTGCTGAAGGCCTATTGAGCCAAAACGTCGTTCAAATCTGTGTCATTTACTAATCATGTAAAGCTTTTACCATACCATTTTTTCAACTTTTTTTTTCAATTTTCCCTGATGACAATGAAACCTTGTGATGACAATGAAACCTTGTGATGACAATGACACCTTGCAATGACACTGAAACCTTGCGGTGACACTGAAACCTTGTGGTGACAATGACACCTTGTGATGACAATGAAACCTTGTGATGACAATGACACCTTGTGATGACAATGAAACCTTGTGATGACAATGAAACCTTGTGATGACAATGAGACCTTGCAATGACACTGAAACCTTGCGGTGACACTGAAACCTTGTGGTGACAATGACACCTTGTGATGACAATGAAACCTTGTGATGACAATGAAACCTTGCGATGACAATGAAACCTTGCAACGATAATGAAACCTTGTGATGACAATGAAACCTTGTGATGACAATGACACCTTGTGATGACAATGAAACCTTGTGATGACAATGAAACCTTGCGATGACAATGAAACCTTGCAACGATAATGAAACCTTGTGATGACAATGAAACCTTGCAATGATAATGAACCTTTGCGATGATAATGAAACCTTGTGATGATAATGAAACTTTGCGATGACAATGAAACCTTGCAATAACAATGAAACCTTGTGATGATAATGAAACCTTGTAATGATAATGAAACTTTGTGATGATAATGAAACCTTGCAATAACAATGAAACCTTGTGATGATAATGAAATCTTGTGATGATAATGAAACTTTGTGATGATAATGAAACCTTGTGATGACAATGAAACCTTGTGATGACAATGAAACCTTGCAATAACAATGAAACCTTACGATGTTAATGAAACCTTGTGATGACAATGAAACCTTGTGATGACAATGAAACCTTGCAATAACAATGAAACCTTACAATGATAATGAAACCTTGTGATGACAGACAATGAAACCTTGTGATGACAATGAAACCTTGCAATAACAATGAAACCTTATGATGATAATGAAACCTTGCAATAACAATGGGAGCCGCAATAGCTCAGTGGTTAGTGAACTGGACTACAAAAGACAAGAGGTAGGTTTCGATTCTAACTGACGGCTTCATGTTCACACAGCCTTTAATGGGTACCAGATTTTTTTCTGGGAAAGTAAAGCAGCATGGGCGCAATACCGACCACATTACCCCAAAAATCATGTGCTGAAGGTCTGTAAAATTTATGGTCACTAACACCATATTTCCTATATGCCACTTGGTGTGACGGGGGTACTTTATTTACTTTTTTTTTTAACACCATATTCCCTATATGCCACTTGACAAGACACGGGTACTTTACTTTTTTACTTGAAATGAAACTAACAGTGAAACCTTATGCTAGCAGTGAAAACAGTTTTACTTGGGCTATAAGGAACTATGATGCACAAAAAAACTAGCAGCACAACTAAATGGCATCCATCAGCGACAGCGGCTAAAACAAATGAGAAAGTTTAAATATTGTTCATTAATGTGTCAACAAAGACTACAACAATCAATCTTTGTTAGAATGACTTCTTCTATGTTTATTCTTCATAACAACCTTGTTTGTTGCATTGCTGTCTACAACAAGTCAGCAACTTTAGGCTCAGTAACACTGGCAAGGTTTGTTTCAAATGAAAATGCCAGTCATATAACATCTGTCATAAGTCACCTTTAACTCTTTCAGTATGGAATGTTTTTATTAATGCAATGGAGGAGATCTCGGTGACAACATTTGCCATGTTTTTAAATATCAATCTACATACTTTATATTTATCTAACAGAACATATTATATATGATATTTTAGACAATTGAACAAGGAATTAGATTTCACCAATACCAAGATAATACAAGACATGTGAAAAGAATATGGTTTCATGGTGATTTACATAAATCAAATTGAGAGTCATGGACTCTGAGGCTAAATGTACATGACTAAAATCATCATGACTTACAGTGTGTATGACACACAAACAGAAAGGGTTAATGACAAACTTTTTATGAGAGACTTGGGATGTTATCAGTCATGTCACATCTACCTTAAGTCATCTTTAATGACAAACTTTTTATGAGAGACTTGGGATGTTATCAGTCATGTCACATCTACCTTAAGTCATCTTTAATGACAAACTTTTTATGAGAGACTTTGGTGTTATCAGTCATGTCACATGTACCTTAAGTCATCTTTAATGACAAACGTTTTACGAGAGACTTGGGTGTTATCAGTCATGTCACATCTACCTTATGTCATCTTTAATGACAAACTTTTTATGAGAGACTTTGGTGTTATCAGTCATGTCACATCTACCTTAAGTCATCTTTAATGACAAACTTTTTATGAGAGACTTTGGTGTTATCAGTCATGTCACATGTACCTTAAGTCATCTTTAATGACAAACGTTTTACGAGAGACTTGGGTGTTATCAGTCATGTCACATCTACCTTATGTCATCTTTAATGACAAACTTTTTATGAGAGACTTTGGTGTTATCAGTCATGTCACATCTACCCTAAGTCATCTTTAATGACAAACTTTTTATGAGAGACTTGGGTGTTATCAGTCATGTCACATCTACCCTAAGTCATCTTTAATGACAAACTGAGGGGGAGGCTGGGGGTGTTATCAGTCAATTATTATCAGCTAATGTAAATGTTGCTTTATATATAAGCTTGAACACAAAGTGTTTTTTTGAGGGAAAAAGGGTTTTCTAAAAGGTCGATGGCATCAAGCAGCGTGTAAGAGAACAATTCTCTTCTGACATTCGAAATGTTTATCTTTGTCTAGCTGTATTGTCTGGTTCAGTCAGCGTAGCCTGTAAGAGGACAGTTCTCTTCTTACTTTCAATGTAGATGTTTCTCTTTATTCAGTTGCTTTGTCTTTTACTTCTTCTAAAAATTTCTCTTTGTCCAGTTGTTCTCTCACTTTACTTCCAGTCTAAATGTTTCTCTTTGTCCAGTTGTTCTCTCATTTTACTTCCAGTCTAAATGTTTCTCTTTGTCCAGTTGTTCTCTCACTTTACTTCCAGTCTAAATGTTTCTCTTTGTCCAGTTGTTCTCTCACTTTACTTCCAGTCTAAAAATTTCTCTTTGTCCAGTTGTTCTCTCATTTTACTTCCAGTCTAAATGTTTCTCTTTGTCCAGTTGCTCTCTCATTTTACTTACAGTCTAAAAATGTCTCTTTGTCCAGTTGTTCTCTCATTTTACTTCCAGTCTAGATGTTTCTCTTTGTCCAGTTGTTCTCTCATTTTACTTACAGTCTAAAAATGTCTCTTTGTCCAGTTGTTCTCTCATTTTACTTCCAGTCTAGATGTTTCTCTTTGTCCAGTTGTTCTCTCATTTTACTTCCAGTCTAGATGTTTCTCTTTGTCCAGTTGTTCTCTCATTTTACTTCCAGTCTAAATGTTTCTCTTTGTCCAGTTGCTCTCTCATTTTACTTCCAGTCTAGATGTTTCTCTTTGTCCAGTTGTTCTCTCATTTTACTTCCAGTCTAAATGTTTCTCTTTGTCCAGTTGTTCTCTCATTTTACTTCCAGTCTAGATGTTTCTTCATATCATATCCAGTCTAGTTGTCTGGTCCAGCTTGTATGAAGCCCTCGATGTCTTGACTCATCCTTCCAGGAACCATACCTTTCATTATTGCTCTTTGAAAGTCAATATGGTATTATACAATATATAATTATCATTGATATTTGTTCAATTTTAAAAAAATATTATTTACTCCCTATCTTGTCTTTTCTAATTATTTACCTATTGTCCTTTCAAGCCGAAGATAGGGCAGAAATTCTAGACTTTTGTGTCAGAGGTACTTAATCTTTCATGTGTCAGACCTTGCACAGGACCTGCATTGTGTCTCACCACAAAGCTATGTTCTAGGCAAGTTGCTTAATCTCAGTTAGGGATCTGATTCTTGCTATTGTTGTCTCTCACAATTATTAACCAGCCTGGTCTAAATTCAGCAAAGTCTGAACATAAAGTGGTGAACCTATAGCACAACACATCTGTCTATAAGGTAAATACAAACTTGAACATAAAAGTGGTCATATCTTGATCAATGTCTATATGTCTTCCTGTATATGTTTATACTTAAGTAAAGTAAGTTAAGAAAATTAACAGCTTCTTTGTCTTTGATGCTCACACTATAATTGCTCCCCTTATACTCAACCTTAAATGGGCAAATCTTCATTGTGTTGCAGTCTACAGAAAATTGCAATATCTGTACATTTGAGCCCAGTACATCTGACTTCAACACATGTTTTTTTTTAATAGCAAGCTTTCCTTTTCAATCCCTACTTGTTAACCCAGGTTAGTCTGTCTGAGAAGTGGGACCTTGATTAGTACTGATTCATAGATTTTGAAACAAACAGTCAACTACGAGTCACTGCCCACTTGGAGCCAATAAACTGTCCAGTGGTGTTTTGTTCCCCATAAGACAGTTTGGTTTAATCAACGGACCATCCTCATTGTACATCAGACACATACATAAAATCCCTGTAAGAGTAACATTCCGGCAATAAAAACTTTCTCTTTGATACTCAAACTCTTGCACATATAAAAATAAGCGTATGGTTGCACAATAACAATAATTAAGAACAACAGCAATCCGGCAATAACTACTTCCTGGTCATACTCTTGTTTATATAAAAAATAACCACTTGGTTATAAATCAAAATCTTTAAGAAACAGATTATTCTAGAAATTCTACTTCCTGCATATACTCTTGTTTATAAACTAACCAGATGGTTATAAATCTAAATCTTAAAGAAAATATTCTAGACATTCTACTTCCATTTCAAACTCTTGCATAAATAAAAATAACCATACGGTTACAAAATAAAAATCGTTAAGAAAAAAACACATTCAAGAAATACCACTTGCTGCACAGATTCTTTTTTATATAAAATAACACCATATGATTTCTAACTGTAAGTCTCAGGAAAGATATACTTCATTCAATAATATCACAAAATACATTTTACAAGGAAAAAGATGAACAGTGGAGAAAGACTGTTGACTGTTCATCTTGGTGGCACCCCAAAAAATAACGAGGGGATCCTGTAGGTAAGCAATCTTTCACAAATATATAAAATATAGCAAAAATAAAAGCATTTTTAACTTGCCTTATTCAGTTTCAAGTAGCAAAAGTGTCAACGAAAGATGAGAAATAAACACAAAATGGTAATAAGCAGCTAAATTAAATAGAGAGATGAGGCAAACTACAACATTTTGGTGAAAGCCTTTATCGGGTAAAAAACAAAAAAATATTCAAAGATCAACAGAGACTAGTCTAAAATAAAACAAAGGAATATAAATACTAAAGCCAAACACAGATCTGAAAAATAATGGAAAGAAATGGATACAGGATTTACGTAGTCAATGGTTACATGATTAATAGACAATAAGTCAGGTAAATTAAATCCAATTAAATTAAGTCCAAGTAAATCTGACCTTATTCTGCAAAATCATCGTAAATAGAATAAAGGATTCAATAGATACAGTAATGCGTGAAGAACAGGCTGGGTTTAGAAAAGGGAGAAGCTGCCATGACCACATTTTCACTCTACGACTTATATTGGAGGAACACATTGAAAAGCAAAAACCTTTTGTACTTAACTTCATCGACTTATGTTGGAGGAACACATTGAAAAGTAAAAACCTTTTGTATTTAACTTCATCGACTTATATTGGAGGAATACATTGAAAAGTAAAAACCTTTTGTACTTAACTTCATCGGCTTATATTGGAGGAACACATTGAAAAGTAAAAACCTTTTGTACTTAACTTCATCGACTTATATTGGAGGAACACATTGAAAAGCAAAAATCTTTTGTACTTAACTTCATCGACTTATATTGGAGGAACACATTGAAAAGCAAAAACCTTTTGTACTTAACTTCATCGACTTATATTGGAGGAACACATTGAAAAGCAAAAACCTTTTGTACTTAACTTCATCGACTTATATTGGAGGAACACATTGAAAAGCAAAACCTTTTGTACTTAACTTCATCGACTTATATTGGAGGAACACATTGAAAAGCAAAAATCTTTTGTACTTAACTTCATCGACTTATATTGGAGGAACACATTGAAAAGCAAAAACCTTTTGTACTTAACTTCATCGACTTATATTGGAGGAACACATTGAAAAGCAAAAACCTTTTGTACTTAACTTCATCGACTTATATTGGAGGAACACATTGAAAAGCAAAAATCTTTTGTACTTAACTTCATCGACTTATATTGGAGGAACACATTGAAAAGCAAAAACCTTTTGTACTTAACTTCATCGACTTCAAAAAAGCATTTGACAGTATTCATCGAGAGAGACTCTTTGTGGAAAATTCTGAAGCAATATAGCTACCATCAAAAATCATAAATATTATTGAAGACATATATGATGGTTACACATGTGCAGTTTGAACAGAGGAAGGACTGAGCGAATGTTTCCCAATAGAAACTGGGGTTAAACAAGGATGTATTTTATCGCACGTGTTATTTGGAGTTGTTATGGACTTCATAATGAAGAAATGCTGCACTGGTAATAAAGGCATCGAATGGATACAAGGAGACCATTTGGAGGACCTCGACTTTGCAGATGACATAGTTCTCATCAGCAGTCAGATAAAAACAATGCAGGAAAACACAAATGAACTATCATCAATAGCCAGCGAAATTTAGGCTTGAGATCAATCATGAAAAGACTAAAGTCATGAAAAGCTTAATTCCAACAGATGACAAAATATCCATGGAAAACAAACCAGTGGAAGAGATCGATCACTTTATCTATCTTGGAAGTCACATTGATCGAGAAGGGGATACAAGCAAAGAAATTATAATCAGAATAGCTAAAGCAGCAATGTCTTTCAGAAGCCTTGAAAAGTTGTGGAAATCAAAACTCATCAGCACAAACACAAAACTTAGACTATTCAAATCAAATGTACTGTCAACCCTTACGTATGCGTGTGAAAGCTGGAAAACAACAAGAGATATAGAAACAAAGTTGAACACATTCGAAAATAAATGTCTAAGGAAAATACTTGGTATAGCGTGGAACGAATTAAAAACAAACGAGGAAATTAGAGAAATCGCCAATCAACCACTAATATCTTCAGTAATAAAGAAAAGACGATGGTCATATGTTGGACATGTGATGAGAAGAGATAATAAATGAATAGCAAAGCAAGCCCTCATATGGGAAACAACAGTTAAGAGAAAAAGAGGAAGACCCAGAGAGACACTGAGAAGAACATTGATGAGAAAGGCAAGAGCAGCAGGATTCGGCTCCCTCAATGAGATAGAGCTGCTTGCACAGAACAGAGACAAATGGCGAGATTTGATAAAATATCTTTAAAAGAATTGAAAACTGCTAGAACAAAAATTCAGATAAGAGAAGGAGTATCTTGGTCTACGCCCTATGGGCTGGCTACGGCTTGAAAGGTCAATAGATAGATAGTATGCAAGTATGGGCACTCTACAACACAATCTTCATCCCAGCATTGCATTACCAATACTAAACCTAGAGACTCTTGACTCAAGAACAATCAGAAAAAAAACCACTACCGAGGTGAAATGTTTTAAACACATTCAGGAAACAGCCCGAGAGATAAGATCAGAAATAAAGAACTGAAAAAAAAGCTATGAATAATTTCCACTATCAAATACATAAAAAAAAAGAAACAGATAAAATGGTTTGACCATGTGATAAGACAGAAAGTTCAAAACACAACATAACAAGCCTTCAATAAATGTTACAAGAACACCAGATTCAAAAGCCAACTATGAAAAAGTTGGATCATGGAATATTAGAACTTATTAAGAAACATATCACAGGAGAAGCCAACAGAAACGCAAAAGATATTAACAAATTGTATCTCCCCTTGAAGCTGATAGGTGATTGAGGCGGAAGAAGAATAATAGAAAGAAAACATGCCTACAACAGAATTACAATGACAGTCCAATCTCACATGACAGCAATGCCTGCAGCCTCCAAAAAAGTGAAGGTATTATGTGGACCTGGACAGGTCTGTAAGGTTTATTCTGGTAACAAGGGAAAAGATATAGCACGACCTAGAACTTCTTGAAGAGGGCAGGATAGAATGGAGCATGCATTTGTTGCATTTAAAAAAAGTCCTCCATAGGCTCATGTTGGTAATTATGTACACTCGAACACAGAGCGGCTATTAAAAAAATAAGAGCCCTGTCCCCATGAACCCCTGAGGCATACAAGGAACACAGCCTATTTTTTTACAGAGCTTTGGCACATTATTTTTGGGTTGTTACTACACCTGTGCCACTTTACTTTACAGAAAAAAATCTGGTGCCCATTTAAGGCTGGGTGAACCTGGAAGATGTCGATCTGGATCAACTCTTAACCCTTAGTCTTCCAGTTTCCTAACCACTAAGTATCATTGCCCCGTAAGAATGGCCATGTTTACCTCCCCTTGTCTTACTAGGTGTATGGAGAATATGGTGTTTGTGACTAAATTTTTCTATGACCACCGCACATTTTTGGGTGATCTGGTCAGTAACACGCCAGGCTGCCTTAACTTTCCAGAAAAATCTCTGGAAATCATTTAAAGAGGCTTGCAAATTTCTAGTTTTGAAGAAGAAATCAATCAATCCTTGTTACTATTTTGCTGTTACCAATGGGAAATGGATGAAAGGCACCCAAACAAAAAATAAACCTGGCTTCTCAAAAGTTGACTCTACAAAATACAATACACACAAGTACCCTGACATCAGAGCATACATTTACATACAGGTAGTAGCAGCTGTGACAATCACATTTATTACCATAACGATGTTACTATCAGATGAAGCCAAAGTGAGGAGAGTTGTCGATTTCATAGTCTGACATAAATGGGGATACACATCTGACATGAAACTGACTGTAACTGAAATATAGCAGCACATATCTGACATGAAACTGACTAACTGAAATATAGCAGCACATATCTGACATGAAACTGACTGTAACTGAAATATAGCAGCACATATCTGACATGAAACTGACTGTAACTGAAATATAGCAGCACATATCTGACATGAAACTGACTGTAACTGAAATATAGCAGCACATATCTGACATGAAACTGACTGTAACTGAAATATAGCAGCACATATCTGACATGAAACAGACTGTAACTGAAATATAGCAGTACATATCTGACATGAAACTGACTAACTGAAATATAGCAGCACATATCTGACATGAAACTGACTGTAACTGAAATATAGCAGCACATATCTGACATGAAACTGACTGTAACTGAAATATAGCAGCACATATCTGACAAGAAGCAGACTGTAACTGAAATATAGCAGCACATATCTGACATGAAACTGACTGTAACTGAAATATAGCAGCACATATCTGACATGAAACTGACTGTAACTGAAATATAGCAGCACATATCTGACATGAAACTGACTGTAACTGAAATATAGCAGCACATATCTGACATGAAACTGACTGTAACTGAAATATAGCAGCACATATCTGACATGAAACTGACTGTAACTGAAATATAGCAGCACATATCTGACATGAAACTGACTGTAACTGAAATATAGCAGCACATATCTGACATGAAACTGACTGTAACTGAAATATAGCAGCACATATCTGACATGAAACTGACTGTAACTGAAATATAGCAGCACATATCTGACATGAAACTGACTGTAACTGAAATATAGCAGCACATATCTGACATGAAACTGACTGTAACTGAAATATAGCAGCACATATCTGACATGAAACTGACTGTAACTGAAATATAGCAGCACATATCTGACATGAAACTGACTGTAACTGAAATATAGCAGCACATATCTGACATGAAACTGACTGTAACTGAAATATAGCAGCACATATCTGACATGAAACTGACTGTATCTGAAATATAGCAGCACATATCTGACATGAAACTGACTGTAACTGAAATATAGCAGCGGAAGAAGAAGCAGAAGAAAAAATTCCTGCAAGATAAAGACTTGAAGCAAACATTTTACTCCATGTTGACATCAATGGCTGATTGAGCAGAATATTTGGTGTCTTTAGCACAATGAAGAAATTAAACTAAATCAAAACTTCATTTCTTCTATCCTATATGTCCCCCTGCCAGACTCCAGTATTGAGATAATGTTATAAAGATAGTTTTATTTTATTTTTTTAAATAATTTAATATATCATATATTGTAAAACAGATCTCATTTCAAAAATTGTTAAGAAAATCTCATTTAGGAAATTGTAAAATATAGAACAATCAAAATCCATCACAGATTAAAAGAAAAATCATATATCAGATCTCAGCAAATATATTGTAGACATGAGTTTGATAACATATTAATATGGTCTTTATCTTTCAGAATTTGGAGACATCTGAGACTTCCGTGATGCTGACTGCTGCACCACAACTGTGACTGCATTTTGCCTTCTCTCTGGAGAGACAGCACCAACTGTTAGAAGATTGTTAGATGTGCTTGACATGGTTCTGGGAGCAGAAGTTTGTGTTGTGGAAGATGATGATGATGACAGTAAACCTGAGGGTGATAAAGACTCTGCTCCTGTGGTAGATATCCTGGTCCTGTGTGATTGTATCTCAGTTCCTCTCTTGTCATTAGAAGATGTCATTGATGATGCTGCTGCTGCTGCAGGTGTATGCAGTGGTGTAGCTGACAATGAACAAGCAACATCATGGGTTTTGTGTGACCCCGAGAGAGAGTTCAGCTGATTAGAAATTAAGAAGCGTTTGACCTTGCTGGAGTCAAATTTCTGCGTGGATGATTTTACGTTTGCACTAATTTTGTTGGTGTTGAAGACAGCTCCAGAGTGTGAAGATGAGATGGTGCTTGTGTCATTGACACGTACAGATTTGCTGTCGCTGCTACAACTTATTTGGTGACCTCCTAAAATTTGGGCATTTCCTGAAGCATCCAAATCGGCATCTTGATTTATATAGTCATGAACGTTCTTGCAATCCGAGGCATGTTCAAAGCCAGAAGATGACTCGGAGTTGGCTGGAAGAGATAGTTGAAGATGCTGTAGAGATTCCTGTGGGACCAGCTGTCTAAGCTTTAATACAGCAGTCAAGAGAGCCGATCGCTCAAGTTCCAGGGATTGAATGCGTGACTTCAGCTTGTCCATCTCAATTTGTTGGGTCAGCACACTGACCTCTGAACTTTGTCTCTGGGACTGAGCATGCTGGGAAAGAGAGGAAAATGAGACACCATAAAGGAGACATCATAAAGCAGACATCATAAAGTAGACATCATAAAAGATAAACAAAAAGATTATCTATCTATCTATTGACCTTTCGACTGTGTACATCGACCTACAGTACATCGTAAAAAAAAAAAAACTTGTTACCCTTATCATCAACATCATGTGCCATACTGGTTGACGTAGGCAATTATGTCCTTCCACAATCTTCTATCTACAGTACATCGTTGTAAAAACTTGTTACACCACTGGAATTTAAAAGTACGCTCTGGTTTAGAGCCTGATAAGTTATCGATTCGGCCACCCAGTCGCCTATATTGTGTATACACAGTCAAATATGGCTGTGATGACATATCCAGATCAAAGAAATATAATCAACATCTTGAATATAGTACAATGTTTGTTTATGTTGCAAACATTTTCATTGACAAACTACACTAAGCTATTTGTCAAAACATGAATACACTGAATTCATTTAAATTCTGAATTTATGATTTTACTCTGTTGTAAATCAGGACATGATTTCCTGTGTGTTACCGGGGCCTCATTATGAGGGAAGTGAAGAATAGTGACACTGTGACCTTCCAGGCATGTCGTAAGAGGTGACTAAGGAGGTTGATCGATGGCTTGACAAGCTGTCATTATAAAAAGTATTGTTATGGAAACAGCGCCATAGATTTTAAAGCAGTGATCTCTGCAATATGTGCCACTTTGGCACGCAAGGTTTCTGTTTTTGAGATTGTGGTTCTGCCCTATGTGCCATCTTTGGCTCGAAAGGACGATAGATAGATAGATGGATGGATGGATGGACGGACGGACGGATGGACGGACGGACGGACGGACGGACAGACAGACAGACAGATAGATAGATAGATAGAAATCAGGACAATTACCTACTTTAATCTCTCATTGATCCTTTATCTGTTATTGCTCTAACACAAATTAGAAAATGTATCTAATTTACCCTATCATAAATTAGAACATTTATCCACTTTTTCATAGATTAGAACATTTATTTATATTTATTATATCACAGATTAGAACATTTATTCATATTTATTATATCACAGATTAGAACATTTATTCATATTTATTATATCACAAATTAGAACATTTATTCATATTTATTATATCACAGATTAGAACATTTATTCATATTTATTATATCACAGATTAGAACATTTTTGTCTGTTTTAACTCTATCATATAGGAGAACATGTCAAAAGACAATAAAATAGTATAAGCAGGTTTTCTATTCAAAATGTGAACACGAACTAATTTATTTTATTGGTTTTAATAATAATATAAGTATCATAACTGAAGAAAAACACTTATCTGCTTCTTCCTTTCAGCTCCCTATGGAGCATAGGTTATCAACAAACACTTTCCAGGCCGTTCTGTTTCTTGCCATTCTTTTAAGATCATTCCATGTCTTCCCCATCATCTTCATCTCTGCTTCATTTTGTCTTCTCTAAGAATATTTTCGTCTTCCTCTTTCCCCCTGGAGATTCAAAAAAAGGGCCTGTCATGTAATACTCTCAGTTGGCTTCCGCAGTGTGTGTCCTATCCAGTGCCACCATTTTCTTTGTATCTATCCACAGGTATTTGACTGGTACTTTTCCTTAATTCTATGTTAGTGATTTTGTCCTGCCATCTCCATCCCATTATTCTGCGTAAGCATCCATTAATGAAGGTCTGTATCTTCATGATTGTCATTTTTGTTGTTCTCCATGTTTCACAGCCATATAAATAGGACCGACTTAACATTGCAGTTGAAATTTATTATTTTTGTATTTACCCTAATTTCTTTAGACTTCCATATGTTTCCCACTGCAATTAATGCTTCTTTGCTTTTGATATCCTTATTATGGTATCATTCTCTGTTCCTCCTTCTTTGTCTATATTCTTCTACCTTTTTAGCTCCCTGTGGAGCATAGGTTTCAACAAACACTTTCCAAGTCATTCTGTTTTTTGCCATTCTTTTAAGATCATTCCATGTCTTCGCCATCATCTTCATCTCTGCTTCTATCTGTCTTCTCCAAGAATTCCTTGGACTTCCTCTTTGTCTTTTCCCCTGGGGTTTCTAAAAAACGGCCTGTTGTGTAATACTCTCAGTTGGCAGTGTGTGTCCTATCCAGCGCCATCGTCTTCGCTGTATCTCTTTATCCACTGGTATTTGACTGATACATTTCCATAATTCTATGTTAGTGATTTTGTCCTGCCATTTCCATCCCATTATTCTGCGTAAGCATCCATTAATGAAAGTCTGTATCTTCATGATTGTCGATTTTGTTGTTCTCCATGTTTCACAGCCACATAATTCTATTCTATTGACCTTTCGAGCCGTAACCGGCCCATAGGGCGTAGACCAAGATACACCTTCTCCTATATGAATTTTTGTTCTAGCAGTTTTCTTTTAAAGATATTTTATCAAATCTCGCCATCTGTCTCTGTTCTGTGCAAGCAGTTCTATCTCATTGAGGGAGCCGATTCCTGCTGGAATATAACATAATAGGACTGACTTAACATTGTCGTTGAAAATTTGTATTTTTGTATTTACCCTAATTTCTTTGGACTTCCATATGTTTCCCAGTGCAACAAAAGCTCCTCTTGCTTTTGGTATCCTTATTTTGGAATCATTTTCTGTTCCTCCCTCTTTATCTATATTACTGCCCAGATATATGTAAGATTGTACATCTAACAGAGGTATTTCTCCTTATTTTATTTGGTTATTGCTAACTAACTATTGCTAAGAGAGAGGCAAGAGCAACAGGATTCGGCTCCCTCAATGAGATAGAGCTGCTTGCACAGAACAGAGACAAATGGCGAGATTTGATAAAATATCTATAAATTATAAAAGAAAACTGCTAGAACAAAAATTCAGATATGAGAAGGTGTATCTTGGTCTACGCCCTATGGGTCGGCAATGGCTCGAAAGGTCAATAAATAGATTGCTAACTGCATTAATTCTCATAATTTTGGTCTATCTCTATTTATTTTTAGTCCCAGCTGCTGTGACATCTCATCAAGTATGCCCATTTTATCTTGATGGTGAAGTTTCTCCAACAACTCTACATTCTGATGTTTCAAACCTAGATTCTGGTAATTCAGTCTTAAGAAAGTATACTCAGCCTTTCAGCATGAGGCAATCTGATCATCAGAATTAGTACCCCTGTCGATTAAATGTTTAGGCCCTTTAGCTTTTTAACACTGACACTCTAGGGGAGGTAGGCCCACCTGGGTCATAACTCCCGGGTGTTGACCTCCTGCAACACTGAACCTGAAGACTCACACTATATTTGTCAATAAAATGACTAAACCTATTCTGCACAACATTTCTGATTGAATCTACTGTCTGTACTAGGCCTCACAGGACTGTCTTAGCTTTAACTTTAGCATAATAACTCACCTCAAGTTTCCCAAACAACTCACCTCAAGTTTCCCCAACAACTCACCTGTAGTTTCCCCAACAACTCACCTGCAGTTTCCCCAACAACTCACCTGTAATTTCTCCAACAAGTCACCTGTAGATTCCCCAACAACTCACCTCAAGTTTCCCCAACAACTCACCTGCAGTTTCTTCAACAACTCACCTCAAGTTTCCCAAACAACTCACCTCAAGTTTCCCCAACAACTCACCTGCAGTTTCCCCAACAACTCACCTGTAATTTCTCCAACAAGTCACCTGTAGATTCCCCAACAACTCACCTCAAGTTTCCCTAACAACTCACCTGCAGTTTCTCCAACAACTCTATATTCTGATGTTTCAAAGCCAGATTCTGGTTTTCCAATCGGCAAACCATGTCCACATCAATGACTGACCTCCTCCTTTCAACCACCTGAGACGGCCTATTAGAGATCAGACCAGTGGATGGTGACACACTCCTGTCAAGGTAACCATGATGCTGCTGTGAGTGGTACTGATAATTATGAAGTTCTGAAGAGAACGTCATCTCTTCACTGAGCACGTAGTATTCCACCTCGTACTGTTGAAGCTCTTTGTCCAAGTCTAGTTCAAATGCCTGAAACAGAACACCCACATACACATACAGTCAGAGTACGATAACATTTCTAAAAAACAAACTAGGTAAACAGTAAATTTGACAAGTATAGCCACTTAACATATATACATTCACATGGGGGCCTAGATAGCCTAGTTGGGAAAACCACCCGACTGGGCTACCGACATGAGGATAACCCGTGTTTGATTCCCACTGGATGCAGTGTGAATTGTACTCGTGGTTGGGGAAAAAAAACCCTCATGGTTGACCCAGCCGCTGGCAGAAATGGGTACCAGGGTATAACTTTGGGAAGGTGAGGAATGCCACCTCGCATTCTTTGTTTCAATGCTTGAAACAACATAATCCAGAAGTCTCCGGACACTTCTGTATAGGCGCCTGAACACATATGGGTGAAAACTTGCATGCTAAGACACCGATTGAAGTCTCGTACTTTACCTTTACATTAAAATATTCCAGCAAAATAATAAGTTCATTTAAACATTCTATTACACTGTATTATAATGAACAAATTTATAAGTGTTATTTATCCAAAACAGACAAAAATTATGGCAAACAAATATAAATATCGCAATTTATAAGAATTAAGATCTATGAATGTAATACTTAATAGATTAATTTATTTTTTAAATGTAATAATCTATAAGTGTCAACTTCCCAAAAAGTAACAGTCTATTAGATAAACACCCAAAAATGAAACAATATATATAAAAAAAACTATCTTTACGACACATAGTACCATTGCTGGTGTATGTTCGGAGGGGCAACGATAGAACTAGAGGGATAAAGGCCGCTTGGTCAAGCAGTCGCCACAACGTGTGAGACTCAGGATTTTTATTTCACCCCCCGATAGAAAAAATCCTTTCTGTCTACCGCGGGCTTCGAACACCGTACGTCAGCTTTTCAGCCAGCGGAACAGTAAACAATATATAAGAGTCACTATTAATGAATGCCTTTTATTATGCCCTTAGCCACAAACCAACAAACAGACAGTGAATGAGACATCCTGCGTCAAGTTGTTGGGCATTATGGGTAATAATAGAGTATCTCTGGATGGTCTAGAGCTTAATAGTCAATCTCTGAACTGAAAGGTCAAGTGTTAAAATCCCGCTACAAGCTATGGGAATTTTTCACTTCAAAATCTGCTGTTTCTTCATGGCTTTATCTTCCCTGGTCTCTGGGTGGTGAGATCTGGGTAATGAGATCCAAAGTTTAGTCCTCTCAGATATCTATCTATCTATTGACCTTTCGAGCCCTAGGGCGTAGACCAAGATCTCTCTTATCTAAATTTTTTATTCTAGCAGTTTTCAATTCTTTTAAAGATTCAATTCTTTTTCAGTTTTCAAATCTCGCCATTTGTCTCTGTTCTGTGCAAGCAGCTCTATCTCATTGAGGGAGCCGATTCCTGCTGCTCTTGCCTCTCTCATCAATGTTCTTCTCAGTGTCTCTCTGGGTCTTCCTCTTTTCCTCTTACCTGTTGTTTCCCACATGAGGGCTTGCTTTGCTATTTGGTTATTATCTCTCCTCATCATATTTCCAACATATGACCATCGTCTTTTCTTTATTACTGAAGATATTAGTGGTTGATTGGCGATTTCTCTAATTTCCTCGTTTGTTTAGAATTCGTTCCATGCTATATTAAGTATTTTCCTTAGACATTTATTTTCGAATGCGTTCAACTTTGTTTCTATCTCTTTTGTTGTTTTGATACAGATCATCATCATCATCATCAAGTACCGGGCCTAGTGGCGTAGATGATCATGTCTCTCCACAACTTTCGATCTCGGCAGCTATTTATCATTTCTGCTATTGACCTTCTGCCAAGCCATTCTCTTAAGCTGTCTGTTATTTTTTCTCTTTGCTTCCCTCTATCTCTTCGTCCCTCAATTTTTCCAGTTGTTACAATATATTCAAATTGTTCTCTTCTCATTACATGGCCACAAAAATTATGATTGTTTTGATACAGATAGCAGCAATAAAAAGAAGAACATACATGTATTCACACACGTTACGGAACTCTTGGCAGTTAAAATAAAAAAGAGTAGAACATAAATTTAGCTGCTGCCTGGACAAAACTGTCAACAGAAAACTATTCCTGAGGTAAGGACTCAGGTTCCCATTTCCTCTTTATTTTGACCTCGGCCTGACACACAGGATAGACATTTTTATTTTCTTTAACATATTTCAATTGTTTTTGTTTTGGATGCTTCGTTATTAGTTTTACTTACATATCCGTGTGTGTGTGTTTTTTTTGTTTGCTCCTGCTGAAGGCCTATTGGGCCGAAACGTTGTTTAGTCTGTGTCGTCCACTAGTCAGGTAAAGCTTCTAACATACCATTTTTTTCTTTTTTTTTTTTATTGTTCCCAATAGAAAACTACCCACATTGTGGACCCCAGGCTATGCTGATGATGCTACACTAATATTGTAAAAGTGTTTTTCAGGCAAGTTGTGTGAAATGGTGAGAATCTTGATGTTTCCACCTCTAATGTTCTCTTGCATCATGAAATCTATCAATCTGTAAGTGCCAACATGTAAGGAAACCACATTCACAAAAAAATAAACATTTTGACAAATAAATAAAGGCCCAGCTTCTACCTGATTGATGATTCTCTCCATCTGTACCTGCACCATCTCTGGTAGAGTTATCTTCAGGAAGTCCACAATGGTCTCAAATGAATCACACTGCAGGATTAAGGCATTATGGCTGCCGATCAGTGTCAAAGCCACTTTGAACAAGGCATCTATACCCTGAACAAAGATCATGTCTGTTGGAGCAACAAAGAAATACAAATATTCACTGAAGCAATCAACAAGAGGGCAGATCAGGTCTTTACCTATTTTGATAAGCCACTAGCAGAGCGTCACTTGGGGACAATAATAACATTAGACAGAAGATGCACCATGGAAATAAAAAAGTAGAATAGCTCAGGCCAAAGTAGCATTTCAGAAAATGAAAAACGGCTTATGCAACAAATCTATGTAAATCAAAATGAGAGAGTTCATCAGTGCTATATAGAGCCAATTCTGACCTATGGAAGTGAATCATAGACAGTAAACAAACAAATCAAAAGATGATTAGAGGCCAAAGAGATAGGATTTCACAGAAGAATATTGAGAGTTCCATGGACAACTAAAAAGACCAACGAGAAAATTCTTAAAGAGGCCAACACAAAAAGGGAGCTCTTAAAAAGCATAAGAAAGAAACAATTGATATTTTGAGGCATGGTGACATTATGAAAAGAATAAGTTGGAATATTTGGTTACAACTGACAAAATAAAGGGAAAGAGAGATTACGGATGGCAAAGGAGAGATTATACTAGATAGCTTTGTGTCATGGCATGGAAAACAGTCAATAACAGAATTGATAAGATGCACTGTGGACAGAAATTTGTGGAAGGACATGATCGTCTATACCAATTGTTTATGGCACATGATGATGACTAGGGAGCTGGGTGGGTCTAGAGGTAAGATGTCAGACAAGAAGGTCCTGGGTTCAAATCCCACAATAGGTGGTGGAAGTTTTTCAAAATTGATTCTGTGGTTTCTTCATGGTTTCTGGGTAATGAGATCCAATTTCTAGCCCTCTCGGAAAACAGCAAAAAACAGGAAGTCCCAGTGCACTAGCGCACATTAAAGAACCCTTGGCATTTAAAAGTAGAGAAGAGTAGGTCAAAAATGGTCACTTCCCAGGCAAAATTGTCAATAAAAACCCTGCCCATACCAACGGATCCCAGGCCAATCAATGAAGTTTGTGTACTTGGGTCAAGGTTTTCATCGGAGTTTATAATTCATGGGGAAAATCAGAGCACCTATGGGCTTGTCCACAGTGCAGTGATGATGATCCTAACAAAATGTAACATGACACAATGAAATATTGGAGTATTTTTAAAGCTGGTGCATTTAATCAACTTTTATTATTAAAGTAATTTGTAGGAGAAGGAGTATCTTGATCTACGCCCCATGGGCCGGCTACGGCTCGAAAGGTCAATAGATAGAGATAGATAAAAGTAATTTATTAAAAAACAAACTTATGAGGGATATTTTGTGAAGAAACAAAGGACAGGTGGATAAAATGTTTATCATTATGTGGGAGTGAGAATAAATGTTTAGCCCAAAATTGGAAACAATATTGGTAAGGGTCTAGAATAAACTGATAAATTATTTCAACAAAAGAGTGATCTTCCCTTAGTTGACTTCATAATGAATTTATAGTAGTTCTCAAATACTGTTGAAAGTCACAAATTAGGTCGCTTCTCAATTCAGGGTGCTATTACTTTTTTTTATTATTATTAATTAAACAAGGATATTTAGTTGATGTAACTGTGTATGTTCTAGTGTGTTTTCTTGATGAAATATTCCCTAATTTGTGATCATTAGGACATGCATACTTGGAGCAAATTTTGATGATAAGATATAACACTAACAGAGAGTCACTATCTCTAAGCCACAAATGTTTTGTGCCAATGGGAGCCAGCTACCTTTGTTAACATTTCCTTGTTAATGTTTTCTGCACAATGTTCACAATATGTGGATGAGCAATGTCATGCAAAAGAATCACATCATGTGAAAGTATACCAGGTCTCTTATTCTTCATGTGTAATGGCTATATGTAGGTTGTTTAGTGTGTCTTTGTAGCGGATGGCACTGATGTTCACACCAGGCTCTTTAAAGTCTGCCAACAGATGTCCCTCCTACTAAAAAAAAAAAGAAATGAATAGATTCTGTATCACACTGGTCATTTTTCCAACAGTATGCAGCAAAATCAATGAGTCCTAGGCATAGAATGAACATGTACACAATTGCACATTGGTGTGGAGGCGAAGGCACGTCTCACAGCAGAACTGGAAGTTGTCAGCTACCCACAGCTGATGGTTTGCGCCAGGATCGGTGAACCATAACCATCCAGACCCTGCTCCATCTCTCCGTGGTGCCTCTAGTAACAGACTAACCTGTCTAGTCTAGCCAAGCCAGTAGGGATTGAAGAGGGAAGACAACCCAGTACTCAATAATGTTGTGCTGAAGTCGGATGTGTTGGGCCAAAAGGAACAAATATCACAATTATACTGCAAACCACAACAAAATGCAGAGACGCCCACTTATGTCCTTTTAAGGGCGGATGATGAAGAGGTATACTTCTTTAGTCATCGAGTGAATGCAAGCACATTGGTGTGTGCTTATTTCATCAAATGTGACATGTCTCCTACGTATTCTCACATGGCACAGCTCAGGCATGTTTCATATGAACATGCCATATAATTAACTACAACAAATGATACAATATGCTGAATAATAAATGGGAATAAATTATGTAAATAGCAACAATTTTAAAACACTCACCAAATACTCGGGCAACAAAGCCAAGAGGAAACTGTGAAGCAAACATGGTGAGGAACCACGGGGCTGCATACAGAGTTGGTGAGATCTCATGGGTCTCAAAGTGGTCATAGACATTCTTGTGTCGGTCATGCAGCAGACGGGTTAACTGATAGAGTTTCAGCTGGGCACAGGATGATGATAATTGGGGTATAAATTAATTATTTTGATGAAATGATATCAAGATGAACAAGTCAGTTGAGATGAGCAAGTCAGTTGAGATGAACAAGTCAGTTGAGATGAGCAAGTCAGTTGAGATGAACAAGTCAGTTGAGATGAACAAGTCAGTTGAGATGAACAAGTCAGTTGAGATGAACAAGTCAGTTGAGATGAGCAAGTCAGTTGAGATGAACAAGTCAGTTGAGATGAGCAAGTCAGTTGAGATGAGCAAGTCAGTTGACATGAACAAGTCAGTTGAGATGAGCAAGTCAGTTGAGATGAACAAGTCAGTTGAGATGAACAAGTCAGTTGACATGAACAAGTCAGTTGAGATGAGCAAGTCAGTTGACATGAACAAGTCAGTTGAGATGAGCAAGTCAGTTGAGATGAACAAGTCAGTTGAGATGAGCAAGTCAGTTGAGATGAACAAGTCAGTTGAGATGAGCAAGTCAGTTGAGATGAGCAAGTCAGTTGAGATGAACAAGTCAGTTGAGATGAACAAGTCAGTTGAGATGAGAAAGTCAGTTGACATGAACAAGTCAGTTGAGATGAACAAGTCAGTTGAGATGAACAAGTCAGTTGAGATGAGCAAGTCAGTTGAGATGAGCAAGTCAGTTGAGATGAGCAAGTCAGTTGAGATGAGCAAGTCAGTTGAGATGAGCAAGTCAGTTGAGATGAGCAAGTCAGTTGAGATGAACACGTCAGTTGAGATGAGCACATCAGTTGAGATGAGCAAGTCAGTTGAGATGAACACGTCAGTTGAGATGAACACGTCAGTTGAGATGAACAAGTCAGTTGAGATGAGCAAGTCAGTTGAGATGAACACGTCAGTTGAGATGAACACGTCAGTTGAGATGAACACGTCAGTTGAGATGAGCTAGTCAGTTGAGATGAACACGTCAGTTGAGATGAACACGTCAGTTGAGATGAACAAGTCAGTTGAGATGAACAAGTCAGTTGAGATGAGCAAGTCAGTTGAGATGAGCAAGTCAGTTGAGATGAACACGTCAGTTGAGATGAGCAAGTCAGTTGAGATGAGCAAGTCAGTTGAGATGAGCAAGTCAGTTGAGATGAGCAAGTCAGTTGAGATGAACAAGTCAGTTGAGATGAACAAGTCAGTTGAGATGAACAAGTCAGTTGAGATGAACAAGTCAGTTGAGATGAGCAAGTCAGTTGAGATGAACAAGTCAGTTGAGATGAGCAAGTCAGTTGAGATGAGCAAGTCAGTTGAGATGAGCAAGTCAGTTGAGATGAACAAGTCAGTTGAGATGAGCAAGTCAGTTGAGATGAGCAAGTCAGTTGAGATGAACACGTCAGTTGAGATGAACACGTCAGTTGAGATGAACAAGTCAGTTGAGATGAGCAAGTCAGTTGAGATGAGCACGTCAGTTGAGATGAACACGTCAGTTGAGATGAGCAAGTCAGTTGAGATGAGCAAGTCAGTTGAGATGAACAAGTCAGTTGAGATGAGCAAGTCAGTTGAGATGAACAAGTCAGTTGAGATGAACAAGTCAGTTGAGATGAGCAAGTCAGTTGAGATGAGCAAGTCAGTTGAGATGAACAAGTCAGTTGAGATGAACACATCAGTTGAGATGAACAAGTCAGTTGAGATGAACAAGTCAGTTGAGATGAGCAAGTCAGTTGAGATGAGCACGTCAGTTGAGATGAACACGTCAGTTGAGATGAGCAAGTCAGTTGAGATGAACAAGTCAGTTGAGATGAGCAAGTCAGTTGAGATGAGCAAGTCAGTTGAGATGAGCAAGTCAGTTGAGATGAGCAAGTCAGTTGAGATGAACAAGTCAGTTGAGATGAACAAGTCAGTTGAGATGAGCAAGTCAGTTGAGATGAGCAAGTCAGTTGAGATGAGCAAGTCAGTTGAGATGAGCAAGTCAGTTGAGATGAGCAAGTCAGTTGAGATGAGCACGTCAGTTGAGATGAACAAGTCAGTTGAGATGAACAAGTCAGTTGAGATGAACAAGTCAGTTGAGATGAGCAAGTCAGTTGAGATGAGCAAGTCAGTTGAGATGAGCAAGTCAGTTGAGATGAGCAAGTCAGTTGAGATGAACAAGTCAGTTGAGATGAGCAAGTCAGTTGAGATGAGCAAGTCAGTTGAGATGAACAAGTCAGTTGAGATGAACAAGTCAGTTGAGATGAACAAGTCAGTTGAGATGAGCAAGTCAGTTGAGATGAACAAGTCAGTTGAGATGAACAAGTCAGTTGAGATGAACAAGTCAGTTGAGATGAACAAGTCAGTTGAGATGAACAAGTCAGTTGAGATGAACACATTTTAACTTCTTTGGCCACAGGTCAACAAAGCAATCAGTGACTGACATGTCTTAAAAGACATCAACATCCAGGTCTGGCTCATCCTGTTTCCACTTTCCTCCAAAAGGTTGTCCCTGTTCAGTCTCTCTTTCAACTTCCCTGTGGAGTCTAATGCATGTCGTTTCTTGTGTTTTTTTCCAAATCTCTTCGGACACAACTGTTTGTTACTAACACTTTAGTCAATTTATTCAGGGTGTCTGGTTAGCGCAATCGATAGGCAACAGCCGGGATTCGTACCCTGGCGAGGACACCTGGGTTTTACTAATTCCCTAAAAATTAGTACCTCTGAAGTCGGAGTAAATCTGCCTGCATGGCGAGGGGCATCCTGTAATGGGATAAAACAGACTTTACACGCACAATTCAGTCCCACAAAATTGAGTGGGTGGGACTCCGTCAGAGGTCAAAGCTGACGAAAGCGAACGAACAAACGAGTCAATTTATTTATTTGTGTCTTTCCATGAAGATAAAATACACATACTTTTTCTATTACACATTCAATGTGATTAGAAGTAGCTGTACCTTACAATTTGTAAACTTTTATGATAAAAAATTGAATATTGAACCCTTGATACTTTCACATGATTTTTTTGTTACAATCATTAACTACTGAAACATCATTCATACATAAAAATGTACAATTGCTGAAAATCTTACGTGGTGTCACAAATTGGAACCACTTCTATAAAGTATAATTTTTAAGAAATGAGTGAAATGTTCTAGGCTCATGATATCTTCGCCAATAAAAGCTACAGTATTTCCAAGATTAGAACTAAAATGCCACTTTAAGATTAAAATGAACAGCTGTGCTGAGTACATGGTCTATCCATCTCCATCTCCTGCCTGTTATCACAACTCTTGGTCACAGTTTTTGTCTGGACAAAATATTTTGAGAACTTTACACATGCAGGTTGTGTGAAAATGATATGAATATATCAGTCAGGATAAACAAATCAGTCAGGATAAACATACTAGTCAGGATAAACATACAAGTCAGGATAAACATACAAGTCAGGATAAACATACAAGTCAGGATAAACATACAAGTCAGGATAAACATACCAGTCAGGATAAACATACAAGTCAGAATAAACATACAAGTCAGGATAAACATACAAGTCAGGATAAACATACAAGTCAGGATAAACATACAAGTCAGGATAAACATACAAGTCAGGATAAACATACAAGTCAGGATAAACATACAAGTCAGAATAAACATACAAGTCAGGATAAACATATCAGTCAGGATAAACATACACATCAGGATAAACATACTAGTCAGGATAAACATACAAATCAGGATAAACATACAAGTTAGGATAAACATATCAGTCAAGATAAACATACAAGTCAGAATACACCAAGGCCATCTATAGATTCCCAATGGCCTTCGGACTTGCAAGAAATTCCAAGAAAACAACTGACATGATGTTTTCAGCTTTGCAAGCAAGGGCAATTGTGACCAGAATGACATCAGCTATCTATAGCTCCTATAGCTGATTATGTCCCTCTAGTTTTATAGTTTTCCAATTTTATTTTCTGCCCACAAAAAAAAAAGTAAAGAGCCCCCATCACGCCAAGTGGCGTATAGGGAATATGGCGTTAGTGACCATAAATTTTACAGACCTTCGGCACATGATTTTTGGGGTAATGTGGTCAGTATTGCGCCCGTGTCGCTCTACTTTTCCAGAAAAAAATCCGGTACCCATTTAAGGCTGGGTGAACCCGGAAGCCATCTGTTGGGATCGAACCCTACCCCTTGTCCTTTGTAGTCCAGTTCACTAACCACTGAGCTATCGCATTTTCTGCCCAAAGGCCTTTGTAAATCTATAGATGAATACGGATAAACATACCAATTAAAAAGCTTCGTACAAGGTAATGAAGACCATTATAAAGTTGATATGTTCTAAAAATACTACAAATACAAAAAATACTGAAATAAGCTTATATGTCCTTACAAAATACTAAAACTATTAACAACAAATACTGAAATAACTCAAATGTCATATACCTTAATTATCAGCATCATAAAATAAGACAAACATAAATGAACCTGTAAAGCCGTCATGTTTGGTCGAAACTGTTTACGAAGGCCAAGATCATACATCAAATACTTCAAAACATGAAAAGCTGAGATTTCCTCCATCTGTGGAAGAAAGCATGTGTTTTAAGATGAAATGTCATGAACATTATGACATTTGATTTGTAAAACATCAAACAATCACAAAGTGTCATCAGCTGGTTTCAAAGCTTTATCAAGTAATTGAATTATATGGTGCAAACTTATAGTGTAATGAAATCCAGTAATAAGCAAAGAAAGAAAGAAAAGGAAAGAATAATAATTCCACCAACTAACACACAAACTATCACAACTCTTCCACCAACTAACACACAAACTATCACAACTCTTCCACCAACTAACACACAAACTATCACAACTCTTCCACCAACTAACACACAAACTATCACAACTCTTCCCCCAACTAACACACAAACTATCACAACTCTTCCACCAACTAACACACAAACTGTCACAACTCTTCCACCAACTAACACACAAACTATCACAACTCTTCCACCAACTAACACACAAATTGTCACAACTCTTCCACCAACTAACACACAAACTGTCACAACTCTTCCACCAACTAACACACAAATTATCACAACTCTTCCACCAACTAACACACAAACTATCACAACTCTTCCACCAACTAACACACAAACTGTCACAATTCTTCCACCAACTAACACACAAACTATCACAACTCTTCCACCAACTAACACACAAACTGTCACAACTCTTCCACCAACTAACACACAAACAGTCACAACTCTTCCACCAACTAACACACAAACAGTCACAAATCTTCCACCAACTAACACACAAACTATCACAACTCTTCCACCAACTAACACACAAACAGTCACAAATCTTCCACCAACTAACACACAAACTATCACAACTCTTCCACCAACTAACACACAAAAATGCACAACTCTTCCACCAACTAACACACAAACTGTCACAACTCTTCCACCAACTAACACACAAACAGTCACAACTCTTCCACCAACTAACACACAAACAGTCACAACTCTTCCACCAACTAACACACAAACTATCACAACTCTTCCCCCAATACCTGACCCAACTCACATGCATAAGCAGCATGCCTACAATGAAGGACAGCCCCTGGCAGTAGCCCACTTCCGAGTCCAGGAGACTGTAAGCTTTCAACAAGTTGAACAACTCCAGCTGACCTGCTCCCAAAGATTTGGAGAAGTACGGATGGCTGGGGAAAGTTCGTCCTGGTAGGAACACACATTTAAAAATAGTAACATTACATACGGTACAAGTATCCACTTAACAAGAGAGTGTTACAAATCGTTGCAAATTTAGATATAACAATATTATTTACAATAAACATTTTTCTACAAATTGTAAAAAGACAAGAAAGTGGGTTAAATAACATAAATTGTGCATGAAGATTAATGGGAATATATTCTACAAGCTGTACATTACAATAAATGGGAATAAATTCTGTAAATTGTATAAATACTATCTAATCTAATCTAATCTAATCTAATCTAATCTAATCTAATCTAATCTAATCTAATCTAATCTAATCTAATCTAATCTAATCTAATCTAATCTAATCTAATCTAATCTAATCTAATCTAATCTAATCTAATCTAATCTAATCTAATCTAATCTAATCTAATCTAATCTAATCTAATCTAATCTAATCTAATCTAATCTAATCTAATCTAATCTAATCTAATCTAATCTAATCTAATCTAATCTAATCTAATCTAATCTAATCTAATCTAATCTAATCTAATCTAATCTAATCTAATCTAATCTAATCTAATCTAATCTAATCTAATCTAATCTAAATCTAAATCTAAATCTAATCTAATCTAATCTAATCTAATCTAATCTTATCTATCTATCTATCTATCTATCTATCTATCTATCTATCTATCTATCTATCTATCTATCTATCTATCTATCTATCTATCTATCGTCCTTTCGAGCGAAGACAGCACATAGGGCAGAACCACAATTTCAAAAACAGAAACCTTGCGTGCCAAAATAGCACATATTGCAGAGATCACTGCCTCTAAAATCTATGGCTCTGTTTCCATAACAATACTTTTTACAATGACAGCTTGTCAAGCCATCGATCAACCTCCTTAGTCACCTATTACGACATGCCTGGAAGATCAATAAATACAATAAACAAGAATAATTTAGTAATAGTGTAGTTGTTAACGTGTGACTTCCAGTTGATAAGGCAGGCCAAGATGGCTGCTTAGCCAAATCAAGTTCAGGAATAGTGGTATTTTTGCTGCTATGTGGTTTCAAGTGATTCTTTTTTGCTTTGGGTTTTCATTTCTGGAGATCATGGTAGTTCAGTTGCATTCACCTGACCCTAAAATCAGCATGGTTTTGTTGCCCGTCCACTGAGATAGTGCTCCAACTGACTGGTCTAGGAGTATAGTGGAATGGTACCAGGTCCCTGCTTTGTTCTGGGAGGATATGTATATGTTTGACTGCAAATTTGCCTCCAGCTGGACTGCTGTTGGATCAAGTGTTTCACCAAAGTTGAGGCCTGACTTCATTTGTTGGGACAGTGATTCTTGGAGCATTCTCACTCTTCATGAAATCTACACCGGAATTGGCGTGAAGTGCATAAAGATTATGCTGACCTTGACAGATCATTATGGCGACACGGAGGTTCCATTTTGAGCTGCACGCCATTTGTACAGAAAGCAGCACATTATATTGTACATTATGAATGTAAAATTGCACTATTTTTACAGAAAATTGTGTGCTTGGAGGAATAATGTAAACAATGAGGATGAGTACTTTGTTGGTTGCTGGAACGTGGGCTGACCAGATATGGGAATAACCCACCTGCAGTGATGGCATTTCGTTCTTAAGTCTGAAATCAACAAGTGGTGTACAAGGTCTGAGCTTTTACTGCACCCTCTCAATCTTTAACAGAAAAATTGCAACCCTGCTGTAGATTGCAACCCTGCTGTAGACTGCAACCCTGATGTAGACTGCAACCCTGATGTAGACTGCAACCCTGATGTAGACTGCAACCCTGATGTAGATTGCAACCCTGATGTGGATTGCAACCCTGATGTGGATTGCAACCCTGATGTGGATTGCAACCCTGATGTGGATTGCAACCCTGCTGTGAATTGCAACCCTGCTGTGGATTATAACCCTGCTGTGGATTATAACCCTGCTGTAGATTGCAACCCTGCTGTAGATTGCAACCCTGCTGTGGATTGCAACCCTGCTGTAGATTGCAACCCTGCTGTGGATTATAACCCTGCTGTAGATTGCAACCCTGCTGTGGATTACAACCCTCCCATACATTGCAACCCTGCTGTAGATTGCAACCCTGCTGTGGATTACAACCCTCCCATACATTGCAACCCTGCTGTAGATTGCAACCCTGTTGTAAATTGCAACCCTGCTGTAGATTATAACCCTGCTGTAGATTGCAACCGTGCTGTAGACAACAACCCTGCTGTAAATTGCAACCCTGCTGTAGATTGCAACCCTGCTGTGGATTAAAACCTTCCAGTAGATTGCAACCCTGCTGTAGACTGCAGCCCTGTTTAACTTATTTGAAGAACAATAGGTTTTCACTCATTCACTTTTACAACCCTAAACAGTAAACTAATTGTAACTTAACAATATAGAGGAATAAATTAAATAGAATGTAACTTAACAATATAGAGGAATAAATTAAATAGAATGTAACTCATCAATCAAGAGGAATAAATTAAATAGATTGTAACTCAACAATCAAGAGGAATAAATTAAATAGATTGTAACTCAACAATCAAGAGGAATAAATTAAATAGATTGTAACTCAACAATCAAGAGGAATAAATTAAATAGAATGTAACTCATCAATCAAGAGGAATAAATTAAATAGATTGTAACTCAACAATCAAGAGGAATAAATTAAATAGATTGTAACTCAACAATCAAGAGGAATAAATTAAATAGATTGTAACTCAACAATCAAGAGGAATAAATTAAACAGATTGTAACTGAACAATCAAGAGGAATAAATTAAACAGATTGTAACCTGGACAATCAAGAGGAATAAATTAAACAGATTTTAACTTAACAATCAAGAGGAATAAATTAAACAGATTGTAACTCAACAATCAAGAGGAATAAATTAAACAGATTGTAACTTAGAAAAAAACTGCAATCAATTATCATCATCATGTGCCATACCGGTTGGCGTAGGTGATCATGTCCCTCCACAATCTTCTATCCACAGTGCATCATATTAGTTCTGTTCTTGACTGTTTTCCATGCCATGACACAAAGCTATCCAGTATTTTCTCTCTTTGTCATCCGCGATCTCTCTTTCCTTTTATTTTGCTAGTTGTAACCAAGTATTCCAACTTTCCACTTCTCATGATGTGCCCGAAAAATGTTGATTGCTTCTTTCTGAATCAATTATACAGATTCTAAATTAACAATAAATTAAAAAAAAAATATATATCAATACGACATTTTCCAATAACTGGGGTCTTCGCGGGGGGGGGGGGGGGGGGGGCTTATCGGGCCGGAGAATAAAGACCGCTTGTCCTGTGCAGCCGTTGTGAGGCGTCTGGTCTGAATTTTTATTCCATTCCCAAATTGAAGAAACTTTTTGGCCCTATGGGGATTCGAATCCATGTTCTCTTAGTTTTGAGCCTGGAAAATTATTGATTCAGCCACCCACGCTTCTTACAAATTGTAACTTAACAATAGAAAGAATAAATTATATAAAGTGTAACAATACAACAAAGTGGAATAAATTATGCAAAATGCAACATAACAATATATGGTAATACAGGATGAACCAAAAGTAGGTGGAGAGCAAAGAATAAGATTTATTTTGAGATTTTACATATAATTATACAGACTAATACTGTTAAATATTTATAAACAATCATTACATTACAATTACATTTTATTTTATACAATAATATTACTAATTTTACACATAATACATAAATTTAGTTGCAAAATTTAATATAATATATCACAAACACCATAAAATAAATTTTATCATTTACTGTTCATCTACTTTAGGTTCACCCGATGTATTATACAAATTGCAACTTAACAGTTGCTGGGAATAAATTAAGCAAACTGTAACATAACAGTTGCTGGGAATAAATTAAGCAAACTGTAACATAACAATAAAAGGAGAAATTATGTAAATAGTAATGAAGAAAAAATGTGAGAAAGATACAATATCAGAAATGCATTAAGAAAGGGATAAAAAATAAAACACCCCACAATGAGATAACAAATCCACAACTGCAATGATAAAAGTTAAAGATATAAAAACTACTTTAAAATGACAGCAAAAAACAGATTACATTAACAATTAAAATAAGAAACAGATACAACATTAACAATTAAAATAATAAACAGATAACAACATTAACAATTTAAAAAAGAAACAGATAACAACATTAACAAATATTACAAAGAGAAGGAGGTACCAACAGTGGCATACCAACATGACAGAGAAGTGGCCATGGCATCTGACAAATGTAGCATTAAGGTGTCCAGCAAAAGAATGGAGATAGAAACAGCAATGGTGGTGATAACATGACTAGTTACACAGATCATGGATCACACAGTCTTGGTAACTGACTTGTAAAGTATACTTCTGAAGATTGACAGACACTGTCTGCAGCAGGAGTGGACGCAGCTCTCAGATGACTCCAAAGTGAACACGTTAACCTGGGTGTACTGTCCAGGGCATGCTGGTGTACATGGCAATTAAATAGCCGATAAAATCGCTGGCAGCTCTGACAATGAGTGTGGCCTTACTCTGGACAAAGAGGACATCGCCAAGTTTGTTCTTCACTCTTTAAGAGGAGAGGAGGAGAATGAGTGGGAAAATGATGTATATATTGAGAGACTGAGGAGACTAAAGGTGGAAAAGGGATCTTGTCGATACGGAGTGCTAAGTGGAAAAAGCAGATGTATCTATAATCAATATCTTACAGGAACAGTCGGTCTGCTTATGCTTTGAGAATTGCTGGGATGGTCAGTGGAGTGGATGCCCCGACAGCAATGAAACTGATTCCATGAATATAATAGAATAGAATAGAATAGAATAGAATAGAATAGAATAGAATAGAATAGAATAGAATAGAATAGAATAGAATAGAATAGTGTAGAATAGAATAGAATAGAATAGAATAGAATAGAATAGAATAGAATAGAATAGAATAGAATAGAATAGAATAGAAAGAGAAAGAATGTTCAAAAATAAAAATTAGGAAAGAAAAGAAACAAAGTTTTACATTTACCCAGAAAAGAAACAAAATTTTACATTTACCCAGAAAAGAGACAAAGTTTTACATTTACCCAGAAAAGAAACAGTTTTACATTTACATAGAAAAGAAACAAAGTTCTACATTTACCCAGAAAAGAAACAAAGTTTTACATTTACCCAGATCTATCAAGATAGCATGTTGGTGCATTGTTAGTTGCTTGAGCAGATCCTCATAATTGGCGTTCTCAAAAGAGCTGTCAGGCACCGCGTTGCTCATCTGTTGTTGCTGCATTAAAAACAACCAGATCTGCCCACGCAAGCTTCGTGGAACGCCTAATCATGAAAAAGACACAGCTATAATTACTTGGGCACAATAATGACATCAGATGGAGGATGCACTACAGAAATAAAAAACAGAATAACACAGACCAAAGTAACATTTCAGAAAATGAAAAACTAAGTCAAAAGAAGTGAGAAAGAGTTCTCATCGGTGTTATGTGGATCCAATTCTGACCTATGGAAGCGAATCATGGACAGCAAACATGCAAATGAAAGACAATTAGAGGCCACAGAGAAGGGATTTTTCAGAAGAATATTGAGAGTTCCCCTGGACAGCTAAAAAGACCAAAAAGGAAATTCTCAAAGAAGGGAATGAGAGCTCTCAGATGACAAAGAGAGAAGATACTAGATCGTTTAAAACAGTCAACAACAGAACTAATACGATGCACCATAGACAGAGAATTCTGGAAGTACATGATCGACTACACCAATAGATATGGCACATGATGGTAATGATAATTATGTCAAAACTATTTTTATGTTTATTTTAAATAACATAGAACCTATAGTACATAAGAGTTCCCTCTGTGTTTTAAGGATTATGGGGAATATGGTTGTCAGTGTTTCTATTTTTAAATAACCAACAGCAAATTTTATGGGTTATATAGTGGGTGTCATGGGTCACATGGTCGACATCATGGGTCATATCATGAGTCACATGGTCGACATCATGGGTCATATAGTTGGTATTGAGGGTTATGCAGTAGACATCACGGTTCATGTAGTCAGTATTGTGGGTCATGTAGTCGACATCATGGGTCATGCAGTCTGCATCATGGATCCGGTATTGTGGGTCATGCAGTATGCATCATGCGCCATGTAGACGGTATTGTAGGTCATACAGTCTGCATCATGAGTCATGTGGTCGGTATTGTAGGTCATACAGTCTGCATCATGCGCCATGTAGATGGTATTGTAGGTCATACAGTCTGCATCATGCGCCATGTAGATGGTATTGTAGGTCATACAGTCTGCATCATGAGTCATGTAGTCAGTATTGTGGGTCATACAGTCTGCATCATGGATCATGTAGTCGGTATTGTAGGTCATACAGTCTGCATCATGTGCCATGTAGACAGTATTGTAGGTCATACAGTCTGCATCATGAGTCATGTAGTCAGTATTGTGGGTCATACAGTCTTCATCATGAGTCATGTAGTCGGTATTGTAGGTCATACAGTCGTCTGCATCATGGATCATGTAGTTGGTATTGTAGGTCATACAGTCGTCTGCATCATGGATCATGTAGTCAGTATTGTAGGTCATACAGTCTGCATCATGCACCATGTAATCGGTATTGTAGGTCATACAGTCTGCATCATGCGCCATGTAGTCGGTATTGTAGGTCATAGTCTGCATCATGCGCATTGTAGTCGGTATTGTCGGTCATACAGTCTCCATCATGTGCGTTGCAGTCGGTATTGTCGGTCATACAATCTGCATCATGCGCGTTGCAGTCGGTATTGTCGGTCATACAATCTGCATCATGCACGTTGCAGTCGGTATTGTCGGTCATACAATCTGCATCATGCGCGTTGCAGTCGGTATTGTCGGTCATACAGTCTGTATCATGAGTCATGTAGTCAATATCATGCCCGGCTACCCTACTTTCCTAGAAGACAATCTCTGGTACTCATTTTCAGAGATTGAGTGAATTCTCAATCCATGTCATGTAAACAAATTTGAAAGAAATGGATAATCTACATATTTTAAGAAAATATGAAATGAATAATTTACAGAAATAAATAATCTGCAGTAATGAAGTGAATATGAAAAATAATCTAAACAAATGAAGAAGAAAGAAAGAAAGAAAGAAAGAAAGAAAGAAAGAAAGAAAGAAAGAAAGAAAGAAAGAAAGAAAGAAAGAAAGAAAGAAAGAAAGAAAGAAAGAAAGAAAGAAAGAAAGAAAGAAAGAAAGAAAGAAAGAAAGAAAGAAAAGAAATATTTATAAAAATAAAGAAGTAAAAAAGACATGAATAATTTATATAAATAAAAAAAAAAAAACTGAATAATGTACAAAAACTAATATGAAGACAAATGAATCATCTACAAACATAAACATGAGAATAAATGAAAACATTATACAGAGGAGAATAAATGATAAACATTATACAGAGGAGAATAAATGATAAACATTATACAGAGGAGAATAAATGATAAACATTATATAGAGGAGAATAAATGATAAACATTATACAGAGGAGAATAAATGATAAGCATTATGCAGAGGAGAATAAACGATAAACATTCTACCTTTCTTGACATATTCCAATAATGTAGCTCTGGGAACTGTCTTGCCCTCTTCTTCCATTAAAGCTTTACCAACCTCCTCCTCATCCCCATCATTGACGGCCAACATCTTCTCCCAGGTACAAGTAATTTCCTTCAGGCAAGGCGTTAACTCCTGGTACTCCAGCTTGTGACACAGATTGGCTCCATCCTGCTCTTCCAGTGCTAATAAATTCAGACAACATCGTTTACAATTCATTTGTCAAATCTGGTGAAATACTCCCCTCTTGTTCTTTTACTCAAACAAATTTTTTTCTATAATTACACGCTTTTTAAAATTTTAATTTGAAGATTTTAGAACCAAGGAAAAAAATATTTGCACTTTACTATCTCATCTCTCTCTCTCTGTTTTGTACTTTTTCTGCTTTTTGATCATTTTCTCATTCTTTCTCTCTTTGACAATCACCTTCATTTATCAATAGCTTTCTTTATCAGTTTGTGTGTGTTTATTTTGAGCTTTTTTCATCCAAATAAAGAATATGTGAAGAATATTGTCTATTACATATTTTGTAGCCATAGTGGAACTACATACAGTTTTAATAAATAAGGACAGAAATACTAGAAATAAGAACACAGAAGATATACAGGAACTGAACGAGGAATAAAAAAAAAAAAGAAAGAAAAATTGTTTAATTTCGCCTCACAATTAGCTTCACTGCAGCTTTGCAATTTGATGCATTGAAGTGGATTTCTTTGTCATGAACCTACAAGGAACTGAACGAAGAAGAAGGGTGCACACTTAAGAGCCGAGGTTAACAGTCGCCCGCCCGCCAGCCCGCTCATCCCATCCCATCCCATCCATCCATCCATCCATCCATCATCCTTGTGAGCAAAAGATGGCACATAGGGCAGAAATTCTACTCTCTAAATCTGATGATCATTGTTATTAAGTGTTGACTTTGCACATTGTAAATCTCACCAAATATCCATTTTCTGGGCAAGCCTGTTATCCTCACCAAGGGAGCTATTTACTATTACCTCAAGTGTTCTTGATGTTTCTCTAGAGCAGCCTCTTTTTCTGTTGTTCTCTCTTTCCCATTTGAGGACTTGCTTTCAGATTTTCTTGTTGTTTTTTCTCATCACATGGTCTACATATATCCACCTTCTTCTCTTGATTATAGATGATGTTGGATGCTCTATCATTTCTCTTATTTCTGCCCTAGTCTTGAACTCATTCCATGGAATACAAAGTATTTTCCTCAGGCATTTATTTTCCAAAAGAATCAAATCTATTTTCTACTTCTGTAGTTGTTTTCCAGCTCTTGCATGCATAAGTAATGGTAAATAGTGCATACACAATAGTAGAGACAAAATAGTGCATCCACAATAGTAGAGACAAAATAGTGAGTAGAGACAAAATAGTGAATACACAATAGTAGAGACAAAATAGTGAATACACAATAGTAGAGACAAAATAGTGAATACACAATAGTAGTAGAGACAAAATAGTGAATACACAATAGTAGAGACAAAATAGTGAATACACAATAGTAGAGACAAATAGTAGAGACAAAATAGTGAATACACAATAGTAGAGACAAAATAGTGAATACACAATAGTAGAGACAAAATAGTGAATACAAATAGTAGAGACAAAATAGTGAATATACAATAGTAGAGACAAAATAGTGAATACACAATAGTAGAGACAAAATAGTGAATACACAATAGTAGAGACAAAATAGTGAATATACAATAGTAGAGACAAAATAGTGAATACACAATAGTAGAGACAAAATGAATACACAATAGTAGAGACAAAATAGTGAATACACAATAGTAGAGACAAAATAGTGAATACACAATAGTAGAGACAAAATAGTGAATACATAGTAGAGACAAAATAGTGAATACACAATAGTAGAGACAAAATAGTGCAAATAAGAGAAGTTTAAAGAGAAATTTTAAAAAAGACAAAGTGAAATGTTTTGGACATGTGAAGACACATAACACCATTCTAAAAGTCATCTTGGAAGGGAGGTACAAGATAGATGAGGCAAACCAAGACTAAAGTTGACTGATAACATCAAAAGGTGGACAGGTAAACATTTGCACCATCAAGAAAGACAAAGTAAAAAGGCACTCCATGGTAACCAACCTTTGATGTGGAGATGGCAATCAATGAATAAATTTAAGAGAAGATTTGTGCAGATAAAAGAAAAGTAAAAAAATACAAACTGTGCACACACAAAATATAAAAGAATCATACTTGCAACAACAAAAATCATAGAAGAAAATGCGCATACCAGAGAACAGTGCAGACACACGAGAGGAGACTATTAAGTTACCTCGTATCTTGTGATTTTCTTTCTCCATTCTAATCAACAACAAGCTATCCATGATAAGCTTCCGCCACATGGCCCTAACATCTGATGTGTTGTGGAGCTTCCCTTCCATCGGGGGACTTCTTCTCCTATATATATCACAGAGTAGGGGTAACAAACATATGATGGGAGAGAATAGGTAGCAGAGATAGTTACAGATCATCATATGATGGGAGAGAATAGATAGTAGAGGTAGTTACAGATCATCATATGATGGGAGAGAATAGAAAGTAGAGAGAGATAGTTACAGATCATCATATGATGGGAGAGAATAGGTAGTAGAGATAGTTACAGATCATCATATGATGGGAGAGAATAGAAAGTAGAGAGAGATAGTTACAGATCATCATATGATGGGAGAGAATAGGTAGTAGAGATAGTTACAGATCATCATATGATGGGAGAGAATAGGTAGTAGAGATAGTTACAGATCATCATATGATGGGAGAGAGTAGAAAGTAGAGAGAGATAGTTACAGATCATCATATGATGGGAGAGAATAGATAGTAGAGAGAGATAGTTACAGATCATCATATGATGGGAGAGAATAGGTAGCAGAGATAGTTACAGATCATCATATGATGGGAGAGAATAGAAAGTAGAGAGAGATAGTTACAGATCATCATATGATGGGAGAGAATAGATAGTAGAGAGAGATAGTTACAGATCATCATATGATGGGAGAGAATAGAAAGTAGAGAGAGATAGTTACAGATCATCATATGATGGGAGAGAATAGAAAGCAGAGATAGTTACAGATCATCATATGATGGGAGAGAATAGAAAGTAGAGAGAGATAGTTACAGATCATCATATGATGGGAGAGAATAGATAGTAGAGAGAGATAGTTACAGATCATCATATGATGGGAGAGAATAGAAAGTAGAGAGAGATAGTTACAGATCATCATATGATGGGAGAGAATAGGTAGCAGAGATAGTTACAGATCATCATATGATGGGAGAGAATAGAAAGTAGAGAGAGATAGCTACAGATCATCATATGATGGGAGAGAATAGATAGTAGAGAGAGATAGTTACAGATCATCATATGATGGGAGAGAATAGGTAGCAGAGATAGTTACAGATCATCATATGATGGGAGAGAATAGAAAGTAGAGAGAGATAGTTACAGATCATCATATGATGGGAGAGAATAGGTAGCAGAGATAGTTACAGATCATCATATGATGGGAGAGAATAGAAAGTAGAGAGAGATAGTTACAGATCATCATATGATGGGAGAGAATAGATAGTAGAGAGAGATAGTTACAGATCATCATATGATGGGAGAGAATAGAAAGTAGAGAGAGATAGTTACAGATCATCATATGATGGGAGAGAATAGAAAGCAGAGATAGTTACAGATCATCATATGATGGTAGAGAATAGATAGTAGAGAGATATAGTTACAGATCATCATATGATGGTAGAGAATAGATAGTAGAGAGATATAGTTACAGATCATCATATGATGGTAGAGAATAGATAGTAGAGAGATATAGTTACAGATCATCATATGATGGTAGAGAATAGATAGTAGAGAGATATAGTTACAGATCATCATATGATGGTAGAGAATAGATAGTAGAGAGAGATAGTTACAGATCATCATATGATGGTAGAGAATAGATAGTAGAGAGATATAGTTACAGATCATCATATGATGGTAGAGAATAGATAGTAGAGAGAGATAGTTACAGATCATCATATGATGGTAGAGAATAGATAGTAGAGAGATATAGTTACAGATCATCATATGATGGTAGAGAATAGATAGTAGAGAGATATAGTTACAGATCATCATATGATGGTAGAGAATAGATAGTAGAGAGATATAGTTACAGATCATCATATGATGGTAGAGAATAGATAGTAGAGAGAGACTGACTCTCTTACATGCCAAAATGGCACATATTGCAGAAATCTGCTCCAAAATCTATGGCGTTGTTTCCATAACAATACTTTTTACAATGATAGCTTGTCAAACCATCAATCAACCTCCTTAGTCACCTCTTACAACATGCCTGGAAGGTCACAGTGTCACTATTCTTTACCTCCCTCATAATGAGGCCCCGGTAACACACGGGATCATAAATATATGCTTTAGCTAAACATGTTACACTTTGTGTGTAGAAAAAAAAAAGAAAAGTAAAGAGCCTCGTCACGTCAAGTGGCATACAGATAATATGGTTTTAGTGACCATAATTTTTACAGACCTTCAGCACATGATTTTTTGGGGAAATGTGGTCAGTATTATACCCGTGCCACTTTACTTTCCCAAAAAAAATCTGGTACCAATTTAAGGCTGAGTGACCCTGGAAGCCGTTGATCAGGATCGAACCCAACCAACTGTCCTTAGTAGTCCAGTTCACTAACCACTGCGTTATCGCAGCTCCCACATTTTGTATGTGGTGTCACAAATTCAAACCACTTCCGTAAAATACAAATTTTAAGAGTAAGTAGAATGTAGTAGGCACGAGACATCAACATCTATCAATGCTGCACAATTTTTAAGATTAAAACTAAAATGTCACTTTGAGACAAAAATAAAAAGCTGTGGTGGGAGAATAAAGGGAACAAACCAATTTCTACTGAATGCTGCGGTGTGCACACTTTGTTGAAGATGGCCTTCCTCCAGGAGCTGCTGGGGCGCCGTGAAGGTGTTAGCAAGTTCGTGTCCTCCAGAGGTGACCCTGCTGTGGATGAGGATAAACTCTCGGATTGCTGGGGGCTGCTTGTGGATAACAGGAACCTGATAAAAATAAATTAGGAATTGTTCAGTGGATACAGTCAAGCTCATGGATAAATGATAATGGCTCAGTGGATAATTCAAAACCTGACAAAGGATGAGGCGTTGGTCAGTGGATATAGTCAAGTTCATGGATAACTGATAATGGCTAAGTGGATAATTCAAAGCCTGACAAAGGATAAGGCATTGGTCAGTGGATAATAGGACAACAGACAAGAAAATGAATGGAGTCTGTAGAAATGTGGTTTTACAGAAGAATGTTGAGAATACCATGGACAGCTAAGAAGAGTAATGAAGAGGTTCTGAGAGAGGTCAAAGCAAAAAGTGAACTAATTTCTAATATTAGGAAGAAACAATCATCATTTTTTGGCCATGTAATGAGAAGAGAACAACTGGAATATATTGTAACAACTGGGAAAATTGAGGGACGAAGAGATAGAGGGAAGCAAAGAGAAAAAATACCAGACAGCTTAAGAGAATGGTTAGGCAGCGTGGTCAACAACAGAAATGATAAATAACTGTCGAGATCAAAAGTTGTGGAGAGACATGATCACCTACGCCAGTAGACCCGGTACTTGATGATGATGATGATGAGTGGATACTGGCAAGCTTATCGTGGATAACTGATAATGGTTAAGTGGATAACTTGAACTCAACAAATGATAAGGAATTGTTCAGTGGATACAAGTAAGTAGATCATGGACAAGAGATGCTGGTTAAATGGATAACTAAAACATCTCTCAACAGATGCTAACATTTCTGTAACTCTCTAGCTGTTCCTCCACCCTCTCAAATAATATATTTTACTAGTGTTATATATTTCACTCCAACCTCAGTAACAATTTCACTTGTGTTATACTTCACTCCAGCCTCAGTTATATATTTCACTCCAACCTCAGTAACAATTTCACTTGTGTTATACTTCACTCCAGCCTCAGTTATATATTTCACTCCAGCCTCAGTAACAATTTCACTTGTGTTATACTTCACTCCAGCCTCAGTTATATATTTCACTCCAACCTCAGTAACAATTTCACTTGTGTTATACTTCACTCATGGATATCTCCTGATGATAGAACATCAAATCAAATTGACCACCTATGTATTAAACAACAATTCAGATCATCATTAATAGATGTAAGAGCATACAGAGGTGCTGATGTTAATAGTGACCACAACCTGTGCATTGGGAAAATAAGATTAAAATTTAGAAACCAACAGAAGAGGTCAATTACACATAAAATTGATAGTCATAAACTGAAAGATGAAGCAATAAAGGAAAAGTTTAACATAGAGCTAAGTAATTGTTATTCAGCACTTGGTGAAATAGACTTAGATATCAATGAAATGTGGGACTCACAGAGCAAAATACTAATGACAGCAGCAGAAGCAAGTGCTGGACTGAAGAAAATGGAAAAACGAGCTTGGATCTCAGACACCACATGGAAATACATCAAAGAAAGAAGAGAAGCGAAGAGAGCCATGACTAATGTAAAGACAGATCTTGGAAAGGTTCTGGCAAAAGCAACATACAAAGAATTAGACAACAAAGTGAAAAGTTCGGCAAGAAGAGATACAAGAGCTTATATAGACAACTTGGCAGAGAAAGCAGAGACAGCTGCAATTACAGGAGACAGCAGAACTCTTTATACTGTACAAAAGATGCTGACAAACACCTATACATCCAGTGGAACACCAATTCTAGACAAATCTGGATTAATGCTAACAACAAGCGCAGACATAAAAGCCCGTTGGGCGGAACACTTCAAAGAAATTCTTAACCGTCCACTACCTCACAGTTTAATAGATTTTGAAACTGAAACACCAGCAGCAGAATTAGATGTAAATTTAGATGACTTCACCTTGAGTGAAATAGAAACCACCTTAAAGCTAATGACCAATAACAAGGCTGCTGGAGAGGATAAGTTAACAGCTGAGATCCTCAAGGCAATTGATAGCCATAATTTAATACATCTCCAAAAATGTTCAACATCATTTGGAAAACAGAGAAGACGCCTCATAAATGGAAAAAAGGAATCATTGTTAAGATCCCAAAAAGGGCAATCTTAGAGATTGTAACAATTGGAGAGGCGTGACACTTTTGTCAGTTGCCTCAAAATTATTCTGTAAAATCATCCTAAATAGAATAAAGGATTCAATAGATACAGTAATGCGTGAAGAACAGGCTGGGTTTAGAAAAGGGAGAAGCTGTCTTGACCACATTTTCACTCTACGACTTATATTGGAGGAACACATTGAAAAGCAAAAACCTTTTGTACTTAACTTCATCGACTTCAAAAAAGCATTTGATAGTATTCATAGAGATTCTTTGTGGAAAATTCTGAAGCAATATGGCTTACCATCAAAAATCATAAATATTATCAAAGACATGTATGATGGTTACACATGTGCAGTTCGAACAGAGGAAGGACTGAGCGAATGTTTCCCAATAGAAACTGGGGTTAAACAAGGATGTATTTTATCGCCCTTGTTATTTGGAATTGTTATGGACTTCATAATGAAGAAATGCTGCACTGGTAATAAAGGCATCGAATGGATACAAGGAGACCATTTGGAGGACCTGGACTTTGCTGATGACATAGTTCTCATCAGCAATCAGATAAAAACGATGCAGGAAAACACAAATGAACTATCATCAATAGCCAGCAAAATTGGGCTTGAGGTCAATCATGAAAAGACTAAAGTCATGAAAAGTTTAATTCCAACAAGTGACAAAATATACATGGAAAACAAACCAGTTGAAGAGATCGATCACTTCATCTATCTTGGAAGTCACATTGATCGAGAAGGGGATACGAGCAAAGAAATTAGAATCAGACTGGCTAAAGCAGCAATGTCTTTCAGAAGCCTTGAAAAGTTGTGGAAATCAAAACTCATTAGCACAAACACAAAACTTAGGCTATTCAAATCAAATGTACTATCAACCCTTACGTATGCGTGTGAAAGCTGGAAAACAACAAGAGATATAGAAACAAAGTTGAACGCATTCGAAAATAAATGTCTAAGGAAAATACTTGGTATAGAATGGAACGAATTCAAAACAAACGAGGAAATTAGAGAAATCGCCAATCAACCACTAATATCTTCAGTAATAAAGAAAAGACGATGGTCATACGTTGGACATGTGATGAGAAGAGATAATAATCGAATAGCAAAGCAAGCCCTCATATGGGAAACAACAGGTAAAAGAAAAAGAGGAAGACCCAGGGAGACACTGAGAAGAACATTGATGAGAGAGGCAAGAGCAGCAGGAATCGGCTCCCTCAATGAGATAGAACTGCTTGCACAGAACAGAGACAGATGGCGAGATTTGATAAAATATCTTTAAAAGAAAACTGCTAGAACAAAAATTCATATAGGAGAAGGTGTATCTTGGTCTACGCCCTATGGGCCGGTTACGGCTCGAAAGGTCAATAGATAGATAGATATACTTCACTCCAGCCTCAGTTATATATTTCACTCCAACCTCAGTAACAATTTCACTTGTGTTATACTTCACTCCAGCCTCAGTTATATATTTCACTCCAACCTCAGTAACAATTTCACTTGTGCTATACTTCACTCCAGCCTCAGTTATATATTTCACTCCTTGGTCCCACATATACACAGACGGCTCTGCTACAAATGTCACCAGAAATGGAGGGGAGGTGTGTTCTTGACGCTGAATAATCAGGACGAGATCACCAAGTCAATAGCTACTGGGAAATTCTCAAACAACTTTAAAGCAGAAACTGAGGCCCTCAGAGATGCTGCAACACTGGCTACTCAACACAAAAATAACATGCACATTAAATTGGTGATTCTGACTGATGCACTGTCAGTACTATCAGCTCTAAAAAGCCTCAAGAACAATGAACTAGATGACCTGAGAACAGCCCTGGACCAACTATGCAATAACTTCCAGAGAGTAGTCATTCAATGGATACCATCACACTGTAATAAACACGGGAACGAACGTGCAGACAAATTAGCTAAAGAGGGAGGGAGATTACCACAAGAGAACCATCCGCTCAGTTATGATGAAGCCAAATCCATCCTCAAAGGTCAGTACCATGAAAAATGGAAACGAGAACACCCAAAGTATAACTAGAGAGACGGATACCATCAACTATCAAGGAGGGATCAAGTCATCATACTTCACCTATGCACTGGCCACAATAGAATGAGAAATCACATGTTCACCAAATTCAAAATAGGTATGACCCGCCTATGCCACTGTACACTGGACAATATGACTACAAAACATGTTCTACAGGATTGCCCCCAGTACACAGACCTGAGAAGAGTAATGTGGTCCACACCCACCTTCACTTCTCCTCTAGAAGAGAAACTATATGGGACAATCGAATCACTTAAACAGCAGACAGCTAACTTCATGAGAGAGTCTGGAATCCTACTCTGATTGAGTCCTGATCGCAGAGAGGGAGAGAGAGAGAGAGAGATATTTCACTCCAACCTCAGTAACTATTTCACTAGTGTTATACTTCATTCCAGCCTCAGTTATATATTTCACTTGCGTTATACCTCACACAATGCAGGTCTTGTGTAAGGTCTGATAGTTGAAAGAGGTCAGATATCAGCAAGACAGAGTTGGAAAGACAAAACAGAGAGCCTCAACCTAGATAAAAGTGGACACAAACTGTGGAAACTTGCAAAAGCTCTGAGTGATGAAAACAACAGCTGACCTACAATAACATTAGCACACAATCAGAACATCTACACAGGCAAAAGGGCAGCAAACATACTGATAGAAACTTACAAGAACATAGTAGGATAAACATTCCAAGAGATCAACAGAAAGCTGTGAGAAAGGAAATCAGAGATGCAAAGCATATGCTTTTAGCACAAGAAGAACACCAGAAGACCATCTTTACACAACAAAACTAGATGCTAGATGTAGCATTCAAAAGGTTTGAAACTCAAGAGTTCTCCGCTGGAAAAATGGAATCACAGAAATGCTCACAAACCTACTCTTACAGAAAGTCAAGGGTCAGCTCCTAAGGATAATAAATGCCAGCTGGAAGAGAGAGCAAATGCCAACAATCTGGAAAGAAGCCATTATGGTGCCCATCCTCAAATAGTGAAAAGACCCACTGGACCCAAGTAGCTACAGACCAATTAGCTTACTAAGCTGCCTGAGCAAACTCGTGGAGAGGTTGGTCAACAGAAGACTCATGTGGCATCTGAAGACAAAACAATAAATTATGCCACAATAAAGTGGTTTCCAACAGCACAGATCAACTGAAGACCTAATTACCTACACAGCACAGGCAAGTGAGGTACTAGCTGGTATTGTTAGTCACTTTACATTGAGGGATATACTCCTTCTTCTTCTTCTTCTTCTTCTTCTTTCCTTCCTCATTTGCCTTTCAGCGTCGAGGGGAGATATAATTTGTGGTCTTTTGCTCTTCTGTTCACCTCTGCTGCTGTTATGTTTCCTAGTGTTTCTAATATTCCATCGACCCATCTTTTTTGTGGTCGACCCTTGGGTCTGGTGTTCTCACGTTTGTTGAAAGCTCGTTGTGTTGTGTTTTGTTCTTTCTGCCTTGTCACGTGGCCAAACCATTTTATCTGTTGTTTCCTTATATATTCTATGGCGGGGGCTATTCCTAGCTTTTTTCTCAGTTCTTCATTTCTGATCTTATTTCTCAGACTGTTTCCTGTCATTCGTCCAACACATTTCATCTCTGTAGAGGTTATTTTTCTTATTGTTCTTGCATCTAGGGTCCAGGTCTGGCATTGGTAGCACAACGTTGGAATGAAGATTGTATTGTATAGTGCTCGTTTTGCCTCCAGAGTTATTTCCTTGTTGGACAATAGTGGTGATAACTGTCCAATGATTTGACAAGCTTTGTTGCATCTTGATTCTATCTCTGCCGTTTGAGAATTATCGTTTGTCATTAGACTTCCCAGGTATTTGAATTCCCCTACTTGTTTTAGTTGTCTGCCTTCTATAGTTATGTTGATGTTCTGTTTATTTTTGGCGACATTCCTGACTTCTGTTTTGTTGATGTTGATTTTCATGTTGTATTTTCTGCCTGAGAGAGAGGGATATACTTCAGAAGAAATCTGGACACTTATGGGCTTGTCCAATGTGCAATGAGGACGACCTGTCGACTAGACTAAACTAAGCTATTGGTTCAATTACAATCCAGAGATTTGGCGCCAGTTACATACATAATTATTATCCCTCTTTCCTTCCTCAAAAGCCTTTCAGTACTGAAGGGAGATATAGTTTGTGATCTTTTGCTCTTCTGTTGGTCTCTGCTGCTGTTATGTTTCCTAGTGTTTCTAAGATTCTACAATCCATATTTTTCATGGTCAGCTCTTGGGCCTGCTGTTCTCACAACATTTATTGAAGACTTGTGTTTTGATCTCTCTGCCTTATCATATGGCCAAACCATTTTACCTGTTGTTTCTTTATCTACTCTATGGCGTGAATTTATCCTAGCTTTATTTTCAGTTCTATATACATACAAGTTTATTATTTGTTGAAAGGGAGTGAACAACTAGAGGGTAGCCTAAGGTGCAATGATGAATGTTTCAGTGAACTAATCAAAATGTCTAGAAGAACAGCAACAATACAACAACATAAAGACAGGTATCATTGTGGAGACAGGTATCATTGTGGAGACAGGTATCATTGTGGAGACAGGTATCATTGTGGAGACAGGTATCATTGAGAAGACTGGTGCTTTGTGGAGACACGTATCATTGAGAAGACAGGTGCTTTGTGGAGACAGGTATCATTGAGAAGACAGGTGCTTTGTGGAGACAGGTATCATTGAGAAGACAGGTGCTTTGTGGAGACACGTATCATTGAGAAGACAGGTGCTTTGTGGAGACAGGTATCATTGAGAAGACTGGTGCTTTGTGGAGACAGGTATCATTGAGAAGACTGGTGCTTTGTGGAGACAGGTATCATCGAGAAGACAGGTGCTTTGTGGAGACAGGTATCATTGAGAAGACAGGTGCTTTGTGGAGACAGGTATCATTGAGAAGACAGGTGCTTTGTGGAGACAGGTATCATTGAGAAGACTGGTGCTTTGTGGAGACAGGTATCATCGAGAAGACAGGTGCTTTGTGGAGACAGGGATCATCGAGAAGACAGGTGCTTTGTGGAGACAGGTATCATCGAGAGGACAGATGCTTTGTGGAGACAGGTATCATCGAGGGGACAGATGCTTTGTGGAGACAGGTATCATCAAGAAGACAGGTGCTTTGTGGAGACAGGTATCATCGAGAAGACAGGTGCTTTGTGGAGACAGGTATCATCGAGGGGACAGGTGCTTTGTGGAGACAATTATCATCAAGAAGACAAGTGCTTTGTGGAGACAGGTATCATAATGGAGACAGGAATCATCATCAATCTCAGACTCACACTGTCTTCATGGGGCTGCTGGCTGTAGTGTTGTGGTTGACATCCCTCCTTCTGGTCAGCTGCCGATCAGCCCCCGAGCCCAGGTTGTCCATGGTGGCACTCCTCCTCCTGTGTGGGCCTGGGGATGAAGGTGGGCTGGGGAAGTCATGGTGAGCCTCCTTCCTCATGGGGGAGGGCATTGGAGACACATCTGGGGTGGAGGTGGTGGAGGAGTCCTGCAGAGGAAATACATAACAACTTGTGTGGGGCGGGGTGTTATGTGAAGAGGTAGTGGTGGAATTGGGGAAGGGGAGCAGAAAAAGGGAGAAATGAAGGTGGAGGGGTGAAGAAGGAAAGTAACAGATAGAGAGTGTATTGTTAGAAGAGAGATAGAGAGTGTGTGGTTTGGCAGTAACATTTGGAGTGCATGGTTTATTTATTTGAAAGGGAGACAGGGAGTGTATGGTTTATTTATTTGGAAGGGAGACAGGGAGTGTGCGGTTTATTTATTTGGAAGGGAGACAGGGAGTGTGTGGTTTGGAAAGGAGATAGAGAGTAGAAAGGGAGGTTGAGAGAGTATGGTTTGAGTGGAAGATATGGAGTGTATGGTTTGAAGGGGAATTAGGGAGTATATGGTTTGGAGGAGAGGGAATATATGAATTGGAAGAAAGGGCGTTCGTTTGTGTTCTGGAAGAGATATAGGGGTGTATAGTTTATGGAATCGGCTCCCTCAATGAGATAGAACTGCTTGCACAGAACACAGACAGATGGCGAGATTTGATAAAATATCTTTAAAAGAAAACTGCTAGAACAAAAATTCATATAGGAGAAGGTGTATCTTGGTCTACGCCCTATGGGCCGGTTACGGCTCGAAAGGTCAATAGATAGAGATAGATAGATAGTTTATGGGTTTGAAAGGGGAGAGTGTGTGGTTTCAAAGTTGTATTGAGAGAGAGAATAGTTTAGATTGGAGATTTTCTATGGGTTTGGAAGAGGGAGAGTGTGTGGTTTCAAAGTTATATTGAGAGAGAATAGTTTAGATTGGAGATTTTCTATGGGTTTGGAAGAGGGAGAGTGTGTGGTTTCAAAGTTATATTGAGAGAGAGAGCATGGTCTGGATCGGATATTGTCTATGGTTGGAAGGGAGTCAAAGTATATGTGGTTGGAAGGGAGATGGAGTGTATGTGGTTTGAAGGGATAAGGAGTGTATGTGGTTGGAAGGGATAATGAGTGTATGTGGTTGGAAGGGATAATGAGTGTATGTGGTTGGAAGGGATAAGGAGTGTATGTGGTTTTAAGGGATAAGGAGTGTATGTCTTTGGAAGGGATAAGGAGTGTATGTGGTTGGAAGGGATAAGGAGTGTATGTGGTTGGAAGGGATAAGGAGTGTATGTGGTTGGAAGGGATAAGGAGTGTATGTGGTTGGAAGTGAGAAGAAGTGTATGTGGTTGGAAGGGAGAAGAAGTGTATGTGGTTGGAAGGGAGAAGAAGTGTATGTGGTTGGAAGGAAGATAGAATGTGTGGTTGGTCGGGGGAGATGGAATGTTTGTAATTGGAAGGAGACACCGTGAATGGGGAAGGAAGGAAAATGGAATGTATTTGACTGGAAGGAAGAAGGGAAGTGTGGAGTGAGTGAGTGAGTGAGTGAGTGAGTGAGTGAGTGAGTGAGTGAGTGAGTGAGTGAGTGAGTGAGTGAGTGAGTGAGTGAGTGAGTGAGTGAGTGAGTAAGGGATAACTGAAAAAACCAATGAGATGGATAGATGGAATGTTTAAGAGAGAGAGAGAGAGAGAGAGAGAGAGAGAGAGAGAGAGAAAGAGAGAGAGAGAGTAAAGTATTTGAAAAAAAATTGTTTGGAGAGTGAGAGAAAAATGTATGAAAAATTTGGAGAGTGTGAGAGAAATCTTTCAGAAGTTTGGAGAGTGACGGAAGGACTGGAAAAGATGAATGAAGAGATAAAGGGAGGATTTGAAAGATAAGCATAGAGAGGGGGAGGGGTTGGGTGGGGGGGATTTGGAGGGGAAAAAATAACTGAGAGACAGAGAAAATCAATGGGAAAGTATGTAAAGTTAAAGGGTGGGGTATATTTAGACAGAGGGGAAGAGAGAGAGATCGTATGAGATGTAGAGAAAGTGTGATTGAAAATTAACAGAAAGTGATAGTAGAAGACATGAAATAGATGGAGAAATTAGAGTAAGGCAGATGCATTTAGAGAAGAGGTGGAAACTGAGAAAAATGAAACAAGAGTGAACAAAATAAAATGAAGTAAAAAAGATAAAAGAAAAGAAAATAGACATCGATAAAGATGGAAAACTAGACAGAGAAACTGACATGAGAATACAAAAAGCAAATGCTGTCACATACCAGCTCTCACCATTGCTAAGACATCCAAACATTTCTACGCCAGCTAAACAACTAATGATAAATAGCATTTTCATACCAACTTTGTGCTATGATAGTCAAACATGAACCCTTTCTAAATCACATTTAAGAAAGATCAATGCATGTGAGATGCGATGCTTGAGAAAAGTAACAAACAACACAAGAAGAGATATTAATATTTTGTGATTAATTAACATTCTGTGATATTAATTAAAATTGTGATAAATTAATATTCTGTTATATTAATGACCACAGACCAGGAGCCTCCAGTATGATTGATACAACTGTTGCACCAAGCATTTCATCAGCAGAGCCATATCTATGGAATGTTAATCTGACATTGTTCTTGAATGATGTCCAAGTTAATGAGACATCAGAATCGTATGGCGTCAGCTACAAGAAGGGAGCGGAGAACATCAAGTTCTGCTGCTATAAAGGAGACTTGCCTTGCTATCCCAGAATTGCCTTAATTGGGATCACTGTAGTTGAAAACTTCTCCTCTTGTGTAAACTACACATTCACATCTAAGAGTGAATCAGTGAAGGTCACAAAATCATATTCTCTCTGTGGTTTTACTAACTACAGGTCATGTGGCTTCTGTTGGATTGGAAATGATAATTTACCACCACTGTGTGTCTATATGTTTGGAATTGGAGTCATCAACGATGACCTAACATCATCAAGTGCTATGACGATCATCATTTTCGGGAGGACGTGAACTACCATGGTATATGGTGGATAGGCGGCAGGAACCATTGAAGGCTATGTCTGAAAAGTATTCCTCCTTGCAGTTTCCTCATATTCCAAGTCCGGCTTGTTGCAGGAGCTACTGAGTTAAGTGCTCTGTGCACACCGTGAGCTGTGTGTCTAATCCGTTTTGATCCTGCTTCGATATCCCGCTCGTTTACGATGAATGATGATATCGTATGACAGGGAACAGTTGGCTGTGTTCACTTTCTGCGCGGTTTCGCCTTATGTCTTTTGGCGTGTGCTGAGACTGCTACGATGGGGACTACAGTTACCTTTCTTTGTTTGGGAGATGAGTTAGTAATTCGGATGATTCCACTGGCACGGGCGGTTGAGCAATTATGGATTTTAATTCGTTTGCAGTGATACCGGGGCCTTCTATAACCAAATAACCAATAACAAGAAGAGATAGAATACCAAATGAAACCATAAGAAAAATGGTAGGAACAAAACCCTCCCAAAAATATATAGAACAACAACAACTTAAATGGTTTGGCCACCTGGTCAGAATGAATCCTCACCAATCACCATCAAGGGCGTTCTTCTCGAGAATGCATGGAAAAAGACCAAGAGGAAGACCCATAAGAAGATGGATAGATGCAGTGATAGAGACATGTAACAACAAAGGAAAATCACTAATTCAGACAGTTCGAGCAACTCAAGAACGACAAATGATATAAACCACGACACCTTTTAGGTATTAGTGTTAAGAGAAAAGAAGAAGAATAAAGATGGAGAGAAATAGAGAGAACAAGGAGTAGAGAAGGGTGGAATGATGACGCTCGCGATGAGCCTAGCAGCCCCCGCCTAACCCACCACGCTACTGGCAAAAAGCGTCAGCGGTGGACAAACAATCTCCCAGGGAACTTAATCTCCAAGGAAGAGAAACGCGCGGGGCAGACCAACGAGATGTCCAGGGAGAACAGAGCATCCCCCGTTCTCCATGCCCTCCCTAATCTTTGGTGTCTGATGTTCCAACGCGAGGCCACCTTCTCTGTTGTGATTAACTTACGCGCGCAAATTACCGGAAGCGATCAGGTCTCACGTGTTGGGCCCAGAAGTCTTTAAAATGGCAGCCTTGGTATGCAATTATTTGGTAATTTCATCAGATTATCTTTATTTTGTGATTTCTAAGCGGTGATCTTTTTTTAATCTGATGGTTTCATTTGGGGAATTTAATGAAAAGAAATATATAATTTTATTTCACGGTTTAATTTGATACATTTTTTAATTACTTTCAAAATTATTGTATGTGGTTCTTTTTATTTGATGGTTCTATTTCGTCAATTTTATTTGATGGTTCTATTTCGTCATTTTTATTTGATGGTTCTATTTCGCCATTTTTATTTGATGGTTCTATTTTGTCATTTTTATTTGATGGTTCTATTTTGTCATTTTTATTTGATGGTTCTATTTTGTCATTTTTATTTGATGGTTCTATTTTGTCATTTTTATTTGATGGTTCTTTTTCTGTGATTCTTATTTAATGATTCAATTCTGTGATTTTTATTTGATTGTTGTTTTCTTTGATTTTTCACTGATGGTTCTTTTCTGTAATTTTTATTTGATGGTTCTTTTCTGTGATTTTTATTTGATGGTTCTATTTGATGATTTTTTTTTAATTTGATGGTTCTATTTTGTGATTTTTATTTGAAGGTTCTTTATGGTGATTTTTATTTCATGGTTCGTTTCTCTGATTTTTATTTCATGGTTCTTTACTGTGATTTTTATTTCATGGTTCTTTACTTTGATTTTTATTTCATGGTTCTTTACTTTGATTTTTATTTCATGGTTCTTTACTGTGATTTTTATTTCATGGTTCTTTACTTTGATTTTTATTTCATGGTTCTTTACTTTGATTTTTATTTCATGGTTCTTTACTGTGATTTTTATTTCATGGTTCTTTTCTGTGATTTTTCTCTGATGATTCTTTTGTGATTTGTATTTGATGGTTCTAATCTGTAATTTTTATTTCATGGTACTTTTCTGTGATATTTATTTGATAGTTTTTTTCTGTGATTTTTATTTGATGGTTCTTTTCTGTGATTTTTATTTGATGGTTCTTTTCTGTGGTTTTTATTTGATGGTTCTTTTCTTTTTATTTGATGGTTCTTTTCTGTGATTTTTATTTCATGGTTCTTTTCGTGATTTTTATTTGATGATTTTTTTTTTATTTGATGGTTCTATTTTGTGATTGTTATTTGATGGCTCTTTTCTGTGATTATTATTTAATGATTTAATTCTGTGATTTTTATTTCATGGTTCTTTTCTGTGATTTTTATTTGATTGTTCTATTTCGTCATTTTTATTTGATGGTTCTTTTCTGTGATTTTTATTTGATTGTTCTATTTCGTCATTTTTATTTGATGGTTCTTTTCTGTGATTTTTATTTGATTGTTCTATTTCGTCATTTTTATTTCATGGTTCTTTTCTGTGATTTTTATTTGATTGTTCTATTTCGTCATTTTTATTTGATGGTTCTTTTCTGTGATTCTTATTTAATGATTCAATTCTGTGATTTTTATTTCATGTTTCTTTTCTGTGATTTTTATTTGATGATTCTATTTGATGATTTTTTTTAATTTGATGGTTCTATTTTGTGATTTTTATTTGATGGTTCTTTACTGTGATTTTTATTTGATGGTTCTTTTCTGTGATTCTTATTTGATGGTTCTATTTTGTCATTTTTATTTGATGGTTCTTTTCTGTGATTCTTATTTGATGGTTCTATTTTGTCATTTTTATTTGATGGTTCTTTTCTGTGATTTTTATTTGATTGTTCTTTTCTGTGATTTTTCTCTGATGGTTTTTTTCTGTGATTTGTATTTGATGGTTCTAATCTGTAATTTTTATTTTATGGTTCTTTTCTATGATTTTTATTTCATGGTTCTTTTCAGTGATTTTTATTTCATGGTTCTTTTCTGTGATTTTTATTGCATGGTTCTTTTTTGTGATTTTTATTTCATGGTTCTTTTCTGTGATTTTTTATTTCATTGTTATTTTCTGTGATGATTCTATTTGATGATTCTATATGATGATTTTCTTTTTATTTCATGGTTCTATTTTGTGTTTTATGTTTTATTTGATGGTTCTTTTCTGTGATTTTTATTCACCTAACATTTAGCAACGGTCCCTTGACTCTGGTTGTCCCTGACGCTGGTATCATGGTTTTATATACAGGAATAAGAACACTGATTTATGGCATAAACATTGATGCAATTTGTGCTATGTAATATAGTTCCTTCAATTATTGCCTAAATTAACATTATTATAATTACATCATAATATTTTAGTTATGTGCGTTATAAGTTATGATAAAAATAAATGGTTCTACCGTTAATTAATATCTTTTGCAGTTTAGTTCATCAACATCGTCGAGTGCCGTCTCCGCATCGAAGGTTGGCTACCATGGAGCACCATTCCACTCTGTCTCTTGCTTTGATGGTGCAGATTGTCATAGGTTGACTTGTCCATCTTTTGATGTTACTCGTCGTCCATGTTAGTCTTGGTCTGCCTCTGCCTCTTTTACCTTGTATTTTCGCTTCCAATATTACTTTTATTAGGATGTTGTGTCTTTTAACATGCCCCCAAAATTTCATTTGTCTTGTTCTAATTGTGTTTAGTAGTTCTCTTTTCATTTTTAGTTGTTTTAAGACTGCATCGTCTGTTTTCTTTTCTTTCCATCCAATTCTACCTATTTTTCCATAAATCCACATTTCAAAGGCTTCAATTTTCTGTTCTGTTTTCTTGTCTAATGTCCATGTTTCTGCACCATACAGGAATATTGAGAAGATGTAACATTTTGCTATTCTTAGTTTTAGCTCTCGTGTTATTTCAGTTTAGTTCATGTTTTTTTTATTATATAAAGACACAGCGCGATAATTCTGACAGCAGATGCTCTCTAATTTCTCCTCTCCATCGGCACTGCTTATGCATGTTTAAATAAATAGAACGCCATCTAATTTGTCGTTCTTTTGTTGTCATGGAAACAGGGAGGTAATTGTCGAAATTGCCTACTTAGTTCTCCCACAAGCTGCAATGTCGATAGATGCCGATGTACGGTTGCTATAGGCTTGATCTTCATAGACATTGAAGTCTATTTATTAGTAACGGCTTGAGTTATTGAACTATATCACGACTATACTAGGGAGTACAGTGGCTGGTTGTACGCTGACATTTAACTCAATGAGCCGGATGGTGATTGTGTTATGTATTCTGATCAAATATTAGAGGAGTCGTGGCTTTCGTTGCCTCCTCTGAATATCCGCCGCTGGTACAATCTAAATCACTTCTGGTTTTTTGGTCCTTTCTCAAGTGGTCACCTATGGGTTGCCGACTGCTTTCAACACATATACAATAAGAAATGACTTCCGGTCATTATGGCGGATAGGCGACAGGAACCGTTGTCTGAAAAGTGTTCCATGTTCGAGTTTCCACATTTTCCAAGCTTTCTGCAGGGGCTATTGTGTTTAGTGCTCTGTGTAAACCGCCAGCTGTGCTTTTCATCCACATCGTGTTTCGAGATTCCGATTCCTTACGATGAATAATGATATCGTAAGACGAAGGACAGGTTAGCTGCGTTCACTTTCAGTGCCGCTTGGCCTTATGTCTTTTGGCGTATGTTATAGCTGCTATGATGGGGAATGCAGCTGTCTCTCTTTGTTTGTATCCTTCAAAGAGATGAGTTTTAATTCGGATGATTCCACTGGCACGGGCGGTTAAGCAATTATGGATTTCAATTCGTTTGTAGTGATACCGGGGCCTTCGATTAACTATAACAATATATGGCCCTTTTCGTCTTGTCAGGCGGTCTAGTGAAGACTATTGTGTATTTTTTTGTTGAGGTTTTGTTTTTGTCGAACAGCTTCTCTTGTGGATAATTCTACCAATATTTGACAAACACACACGGCCACAGAATGAACAAGTGAGGCCAACTGATCCACAGGGTTTTCCATCGTTTTTATGAGTCTTTTCTCTTCTTAGTTTTGCCTTAGCGCAGTCTCAAATGATGTTATGCCATTCCTTATACATGCTCTCCATGATGTGCGATCACTTGCCAGATGTTCCCAGTCACATTCACATATGGAGAAGTCATTCAGAGATGATTTACAAATATCTCTATAACGTAGTTTAGGTCTGCCGATTTATCTCTTTCCGTTTAACCATGACAATAGCCAATAAGAAAATAATATCAAAACATTACACACACACTGAGGCCTGCTGCGATGGCATCACTGACCGGTCTTTAAAGTAGCACGTGTTTGTTTCCTGCCTAACCAACCTTGAACTCACCCTCGAGGTCCAGCTTGTCTCGCTGTCTGTCGTCCAACTGCGCTGTCTGAAAGTATCACTGGCCTCATCTTTCTTTTTACCCTGCAATGGACAGACACAAAGACAAACTTTTATGGTTGCACTGCCACGAATAACAAACACAATCTGTTCTGCTGTTGCGGTTTGAGTTTGTTAAATGATTTAATGTCACAGGACACGTGCATTAATTATGGCACTGTCACAGGCCACGTGCATTAATAATGGTACTGTCACAGGCCACGTGCATTAATTATGGTAATGTCACAGGCCACGTGCATTAATTATGGTAATGTCACAGGACACGTGCATTAATTATGGTACTGTCACAGGTCACGTGCATTAATTATGGTACTGTCACAGGACACGTGCATTAATTATGGTACTGTCACTGTTCAAGTGTGTTAAATACTGTAGTGTCGGGGTTTTATGTCTTTTGGCTTGTACTGAGACTGCTACGATGGGGACTACAGTTACCGTTCTTTGTTTGGGAGATGAGTTAATAATTCGGATGATTCCACTGGCACGGGCGGTTGAGCGATTATGGATTTTAATTCGTTTGCAGTGAAACCGGGACCTTCCATAACCAATAGAACTGTCCATGTAGCCAGTCACCAGGTAATACAAGAACACTGTCCATAACTTCAGTCACCGGGTAATACAAGAACACTGTCCATAACTTCAGTCACCGGGTAATACAAGAACACTGTCCATAACTTCAGTCACCAGTAATACAAGAACACTGTCCATAACTTCAGTCACCGGGTAATACAAGAACACTGTCCATAACTTCAGTCACCAGGTAATACAAGAACACTGTCCTTAACTTCAGTCACCGGGTAATACAAGAACACTGTCCATAACTTCAGTCACCGGGTAATACAAGAACACTGTCCATAACTTCAGTCACCGGGTAATACAAGAACACTGTCCTTAACTTCAGTCACCGGGTAATACAAGAACACTGTCCATAACTTCAGTCACCGGGTAATACAAGAACACTGTCCATAACTTCAGTCACCGGGTAATACAAGAACACTGTCCATAACTTCAGTCACCAGGTAATACAAGAACACTGTCCATAACTTCAGTCACCAGGTAATACAAGAACACTGTCCATAACTTCAGTCACCAGGTAATACAAGAACACTGTCCATAACTTCAGTCACCGGGTAATACAAGAACACTGTCCTTAACTTCAGTCACCGGGTAATACAAGAACACTGTCCATAACTTCAGTCACCAGGTAATACAAGAACACTGTCCTTAACTTCAGTCACCGGGTAATACAAGAACACTGTCCTTAACTTCAGTCACCGGGTAATACAAGAACACTGTCCTTAACTTCAGTCACCGGGTAATACAAGAACACTGTCCTTAACTTCAGTCACCGGGTAATACAAGAACACTGTCCTTAACTTCAGTCACCAGGTAATACAAGAACACTGTCCTTAACTTCAGTCACCAGGTAATACAAGAACACTGTCCTTAACTTCAGTCACCGGGTAATACAAGAACACTGTCCTTAACTTCAGTCACCGGGTAATACAAGAACACTGTCCTTAACTTCAGTCACCGGGTAATACAAGAACACTGTCCTTAACTTCAGTCACCAGGTAATACAAGAACACTGTCCTTAACTTCAGTCACCAGGTAATACAAGAACACTGTCCTTAACTTCAGTCACCAGGTAATACAAGAACACTGTCCTTAACTTCAGTCACCGGGTAATACAAGAACACTGTCCTTAACTTCAGTCACCGGGTAATACAAGAACACTGTCCTTAACTTCAGTCACCGGGTAATACAAGAACACTGTCCTTAACTTCAGTCACCGGGTAATACAAGAACACTGTCCTTAACTTCAGTCACCGGGTAATACAAGAACACTGTCCTTAACTTCAGTCACCGGGTAATACAAGAACACTGTCCTTAACTTCAGTCACCGGGTAATACAAGAACACTGTCCTTAACTTCAGTCACCGGGTAATACAAGAACACTGTCCATAACTTCAGTCACCAGGTAATACAAGAACACTGTCCTTAACTTCAGTCACCAGGTAATACAAGAACACTGTCCATAACTTCAGTCACCAGGTAATACAAGAACACTGTCCATAACTTCAGTCACCAGGTAATACAAGAACACTGTCCATAACTTCAGTCACCAGGTAATACAAGAACACTGTCCATAACTTCAGTCACCAGGTAATACAAGAACACTGTCCATAACTTCAGTCACCAGGTAATACAAGAACACTGTCCTTAACTTCAGTCACCGGGTAATACAAGAACACTGTCCATAACTTCAGTCACCGGGTAATACAGAGCGCATTCTTCATCAAACAACACGTGAAAGATTGGGCGAGACAAATACTTGACAATTATACAGCTCAGAGGGATAAGAGGAGAGCCATGAAAACATACAATCATGGGATTAATCAAGCGATATTTCTATCTCGTTGCCCTTATTTTCACTGTCAGCATTTATATGATCTTCAATAACATGTAATTCATTTGGTTGTGACCTCGTGACGAATACTTTGAGCCGAAAATTTGGTTTGTTTAATCTGGTCTTATCAGCTATGCTGAAACAAAAATTTTATTTAATTATTTTCTTGTAACCGAGGGATAAGATCTGGCTCTCAGGAGGAAGTGAAGACCACAGCTCCGGATATGACAGGAGTTGCTTTCGTAGTCTCATGTCACAAGGAGAAAAATAGGGGGGGGGGGGGGGGGGATAGAAATGGCAGGGACATGAAATAAAATACTTTTGCGTTGCTAAAAGACACTTTTGTTAATTAAGTTTTTTGGCGTGTGCTGTAGCTGCTATGATGGGGACTGCAGCTAACTTTCTTTGTTTGGATCCTTCAATGCGATTAGATATTAATTAATGATGATTTCACTGACAGGGGCGGTTGAGCAATTTTGGATTTTAGTTTGTTTGTAGTGATACCGGGGCCTTCGTCTAACTATAACTAAAACTACTTTTGGTAGTTCATTGTCGCCAGTTGCATTCTGGGTCTTCCCAATTTCTGCAAGGCACAGGCAAGAGAATACCAAGCCCTGCACAGGCAAGAGAATACCAAGCCCTGCACAGGCAAGAGAATACCAAGCCCTGCACAGGCAAGAGAATACCAAGCCCTGCACAGGCAAGAGAATACCAAGCCCTGCACAGGCAAGAGAATACCAAGCCCTGCACAGGCAAGAGAATACCAAGCCCTGCACAAGCAAGAGAATACCAAGCCCTGCACAGGCAAGAGAATACCAAGTCCTGCACAAGCAAGAGAATACCAAGCCCTGCACAGGCAAGAGAATACCAAGTCCTGCACAAGCAAGAGAATACCAAGCCCTGCACAGGCAAGAGAATACCAAGACCTGCACAGGCAAGAGAATACCAAGCCCTGCACAGGCAAGAGAATACCAAGTCCTGCACAAGCAAGAGAATACCAAGTTCTGCACAGGCAAGCCCTGCTATTCCTGTTCACACAATTAAGTGAGTGAGGAGATCAATAAAATAACAAATAAAAAAAAACAGTTTGGTAGGCTCTTTAAAGAAGTGGCCTTTTAACAAGTTTTGTATGCTTTTTAAAGAAATGGTCTTTCAATGAATTGGGTAGGTTCTTTAAAGAAGTGGTCTTTCAATGAATTGGGTAGGTTCTTTAAAGAAGTGGTCTTTCAATGAATTGGGTAGGTTCTTTAAAGAAGTGGTCTTTCAATGAATTGGGTAGGTTCTTTAAAGAAATGGTCTTTCAATGAATTGGGTAGGTTCTTTAAAGAAGTGGTCTTTCAATGAATTGGGTAGGTTCTTTAAAGAAATGGTCTTTCAATGAATTGGGTAGGTTCTTTAAAGAAATGGTCTTTTAACGAGTTTGGTAGACTCTTTAAAGAAATGGTCTTTTAGTAAGTTTGTTAGGCTCTTTAAAGAAGTGGTCTTTCAATGAATTTGGTAGGCTCTTTAAAGAAGTGGTCTTTTAACGAGTTTGGTAGGCTCTTTAAAGAAATGGTCTTTTAACGAGTTTGGTAGACTCTTTAAAGAAATGGTCTTTTAACGAGTTTGGTAGACTCTTTAAAGAAATGGTCTTTTAACGAGTTTGGTAGACTCTTTAAAGAAGTGGTCTTTCAATGAATTTGGTAGGCTCTTTAAAGAAGTGGTATTTCAATGAATTTGGTAGGCTCTTTAAAGAAGTGGTCTTTCAATGAATTTGGTAGGCTCTTTAAAGAATTGGTCTTTCGGTGAATTTGGTAGGCTCTTTAAAGAAATGGTCTTTTAATCAATTTGGTAGGCTCTTTAAAGAAATGGTATTTAAATGAGTTTGTTCGGCTCTTGAAAGAAATGGCCTTTTAACGAGTTTAATGGCAAGTCTTGTGATACATGTCAACTAATATTATCGTTATTGATTTAATGAAGCTAATCAGAAGTGGGTGGTAGCGGGGTCGGGGAACGAGGAGGGGCAGATAACTGTGAAATGCCAAGTAATCGTATTGTTTATTTGTACAATATGTTTTTATTGACAGTTGTTTAGCAACGCTTCTATGTGTGCATTCACTGGCCTCATCTCAGGGAGTATACAGATTGGCAGGATATTGGAGTAACAGATTCTACAACCTCACAACAAACAGATACACAGAAGTCTCCCTCTCTCTCTCTCTCTCTCTCTCTCTCTCTCTCTCTCTGAGACCCCGTAAGGAACGTCCTTCTTCTTCTTTGTTCCTCATTTACTTTTCAGAGTCGAGGACAGATATAGTTTGTGGTCTTCTGCTCTTATGTTGGCTTCTCCTGCTGTTATATTTCCTTAGTAAAGTAAAGAGCCAAGTTACGCCAAGTAGCGTATATTGAATATGATGCTAGTGAGCATAATTTTTATAAACCTTCAGCACATGATTTTTGAGTAATGTGGTCAGTATTACGCCAGTGACGCTTTACTTTCCCTGAAAAAAAATTCGGTACCATTTAAGGCTGGGTGAACCTGGAAGCCGTCGACTCTTGTCCTTAGTAGTTCAGTTCACTAACCACTGAGCTATCGCGGCTCCCTTATAATTCCTAGTGTTTGTAATATTCAATCAATCCATCTTTTTTGTGGACGGTGTTTGAGTTCGATGTTCTCTCAACATTTATTAAAGGCTTGTTATGTTTTTGTATTTCTGATCATATTCCTACTATTTTATTAGTTCTCGTCGAAAAGTATATACCTTGTGTAATAGCATACCGGCTAGAGTGTGTACGAACAAGGAGATTGTGGAAATTGTGCAGGGCGTGAGAAGAGAATCAGGTTGGTAGAAAGTAGGTCCATGAATGTGTCCAAGGTCGAAAGTTGAAGGTAGAGCGGTCTGGAAGGTTCTCACGTGGGAAGCAGTGGCGTATTGTTTTGGCAAATAGGTAGACAAAGGAGTTTATAGAGAGGCGAAATTTGATTGGATGCGCGAAGGAACTTGGGATTGCAATTAGGGGGGAAATATAAAAAGCTAAGACAGATAAACATCTCTCTCTCTTTCTCTCTGAAGTCAAGTCAGTTCCCCCAGAGCAGTTAGTCAAGCTCAGTCTGGTTCAGTCACTCAGAGATAGTGAAGATATATTAATATTGTTCAGCGCCAGGTTTGATGGTAAATAAACTCATAGGTTTTTATCATGGCTGTTTATTATTGAGTTATTGAGTTATTTGCGGGTCATCATCATTGCACTCCGAACATGTCCATAGGTGCTCAGATCCCCTCCTCAGCAATTCCCTCAGTGTCCAACGACTGACGACTCCAGTTCTATGTTGGTTGATAAGTCTTCTTACACGGCCACTAAGTGTCTCATTTCTGGCTGTGCCCATCTTAGCTCCCATTTCCATCATCCGAAGAAGTGACGTGGATCTGTGTTTGTCGAAGTCTCGTGCTCTTCCCACATCTCGGAGGGCATTGAGGATGTCTGCCCGATCCATTGGTTGCCCGTCCTCGACGACAGCGCAGCTAGCCAACCTGTCCGCCCATCATTTCCCCGTACTCCCGCATGTCCAGGGACATAGACAAAGGTGACCTTACGTATTTTGGATTTCTGCAACGACTCTACCCATTGCATGCGTACAGAGCCCGCCTCCACTTTTTTAATCATGCTCATCGAATCACTCAGTGTACATGCGTGGGTGTAGTCTTGTGACTCTAACCATTTGAATGCCTTGGTCACTGCCATCGCCTCAATTGTCATGCTACTCGTGGTCACGACGTGCCTGCCAAACGTGCTGTAAATGCACATGCATTTCTTTGGTGTCGTCTTACAGATCCGTCTGTATAGATGACGGCATCTTTCTCATCGGTGTTATCGCAGATGAGACCGTTGACCTCAGCATTAACCACGACCAGGTTCTGTTCCCTACTTTTCCTGTCGAGTGTGACAATACACGAGAAAGTCCCCTTGAATGACGTAGGCACCGGTATCCACTCCTCACCAACGCTGATATTGGTAAGCCCACAGACCTGTTTGATGACATCTGCTGCTCGGCCCACCCATGATTTGCCTCTTTTTAGCCTGTCACCTTTCTCTGTGTTGAGCACGTGGTGCAATGGATGCTCTGTATCTGTACTAATTTTCAGGTATGCTCGTGCTCTCCAGATCTTGATTCTGTCATCCATGGTTGGAAAGTCAAGAAGATACCTCATTGCTACACAGGGAGTGTCCCTCGTACATCCCAGGATAATGCGCATGGCTTCATTTTGTATTTTCTCCAGCCTATCAATTTGAGTCGTGATGACAGTAAGAATGGCCAGGGCATATTCGATAGGTGCGAGGGCTAATCCCTGGAACAGAAGAGTAAGTAGCCTCTGCTCGATGTTGGCAGCTGCCATGACCTTCAAGGCGGCTAATCCTTGGCGGGATTTTGTTATCACATGGTCGACGTGGTCCCGAAAACACAGGCTGCGATCAAACTTAACTCCAAGGTATGTCATCAACTTGTCCCTGGTCACCTCATCAGCTCCCATTCGTACTACCGGTGGGGTCGTATGAACGATACTGTTTATTGTTTCTCTATAAGTACGAGAGAAAGATCGTGACGTGTGATGACACTATTACACTTGTTCTGTTCTGCAGTTTAAAGTGACGCCGCCATATTTCTACTTTTCGGCTTCGATATATCCGGTTTCGTAACAGTAAATCATACGACCTCGTTTTCCGACATTTGTAGCTCACTACTCTCCAGGCTAGGCTGAACAGCTTGTTACCTGGGTCACTACGGTTGGTTGTAAGTGAATAACTAATCACTGACTCATATCATTTTTGTTACAAATGAGGTCCCACGAGTCAATAAAATAAGGAAACAGGTGGTAGATGATGAGGATTTGGAGCCAGGCTTAGTACGTAACCAGCGGAGCGGGGACACGAGGGAGGGGGTTGTGCATCTTGTGAACTAATGTAACCATCACGTAGAGTGGTTTACATCCAACAAGCGAACGAATGGAGCCAAGGGGAAGTGTATATCACATATAAAGTAAACTAATATAACTATTTCATATAAAGTGAACTAATAGAACTATTTCATATAAAGTGAACTAATAGAACTATTTCAAAACAAACGAGGAAATTAGAGAAATCGCCAATCAACCACTAATATCTTCAGTAATAAAAGAAAAGACGATGGTCATTTGTTGGACATGTGATGAGGAGAGATAATAACCGAATAGCAAAGCAAGCCCTCATGTGGGAAACAACAGGTAAGAGGAAAAGAGGAAGACCCAGACAGACACTGAGATGAACACTGATGAGAGAGGCAAGAGCAGCAGGAATCGGCTCCCTCAAAGAGATAGAGCTGTTGGCACAGAACAGAGACAAGTAGCGAGATTTGATAAAGTGTCTTTAAAGGAATTTAAAAATGCAAGAATAAAAATGTAGATGGGAGAAGGAGTATCTTGGTCTACGTCCTATGGGCCGGCTACGGCTCGAAAGGTCAATAGATAGATAGAATAGAACTATTAGAAAACGTACTTTACATTCAGCATGTGAACTAATAGAATCATCACAAAGCGTACTTTACATTCAACCGGGGAACTAATGCAGACATCAGGAAGCGTACTTTACATTCAACCAGCGAACTAATGCAGACATCAGGAAGCGTACTTTACATTCAACCAGGGAACTATTGCAGACATCAGGAAGCGTACTTTACATTCAACCAGCGTACTAATGCAGACATCAGGAAGCGTACTTTACATTCAACCAGCGTACTAATACAGACATCAGGAAGCGTACTTTACATTCAACCAGCATACTAATGCAGACATCAGGAAGAGTACTTTACATTCAACCAGGGAACTATTGCAGACATCAAGAAGCGTACTTTACATTCAACCAGCGTACTAATGCAGACATCAGATGGCGTACTTTTACATTCAACCAGCGAACTAATGCAGACATCAGGAAGCGTACTTTACATTCAACCACCATACTAATGCAGACATCAGGAAGCGTACTTTACATTCAACCGGGGAACTAATGCAGACATCAGGAAGCGTACTTTACATTCAACCGGGGAACTAATGCAGACATCAGGAAGCGTACTTTACAGTCAACCGGGGAACTAATGCAGACATCAGGAAGCGTACTTTACAGTCAAACAGCGAACTAATGCAGACATCAAGAAGCGTACTTTACATTCAACCGGGGAACTAATGCAGGCATCAGGAAGCGTCCTTTACATTCAACCAGCGAACTAATGCAGACATCAGGAAGCGTACTTTACATTCAACCAGCGAACTAATGCAGACATCAGGAAGCGTACTTTACATTCAACCAGCGAACTAATGGAGACATCAGGAAGCGTACTTTACATTCAACCAGCGAACTAATGGAGACATCAGGAAGCGTACTTTACATTCAACCAGCGAACTAATGCAGACATCAGGAAGCGTACTTTAAATTCAACCAGCAAACTAATGGAGACATAATGAAGCGTACTTTACATCGAGTGAACTAACGGAATTCTTAAAATCGTACTTCATATACAAAGTGACTCATGAAATCACCAGGAGCTTATTAAACTTCCAACCAACCAACTAATGAAATCACCAGGAGCTTATTAAACTTCCAACCAATCAACTAATGAAATCACCAGGAGCTTATTAAACTTCCAACCAACCCACTAATGAAATCACCAGGAGCTTATTAAACTTCCAACCAACCAACTAATGAAATCACCAGGAGCTTATTAAACTTCCAACCAACCAACTAATGAAATCACCAGGAGCTTATTAAACTTCCAACCAATCAACTAATGAAATCACCAGGAGCTTATTAAACTTCCAACCAACCAACTAATGAAATCACCAGAAAGCTTATTAAACTTCCAACCAATCAACTAATGAAATCACCAGGAAGCTTATTAAACTTCCAACCAACCAACTAATGAAATCACCAGGAGCTTATTAAACTTCAAACCAACCAACTAATGAAATCACCAGGAAGCTTATTAAACTTCCAACCAACCAACTAATGAAATCACCAGGAAGCTTATTAAACTTCCAACCAACCAACTAATGAAATCACCAGGAAGCTTATTAAACTTCCAACCAATCAACTAATGAAATCACCAGAAAGCTTATTAAACTTCCAACCAACCAACTAATGAAATCACCAGGAAACTTATTAAACTTCCAACCAATCAACTAATGAAATCACCAGGAGCTTATTAAACTTCCAACCAACCAACTAATGAAATCACCAGAAAGCTTATTAAACTTCCAACCAACCAACTAATGAAATCACCAGGAAGCTTATTAAATTTTCAACCAGCGAACTAATGAAACCATCAGACACCATTCACGACATCAATCAGTTGAACAATACACTGAATACCTTTGGTGTGTCTTGATTGCAATTTGACTAACTCAGTAATAAAGTAATCAGCATTCAGAGAGTCGATGTTGATGAAGATGAAAGAAAAGACTAATGAGATGCATGTAAAAGAATGATGAAGTAGACAGAGAGACGGTTTCTTTATTAGACCTCAATGTTAACAAATTTCAATGTACTGCAATGTGGTCCACATATAAAGACCAAAGAGCTAACGATCGTGTCAATGTACTTCAATGTGGTCCACATATAAAGACCAAAGAGCTAACGATCGTGTCAATGTACTTCAATGTAGTCCACAGATAAAGACCAAAGAGCTAACGATCGTGTCAATGTACTTCAATGTGGTCCACATATAAAGACCAAAGAGCTAACGATCATGTCAATGTACTGTAATGTGGTCCACATATAAAGCCAAAGAGCTAACGATTGTGTCAATATACTGTAATGTGGTCCACATATAAAGCCCAAAGAGCTAACGATTGTGTCAATGTACTTCAATGTGGTAAACAATAAGATCAAAGAGCTAACGATTGTGTCAATGTACTTCAATGTGGTAAACAATAAGACCAAAGAGCTAACGATCGTGTCAATGTACTTTAATGTAGTCCACAATAAGAGCAAAGAGCTAACGATTGTGTCAATGTACTTCAATGTAGTCCACAATAAGAGCAAAGAGCTAACGATCGTGTCAATGTACTTCAATACAGTCCACAATAAGACCAAATAGCTAACGATCGTATCAATGTACTTCAATGTAGTCCATAATAAGACCAAAGAGCTAACGATCGTGTCAATGTACTTCAATGTAGTCCACAATAAGACCAAAGAGCTAACGATCGTGTCAATGTACTTCAATGTGGTCCACAATAAGACCAAAGAGCTAATGATCGTGTCAATGTACTTCAATGTGGTCCACAACAAAACCAAAGAGATAAGGATTGTGTCAATGTACTTCAATGTGGTCCACAATAAGACCAAAGAGCTAACGATTGTATCAATGCACTCCAATGTGGTCCACAATAAGAGCAAAGAGCTAACGATCGTGTCAATGTGGTCCATAATATGACCAAAGAGCTAACGATCGTGTCAGTGTGGTCCATAATAAGACCAAAGAGCTAACGATTGTGTCAATGTACTTTAATGTAGTCCACAGATAAAGACCAAAGAGCTAACGATCGTGTCAATGTACTTTAATGTAGTCCACAGATAAAGACTTTAATGTAGTCCACAGAGTTTTTCGATCCATTCCAGTTATATGGAGAGGAAAGTGAATGTATGTACTACATTCGAGTTATATGGGGAGGAAAGTGAATGTATGTACTACATTCGAGTTATATGGGGAGAAAGTGAATATATGTACTACATTCGAGTTATATGGAGAGGAAAGTGAATGTATGTACTACATTCGAGTTATATGGAGAGGAAAGTGAATGTATGTACTACATTCGAGTTATATGGAAAGGAAAGTGAATGTATGTACTACATTCGAGTTATATGGAGATGAAAGTGAATGTATGTACTATATTCGAGTTATTTGGAGATGAAAGTGAATGTATGTACTACATTCGAGTTATTTGGAGAGGAGAGTGAATGTATCTACTATATTAGAGTTGTATAGATAGGAAAGTGAATGTATGTACTACATTCGAGTTATATGGAAAGGAAAGTGAATGTATGTACTACATTCGAGTTATATGGAGAGGAAAGTGAATGTATGTACTACATTCGAGTTATATGGAGAAGAAAGTGAATGTATGTACTACATTCGAGTTATATGGAAAGAAAAGTGAATGTATGTACTACATTAGAGTTATATGGAGAGGAAAGTGAATGTATGTACTACATTCGAGTTATTTGGAGAGGAGAGTGAATGTATCTACTATATTCGAGTTGTATGGAGAGGAGAGTGAATGTATCTACTATATTAGAGTTGTATAGATAGGAAAGTGAATGTATGTACTACATTCGAGTTATATGGAAAGGAAAGTGAATGTATGTACTACATTCTAGTTATATGGAGATGAAAGTGAATGTATGTACTATATTCGAGTTATTTGGGTATGAAAGTGAATGTATGTACTACATTCGAGTTATTTGGAGAGGAGAGTGAATGTATCTACTATATTAGAGTTATTTGGAGAGGAAAGTGAATGTATGTACTATATTCGAGTTATTTGGAGAGGAAAGTGAATGTATGTACTATATTCAAGTTATTTGGAGAGGGAAGTGAATGTATGTACTATATTCGAATTATTTGGACAGAAAGTGAATGTATGTACTACATTCGAGTTATATGGAGAGGAAAGTGAATATATATACTACATTCGTGTTATATGGAGATGAAAGTGAATATATGAACTATATTCGAGTTATTTGGGGAGGAAAGTGAATGTATGTGTTATATTCGAGTTATTTTGAGAGGAAAGTGAATGTATGTACTACATTCTAGTTATTTTGAGAGGAAAGTGAATGTATGTACTATATTCGAGTTATTTGGAGATGAAAGTGAATGTATGTTCTACATTCTAGTTATATGGAGAGGAAAGTGAATGTATGTACTACATTCTAGTTATTTGGAGAGGAAAGTGAATGCATGTACTACATTCTAGTTATTTGGAGAGGAAAGTGAATGTATGTGTTACATTCTAGTTATATGGAGAGGAAAGTGAACGTATGAGCTCTCTTTTCTGTGAGGTTAGAAATTGTCGCTCAAGTCGCCGACTTGGCTCTCAGTGGATTTCGATCTTGCTAACACCAGAATCGACAAAGCAAAATGGCTGCCTGATGCTCGGTTTTTGCAGAGACTAGTGTATTCACTTTAACCGTCTTGATTGCCTTGATTTAAGTGTAAGTCTTCAAGGCAGCTGGAGTGAGGAAATGACTGTGTGCTCTCTTTTTGATAGAAGTCGTTTGGAATCGTCGTCTGTGTCGCCGTATAGGGCTGCACAGAAATCGACCTTGTCAACGAGCTTTGGCGGGAGCTGTGACATGTGGAGTGGATATGGGGAATTCCAGACTGCTGTGATATTTATTCCACGAATAGAACAGAAAATAAAACATTTGTGTCTAAATACGGTTTATTGCGATCATGGCTCATTCAGACTCTTATGAAGGCAGCTGTCTGTTTAAGTGATTCGGTTGCCCCGTATAGTTTCTCTTCCAGGGAGGTGGGTGTGGGCCACATTGTCTTCCTCAGGCTTGTGCGCTGGGGACAATCCTGTAGAGCGTGTTTTGTTGTCATGTTATATATGGTACAGTGGCACTGGCTGGTAGCTTCTATTTTGAGTTTGGTAAACATGTGGTTCCTCATTCTGTTGTGGCCAGTGCGTAGGCGAAGTATGATGACTTGATCCCTCCTTTGATAGTTGGAGGTATCCGTACTTCTCGTTATACTTTGGGTGTTCTTGTTTCCATTTTTCATGGCACTTGCCTTTGATGATGGATTTGGCTTCATCGTAGCTGACCAGATGGTTCTTTTGTGGTCATCATACGGTTTATATGGATACTGTTAGTGACACAAGAACAGACGTGTTTTATATACTACATCTCGGGGAGGGGTTAAGTAAATTATGCTAAAACAAGTTTACAATCATATTGTACAAAGATATCAGGTTCAGCTTATGAAAACATCGTAATTAATTTACAAATACCTGAGAATCAGGACTGTGGAAGCAGACTGTCTTCTCGTAGGGTGACCCTGACTTGACCCTGACCTCTCTGACTGGGGTCAGTGGCGCATGCGCATGCCTGACAGGCGAGCTGGGAAGACTGAGAGGCAGTTTGTTTGAGATCCGGTCTTGGATCCGGTCAAAGATAACCGTCACATTATCCTCGAAAAACTTGCTTAGTTCCATTCTCAGCCGGCGACAGAGTCACAGAAATCGATAATCTATATCACGTAAAGTTCAACAAAACCCAATTGGCTAGTTCTGTTTATTTCTCCTTTGTTACGTGCAACGTTCCCATTTATGAGTAAATGGTATCACGTCACCAGGACAAAAACGAATCTTCAAGTTAACGATCTCAATCTTCAGACCAGTTAGGAAACTTGAGACAATTAATAAATGAATATTATTATAAAGGGAAACTTCCGTGATAGACCGTTGATAAATCAGCGAATCATTTCAGGGGAGGGGGTATGCTTACAGCACTTGGGGGAAAAATCACAAATAATCAACAACAGAAAACAAAACAAAGAAACATATATGGCCGGAAGCAGGATCGAACTCGTACTCCTTGGCAGAGCGACTTGCCAGGAGAAACAAAACGCTAGAGCAAACGGCCAACTCGGCTACGTCTTCATTACTGCGTGAAACATGAAATCTAGAAATAATGACAATATCAGAGACGACAACATTTATACATCCTTAGAGGGGATAATCACACATTTTAAATATGAAATACTATACGGGGCCGCGAGTAGAGCTGCAGAGACCTTGTAAAATAGACATGCAATTGAATCTAGCAGCTAAATTAGTAGAGAGACGAGACAAACAACGACGTTTCGGCGTAAGCCTTCATCAGGTAGAAAACAACAAATATAAAAAAGATCAACTGCTACAAACTTTTAAACAAGCCTAAACGTTAATGGAAAGATAATCAATAACCTGATATGCTGACGATACTGTACTACTAGCAGAAAATCCTAAAGACCTACAACAATTACTTAATGAAATAGACATGACAAGCAAAAAATATGGATTACAAATGAATATCAAAAAGACTAAAGCTATGGTCATAAACAAAGAAAATACTCAAAACCTATAAGTGGATATAAAAATTGAAGGAATAGACCAGGAGGCAGTTCAGAACTACAACCACATTGGGAGTACTATAACCAGTGATGGAAAATGTACAACTGAAATAAACAAAAGAATCGGAATGGCAAAGAGTAATTTTAATGTCATGAAGAACATACTAACATCAAAACAAATAACACCAGAGCTAAAACTAAGAGTAGCAAAATGTTACATCTTCTCAATATCCCTATATGGTGCAGAAACATGGACATTAGACAAGAAAATAGAACAGAAAATTTAAGCCTTTGAAATGTGGATATATAGAAGAATAGGTAGAATTGGAAGGAAGGAAAAGAAAACAAACGATGAAGTCTTAAAACAACTAAAAATGAAAAGAGAACTACTAAACACAATTCAAACAAGGCAAATGCGATTTTTGGGCCATGTTAAAAGACACAACAGCCTACTAAAAGTAATCATGGAGAGGAACACACAGGGTAAAAGAGGCAGAGGCAGACCAAGCCTAACATAGACAAGTAACATCAAAAGATGGACAAGTTAGCCTATGACAATCTGCACCATTAAAGCAAGAGATAGAGCAGAATGGCGCTCCAAGGTTGCCAACCTTCGTTGCAGAGATGACACTCGATGATGATGACTATAGAGAGATACTTTTCTGAAATAAACAAAGAAATATAAACACGAAAGCCAAACACTGTTCTTAGTGTTTCGATATGGTGTTTATATTTATTTGTTTATTTTATAATAGTATCTGTCTATGGTCTTGATCCTTTTATATTTGTTATTTTGTACCTAATGAAGGCTTATACCGAAACGTCGCTGTTTGTCTCGTCTCTCTACTAGTTTAGCTGCTAGACACAATTGCATGTTTATTCTAAATATATAAATTCTTAGCTGCGCATACTTCATTCTACCTCTCGTACTACACAGCTGTCTATTCTATTCTATTCTATTCTATTCTATTCTATTCTATTCTATTCTATTCTATTCTATTCTATTCTATTCTATTCTATTATTGCACACAGAAACTATTTATATACTGAAACTCTACATAACCTGAAGATCATTGTATCAGCTACTTGTCGTCAAACTTAAGATAGTACACCTTCCCTGCATGTACGACACAAGTCCAGAGCCTGCTACAGGCGCTAGTTACAATTAGGACAAAATTAAAAAAAACGGTGTTTCTTTGAAAAGTTACCCTCACTTGATCTCTCGGGTACTTAGATCCGATGTCTAGTCATCTCGGATAACGGCAATAAACAGGAGGTTCTGTATGCACTCGAGCACGCTCAGGCAGTTACAAACGAAAAGAGTAGGCCATAAATCTGGCCGCTGCCAGCGTCAAAAGAAAAAAAAATCTGGACATCTTCGGGGTTTCTTTTATGTGTTTTGTGGTAATATATACAGATTTATGTTTGTACGCATGTATGGTTATGTACACATGTTTTTTACACATCGGTTCGTTGTGCGCACACACAGTTAGATGTACACAGTTTATACGTATCTTGTACCCACCTCCCAATATTTTTAGAACCCTTCCGTCTTCTCACTTAACTGCCTGGTCAGTGAGATATATAGCTGGTCATCCCGCCTACTTATTTTAGTTCATTCAGAAGCTGACCACGCTCTGGACCACAGGGAAGTGACCTTTTTTTTTTATTTCCTTTCTTGAGTATCTAGCATATTATCGCCATGTAGTTAGATTTGTTTACATATCCTTATATATATTTTTGTGTTATTGTTTGTTGTTCCAGCTGAAGGCCTACATGGCCGAAACGTCGACTTTTATTTTGTTAATTACGACGTAAAGCAGTCACCACAACACTTTTTGTCTTCCCTTTTTCAAAATTGTCACAAAAAACCCTACCCACACCATGGTATACCAGGCCGTGCTACGGAAACGTTCATGTGGGTTGGATATTCTCTTCGGATTTTCTCGAGATTTTCCGGGGGAATATCGGAACACCAGTGATTTCGTGTTGTGAGGATCTATCTTTCTTTCGCCTGAAGTATTGTCTATATCTGCAATGTCGTTTCCTGTACCAATTTCATTGTCTTTTGTAATTCTTGCAGTGGCCCATATAGTTTTGTCTGTAGTTTTATATATATGGGCCAATGGATTTTCCTTAGTCTACTATATTCAGTGCAGTCTTGAGGTATGTGTTCAGCAGCCTGGAGCGTCTGTTCACATGTACAAGTAGTTGAGGTACCGATCTTGAATTTTGTATACATGTGACTATGGAGTCGATTGTGTCCTGTTCTGAGGCGTATGCTGATAACTTGTTCATATCTATTCATATTATGAAATGCATCATGATTTGGGGCTTGTGGTCCTCTGATTGAATTGATTATCTGATTCTTATGATGGTATGTAACCGGTGTATCTGGTTGTGTGCCTGTTGAATCTTCCTTTGTCAACTGTCCTAGTCTAATGTAGTTAAAGCAACTCATCATCATCAAGTACTGGGCCTACTGGCGTGGGTGATCATGTCTCTCCACAACTTTCGATCTCGGCAGCCATTTATCATTTCTGTTGTTGACCTTCTGCCAAGCCATTTTCTTAAGCTGTCTGTTATTTTTTTCTCTTTGCTTCCCTCTATCTCTTCGTCCCTCAATTTTTCCAGTTGTTACAATATATTCCAGTTGTCCTCTTCTCATTACATGGCCAAAAAATGTTGACTGTTTCTTCCTAATATTGGAAATTAGCTCTCTTTTTGCTTTGACCTCTCTCAGAAAATCTTCATTACTCTTCTTAGCTCTCCATGGTACTCTCAACATTCTTCTGAAAAATCACATTTCTACAGACTGCAGTGATTTTCTTGTCTGTTGTCCTATTGTCCATGATTCGCATCCATATATTAAGACTGGCTCTATATAACATTTAAGAACTCTTTTTCTTTTTCTTAAAGCAACTATTCTATTGACCTTTCGAGCCGTAACCGGCCCATAGGGCGTAGACCAAGATACATCTTCTCCTATATGAATTTTTTGTTCTAGCAGTTTTCTTTTAAAGATATTTTATCAAATCTCGCCATCTGTCTCTGTTCTGTGCAAGCAGTTCTATCTCATTGAGGGAGCCGACTCCTGCTGCTCTTGCCTCTCTCATCAATGTTCTTCTCAGTGTCTCCCTGGGTCTTCCTCTTTTTCTTTTACCTGTTGTTTCCCATATAAAGCAACTACTCAACCATTTTATCACATATCGCAGTTATAGGAAATGTATTTAATAAATTATTACAGAAAATGAAAGGGGAGATTATGTCGCATTATACTGAAACACACACCATCACACAAAATACTGTTATCTCTATTCTTCAGTAGTTGAGAACATGGCATCAATCTAATCTGGCCGGCTTTGCTTCCAATCACATCCAAATCAATATATTTCTGGATTCACTGTTCACATACTCAACAGTAATCACGTTTGACAATTCGCCACATAGAGTTTGGAACCTGGAATGAGGAGGGGGAAAAGGGGGAAGCGGGGAGGGGAAAAACTCAGGAAGAATAACCTCTCATTGGCAAGCAAGAGAGGAGAGTGGATGGCCGTGAGGATTCATGATGTTGCCACTGTCAAATGTGATCTCCGAGCGTTAATTAACTGTCTCTTTGACTTAACGATACTCTGTGGTGGATTATTTAGTCCACCGCGTGTGGTCCTACCTTAATCCCTACCTGCATGTGCCTTCAAAGATAACTTTCTACATTCGTCCATTCAACCCACCCACACACCCGTCCGTCCGTCCGTCCGTCCATCCGTCCGTCCGTCCGTCCGTCCGTCCGTCCGTCCATCCATCCATCCATCAATCCATCCATCCATCCATCCATCCATCCATCCTTCCATCCATCCATCCATCCATCCATCCATCAATCCATCCATAAAGGTAAAAGTACGAGACTTGAATCGGCGTCTTAGCACGCGAGTTTCCATCCAAATGTGTTCAGCCGCCTACCCAGAAGTGTTCGGAGACTTCTGGATCGTGTCGCTTCAAGCATCGAAACTCATGATGCGAGGCGGCATTCCTCACCTTCCCAGAATACTACCCTGGTACCCATTTCTACGAGGGGGTATTTTTTTCCTAACCACGAGCACAACTCACACTGTTTCCTGCGGGAATCGAACACGGGTTGTCCGAACGTCGGTAGCCCAGTCGGGTGGTTTTCCCAACTAAGCTACCGAGGCTCACCCAGCCACCCATCCATCCACCCACCCACTCATTCGTGATTCTCCGTGTCCGACAACCTTTGTTATCAAGAGTCGAACCTTGCACAGGACCCGCATTGTATCTCGTCACACAACTCTGTTCTGGTCGAGCATTGTATCTCGCCACACAACTCTGTTCTGGTCGAGCATTGTATCTCGCCACACAACTCTGTTCTGGTCGAGCATTGTATCTCGCCACACAACTCTGTTCTGGTCGAGCAGTGTATCTCGTCACACAACTCTGTTCTGGTCGAGCAGTGTATCTCGTCATACAACTCTGTTCTGGTCGAGCATTGTATCTCGTCACACAACTCTGTTGTGGTCGAGCATTGTATCTCGTCACACAACTCTGTTGTGGTCGAGCAGTGTATCTCGTCATACAACTCTGTTGTGGTCGAGCATTGTATCTCGTCACACAACTCTGTTCTGGTCGAGCATTGCATCTCGTCACACAACTCTGTTGTGGTCGAGCAGTGTATCTCGTCACACAACTCTGTTGTGGTCGAGCATTGTATCTCGTCACACAACTCTGTTGTGGTCGAGCAGTGTATCTCGTCATACAACTCTGTTGTGGTCGAGCATTGTATCTCGTCACACAACTCTGTTCTGGTCGAGCATTGCATCTCGTCACACAACTCTGTTGTGGTCGAGCAGTGTATCTCGTCACACAACTCTGTTCTGGTCGAGCAGTGTATCTCGTCACACAACTCTGTTCTGGTCGAGCATTGTATCTCGTCACACAACTCTGTTCTGGTCGAGCATTGTATCTCGTCATACAACTCTGTTGTGGTCGAGCCTATCAATCCTAGCAAAGCAACTAACGCCTGCTGTTATTGCCTTTTACCTCAGTGTTTTTAAAGTGTTTCTCTAGGTCAGCCTCTTTGCCTTTTACCCTCTGGTTTCCATTGAGGGCTTCTTTTGAGATTTTCTCGTTTTTCCTTCTCATCACATGGCCAACATAAGACCACCTTCTCTTGATTAGAGAGGCCATTTTTAGAAGCTTTGTGATTAGAATATTCGTAATTTCTATTTAAGAATCAAGATTTCTGCTTCAATAACAATAGATGTTTCATGATGACAGCTTTTTAGGCCACTTATCAACTGATCATGGCAAAAATGAAGAAAAACAAATCCTCCATCTTGGACCGGAACCGGAAACAACCTCTATGCCATTATCATAATACGAATTATCATAAATTAAAATCCTTTGAACTTATTATCCATAATAATTATGTTCAAAAGGTTTCATTTCCCTGCTCAATCTGTTCAAGAAAAAAAAAAACAATTAGAAATCTCAAACAGATCGACGACTCCATTTGTCTGAAGTCTAAGAACCTTGATGAAAATGTCAAAATAATGGTAATTCAATTCGGACTCTTGACATTCAAATTACAGATAATCTCTTCACTTAAATTTCAAATCATAAATAGAATATTGCTTTTTTTAAATCATCAATAATCGGTTGATATTTTTGTCCCCTGATTCAGCTCCCTGAGTGATCAGCAGATTAAAACAAGAAATGTGCTAAATCTCTAAATCTCTCTCTCTCTCTCTCTCTCTCTTTCTCCTTTGCCAGCACCGCCCAATTTAGCTTTCATCAGGAATTTCTAGAGTTGAGATAAACGTCGACAGAGTTGTTGTTGTATTTGTTAGGATCATCATCACTGCACACTGGACGAACCCATAGGTGCTTCGATATCCCCTTCGAGAAAATCCAAGGAGAACCACTATTCACGTGCACGAACTCCGTAACACTGCCTAGAATCCGTTGTGTGGGATCCGTTGTGTGGGATCCGTTGTGAGGGCAGGTTTCTGTTGACAACTGTGTCCATATTTACGACCCACTCTTTTTTCGGATTTGAACTGTCAATGGTTCTTTAACGTGCGCGAGTGAACACAGGACCTTCTCTTTATTGTTGTTATCTGAGAGAGACTGGACATCGGATCTCACTACCCATGAGATCAGATGGGACTAACGCCACGAATAAACCACCGATTAATTTTTGTTTTGTTTTGACAAATCACCACCGCTTCTGGAGGGCACTCAACCCTGCTCCTTCCTGTCCATAGACTACCATCATACCTCTCGACCACCCAGTCACAAAGATGTGTTTCTAGTAACGTGTGTTGACACTTACATTGATCACCTTCGCTACCGGAAGGGTGTCTTTTTCTCAAGCCAGGCTGTATCAATAACACTGATCTAAGCTTCGATCTGGCGATACAAGAGCCTCAGATGTGTCGGCGTGGAGATGTTTACCTAGACTGCTAGTAGGGGCAATCATAACATCAGGTTATTGTTCTTTCCCTGGGTCTGTCCGTACAACAACACTCGGTGCTAGCCGTGACAATCATAACATCAGGTTATTGTTTTTTCCCTGGGTCTGTCCGTACAACAACACTTAGTGATAGCCGTGACAATCATAACACCAAGTTATTGTTCTTTCCCTGGGTCTGTCCGTACAACAACACTCAGTGATAGCAGTGACAATCATAACATCAAGTTATTGTTCTTTCCCTGAGTCTGTCCGTACAACAACACTCAGTGATAGCCGTGACAATCATAACATCAAGTTATTGTTCTTTCCCTGAGTCTGTCCGTACAACAACACTCAGTGATAGCCGTGACAATCATAACATCAAGTTATTGTTCTTTCCCTGGGTCTGTCCGTACAACAACACTCAGTGATAGCAGTGACAATCATAACATCAAGTTATTGTTCTTTCCCTGAGTCTGTCCGTACAACAACACTCGGTGCTAGCCGTGACAATCATAACATCAGGTTATTGTTCTTTCCCTGAGTCTGTCCGTACAACAACACTCAGAGCTAGCCGTGACAATCATAACATCAGGTTATTGTTCTTTCCCTGAGTCTGTCTGTCCGTACAACAACACTCAGAGCTAGCCGTGACAATCATAACAACAAGTTATTGTTCTTTCACAACCGACTCATAGCCCGTTTTGACACTTTCCAGCCGAGGGTATTAACTCTTTTCTTTAATCACTTGTCTCATCTTTTTTTTCCGTGTCATATCCCTATTTCTTCGAGTGTTATTGTTATTACCTCTTTTGCTCTTCTCTACCTTGGTACCATTTCTTCTCTCTCTTTTACTCTTCTTATCGTTTACTTCATCCCCCTCTCGGACACCTCCTTTCACTTTTCCAATTTATCATTGTTTGTCTCATTTTGGTCTAATTAAATCCCATCTGACCTATTGTCTATTTATCTTCTTACAAGACTATAAGTAAATACTGGCCATCGTCTTTTCACGCCATTTTTAGATCTGTTCTGTGTTTTCTAGTTTCGATTTATGAGTATAATTTGTATAATTTATTGTTATATCTGATGAAGGCTTTTGTCAAAAACGTTGTAGTTTATCCTATCTTTCTATTAGTTTAGCTGCTCCTTACCATTTTGATGTTTATTTTATATATTTTCTGTCACTGAGTCTGTCCGTACTCAGACAATCGACCATCAACTGGCAACCGCCAGTTAGAAGTTAGGAAACTGGAGACCACAGACCGATTTCCTGACGTCACCACTTGGGGTTAACCAATCGTTAAATGGTTTACAGAGCGTGGGTTATAGTCTTGGTGACGTACTTGCAAAATGGGCTACAAAAAGACAGTGTCTGCGACAAGCTAGGTTGGCTCTAAAAGTGAGCGCGTTAACTTTGGTGTTATAACAGCCCATAAGCTTGCTGGCAGCTCTGGCACTGAGTGCGGTCCTACTCTGGACAAAGATGACATAGCCAAGTTTGTTCTCTATTCCTTAACCCTTTCAGCCCTGACGGGACGTAAACATCAGACTTCAGCTTGTCTACATTAAAAGTATTGTTTACTGGCGGGACTTGAGTTCCAGCAAGGTTATACCACTGGGAATCGCAAAAAGGTGATGTTGGCAGCGTGACTTCCCTTGAATGGATCGTTTACTGGCGGGACTTAAGTTCCAGCAAGGTTATACCACTGGGAATCGCAAAAAGGTGATGTTGGCAGCGTGACTTCCCTTGAATGGATCGTTTACTGGCGGGACTTAAGTTCCAGCAAGGTTATACCACTGGGAATCGCAAAAAGGTGATGTTGGCAGCGTGACTTCCCTTGAATGGATCGTTTACTTTCGTTTTCAAATTGCCCTATACATTTATATAGCATTTGTACGATAATAAAAAGCCTGTACGGACTGAGCCCCAATTCATAAAGAGAAAACAGAAATTTTGACGTTACCAGATAATGCATGTTCTGTTGTTGTCAGTACTACTGTGATCAAATAAAATAAAACATTTTTTTTTTAAATTGCAACCAACAAAAACAATCAAGGCTGAAAGAGTTAAGGGAAGAGAAGAATGATGGGTGGGACAATGATGTATATAATGAGAGGCTAATGAGTCTATGAAGAAAAAGCAACACACGGAGTAGGCATTATCATCGACCCCGCACACACACACACAATATTCTTCTTCTACCTTTCAGCTCCCTGTGGAGTATAGGTCTTGAACAAACACTTTCCAAGTCGTTCTGTTTCTTGCAATTCTTTTTTAAGATCATTCCATGTCTTCCTCATCGTCTTCATCTCTACTTCTGTCTGTCTTCTCCAAGAATTTCTTGGTCTTACCAACACACTATATACTAGAATTAAAATACGACTCAGAAAGAATTAATCATAACCAGACTACTAGAAGAGGGAGCCGCGATAGCTCAGTGGTTAGTGAACTGGACTACACAGGACAAAGAGGTCGGGTTCAATCCTGATCGATGGCTTCCGGGTTCACCCAGCCTTAAACGGGTATCGGATTTTTTTGTGGGAAAGTAAAGCGGCGCGGGCGTAATATCGACCACATTACCCCAAAAATCATGTGCCGAAGGTCTGTAAAAATTAAGGTCACTAACACAATATTCTCTATACGCCACTTGGCGTGACGGGGCTCTTTACTTGTTTTTTTTACCAGACTACTTGAAGACGACAGAAAAAGAACTTACAAACAGCTTTATGCACCATGTAACAACAATGAAAAAGACAGCGAAGAATTCTAAGACACACTAAATGAAATTGTCAACTAGACTGTTGAAAGTGACGACATGTTAGTGATGGGAGATTTTAATGAAAGGCTTGGGGAACGCAACAGTGAGAACAGAGACATCCTGGGACCCCTGACGATACGACAGCTGAAATAAACTAAAATGGAAGCAGACTGCTGGAATAATGTAATAAAATGAGTTGTTTTTCACTAACACATTATTCAAACACCGAGAGAGTCGCAATTATACACCTGGTACAAGTGGAAGACACAACATGCAAAAGCCAGATAGATTTTATACTAACAAGACAACAGAACAAGAAAAGAGTAACCGACAGCAGAGCTATCCCTGCTAATATCACAGATGACACGGATCACAAAATGGTTATGATTACACTCAGACGGCCAAAAACAAAGAGAATATACGAAAACGAACAAAAGAAGTAAAAAATATGAGACAGTAAAAATAAAATAATTAAAAGTTCAAGAATCTAGAAAAACCATAGAAGAAAAACTAATAGAGAAATTCAAGACACTCCCTAAAGAAGTAAGCACAGTAGAAGAAGAGTGGAAATAGTTTAAGAAAACAGTAATCAAAATCTTAAAAACAGTATGTGAAACGAAACTAAGGACAAAAGATGGGAAAAAGAGCACTCCGTGGTGGATCGAAGCAATCAACGAAGCAATTAAAGAAAAGAAGAAACTTTAAAATTTGGAGGGAGAAAAAGAACCAAGAAAATATGAAAAATATGCCTTAGTTCGGAAAAAAAATTGAAATTTTTATCAAAGAAGCTAAGCAAAACAAATTAGACAGAATTCGGACAAAATATGAACAGGGACTTCAAGACAGCCACTAAAGATTTCTACAGAGCAGTAAAAGCAGAAAGATGGAAAAAAAGACAACCACGATCCTACTAAGCTCATAAATGACAAAGATAGACAGCAAAAATCAAACATTAAACATATGCAACAGAGATGGAAAGAACATTTTGAAGACCTATGAAACATGGCACGAACTACCAACAACACAACAAAAATCACGCAAAAACGCACAAACACTGAACCCAACATCATGATGAAATCGATGAAGTAATCAAATAAAGCCCCGGGGAGATATAACATACCAATAGAAATAAAAGCAGCAGCAGGAGGAACAGGAGTCATTGCTGCACAGAATATTCAATGTAGCATGGCACCAACAAAAAGCCACAGAAGACTGGTAACAATCAATCATGGTACCACAATGGACAAAAAAAAGTAGCATGAGACATTGCAATCAGTATAGAGGTATATTGTTTCTCAGCCATGTGGGATTGTTATGTGCCGAAATTGGCTAAGACCAATAATAGAACTACAGTTAAGCGATTCTCAAATAGGGTTCCAAACAAAAATAGAGGGTGTACTGACACTCTATTCACCTTAAAACAGCTTGCAGAAAAGATGACAGAACACAATCAAAATGTATACATAGTTTTCATTGACGAGGAAAAAGCATTCGACAGAGTAAACAGAGAACAACTGTGGGAGATACTAACAACATACGGAATAATTCAACATCCAACCAACCTAATTAAAAGTCTCTACATCAACAGCAGCTGCACAGTCAGAACAGCAGCAGACTACACAGACCAGTTCGAAGTTAGATCAGGTGTAAGACAGGGGTGCGTACTATCTCCCCTACTGTTTATTACATACATGGACCATATATGCAAGCTAGCCAACCCATCAGAGACAGAGGAGATCAACGAGCTTCTATTTGCAGACGATCAGGCACTGATACGTTGAAAAATACAGAACCCATAAGAAAATTTAAATAAACTCAACAACATAGGCACAAAATACAACTTGAAAAGCATTATCAACAAAACAGAAGTCATGAATGTCGCCAAAAATAAACAAAACATCAGCATGACTATAGACGGCACACAACTAAAACAAGTAGAGGAATTTAAATACTTCGGAAGTCTAGTGACAAACAATAATTCACAAACAACAGAGATAGACTCAAGGTGCAACAAAGCTTGTCAAATCATTGGACAGCTATCCCCATTATTGTCCAACAAGGAAATAACTCTATAGCTTGTTTCATAAGTCGTGCCCAACTTTTAAAATCGATATCTTTTTAACCGCTTTTTGTATTTTTTTCAAAATTTGCATGTAAAGTTATAATGATTAGAACCCAACAGGGAATTAATTTCATTAAAAACAAACATTTGGTTATTATTATTGTTTATTTGATTTATATAAATTTATAACGACCCATTGATGTAGTCAAAACTTAGTGTTTACAGTATTTAAGTTAAAAATAACGATTACAAATCTATACACGGTCAAATTTACGATTTTTCACGCTTTAAACGTGAGCTGTCTGACACAATTAGACACTTGTAGAAAACACGAGGCATTGTGTGTTCCATTTCCGTTCATTCATAGGTGTAGACGTGGAACGCTAACATTTATCATGAGTCTTAAAATGAAATTCTGCAGTTTACAAAACATCACATCGCAATAAAAATGTATGACTATTTAGCAAAGAGGCTAAACGAGGAAGATTATTTCATTCTTTAGAAAACCCTGAGAATAGGACAAGACACATTTTGGATTTATCTAAACGGTCGCTGGATTCAAGCACGTGACCGTCAATGTTCCAAATATACAAAATCACAAGGAAGAGCAAAAATGTTGGATAATTTCGACAGTGAACTTATTAGAAGTGAAATTCGCAAAATGTTGGGTATGAATGAAACTGTTACAATAAGAAAATTAAAAGTATCGCTGAAAAAGAACAACAGTATTGAAATATCAAAGTCTACATTATGGAGGAATGTGAGAGCTGCAGGCTTTACATTCAGAAAGTATTCCAATGGACGAAACATCATCTGTGAGAAGCCACATATAGTAGTCATGAGAAGCAAGTACTTACGTGAAGTAAAAGAGGTGCGCAAGCAAGGTTATGATATTGTGTACTTGGATGAAACATGGATCAATGCTCACCACACTAACCAAAGGGAATGGCAGTCATCAGATGGAAAGATTAAGAGATTAATACCTAGCAGCAAAGGACAGCGCTTGATAATTGCTCATGCAGGTAGTCGACAACATGGACTAATACAGAATGCAGAGCTCATTTTTCTTTCAAAATCCATAGATAATCGGGATTATCACTCTGAGATGAATGGTCACATATTTAGACATTGGATTGAAAATTATGTTCTCCCATCACTAGATCGACCATCTTGTCTAATAAAGGACAATGCAGCGTACCACAACATTGTTGCACTTGAAGATAAAGTCCCGACGTCATCCAGTACAAAAGATGCTATTAAGATATGGCTCACAAAGGAGCACATACAATTTAATAACATGTACTTAAAACCTGAATTACTATCTCTAGTAAAGCAAAAACAGAGGACAAAGATTTTTCAAATAGATAAGATTATCCAAGAGCACGGTCATATAAGTTTGAGGCTGCCACCTTACCATGCTCATTTAAATCCAATAGAACTAATCTGGGCAAAATTAAAAGGACAAGTGGCAGATGAAAATACAACATTCAAAATATGCGATGTAAAGACTCTTGCTAATCTCGCTTTATTAAATATAGACAAAGATTATTGGGCTAAATGTGAAGACCACGTCTTAAAACAGGAAGAGGAATATTGGAAAAATGATGGTTTGTGGAATGTTCAACCCCAAACAGTTATTAATCTTTTAGACTCGTCTGATTCAGAATGAAAGTATATAGCCCCCACAATGTTGGCCCCTATATTACCTTAAATTATTTCAACAAACGGTCCTTTTCAGGACCACACAACTATGAAAATTGGACATACAGGTATACCTTGATATTATCGTCCGTCCTCGAACTGAGCAGACAATAATTATCCTGGTGTTTTGTTTTATCCAGTTATTTCCCCATTACGGCCACGCCTTTACCTAGTGAAAATTAATCGTAGACCAGCAACTACGGTAATTTCTATTCTTTAGGGCTTCACAATTTACAATTTTGACAAACATCAAAGAAATATCGCCGCTTTAAGAAAACTGCAGCTGCAAGATATTTGTTAAATATACATTTAAAGGGTCTTTTGCATTCTAATAACATTTGGAAAATTTCAAAAGTATTTAACAAACGGTTAGAGAGTAATAGCGTTTTGAAGTTGGGCATATGTTTTGAAACGAGCTATAGTGGCAAAACGGGCACACTACAATACAATCTTCATCCCAACGTTGTGCTACTAATGCCAGTCGTGGCCCCTAGATGCAAGAACAACAAGGAAAATAACCTCTACTGAGATGAAATGTGTTAGACGAATGACAAGAAACAGCCTGAGAGATAAGATCAGAAATGAAGAACTGAGAAAAAAAAAGTTAGGAATAACCCCCGCCATAGAATAAATAAAGAAATAACAGGCAAAATTGTTTGGTCACGTGACAAAGCGGAAAGATCAAGACACAACGCGAGCCTTCAACAAACATTGCGAGAACACCTGACCCAAGGGCCGACCACGAAAAAGATGGATTGCCGGAATATTAGAAACACCAGGAAACATAACAGCAGCAGAGGCAAACATAGAGCAGAAGACCGCAAATTATATCTCTTCCCCACCATACGCTGAAAGTCAAATAAGAAAGGAAAATAGAAGAAGAATTAGCCTAAAGGCAAAAATGGGATCTGGGATAATCCAGAGTTCTTAGTGAGAAAAGTAGATGTATCTACTATCAGCGTCTTACTGGAACAGCCAATCTACACACACTGAGAAATGCTGGGACAGGCAGCGAAGCGAATACAGGAGTGCTCGACTGCAATTAAACTGATTCCATAAATATAACAGAATATAGATCCGCTTTTATAACAGAATATAGATCTCCTTTCTATCCTATGTCTCCAAGCCATGTTATAACCAACGTCCCCCAAGACACCAGTTCTCTATCATCGAAATGCCATCAAATGGACTTTGATCATTAGAATAATTTGCGCCTGAAAGTTCCGCAGGCCTGGCTCACTTATCAAAATGAAATAATCCGCCAGATTGACTGAATTACCACTTCTGAGAAGACAAATAAATTACATGCGATGTGAATTGTGTTTGTTATATATATCAGAGGTGAGCAACCTGCGGCCCGCGGGCCTAAACCGGCCCGCATATCTATTTTAACCGGCCTTTGTGCTTGATTTGAAAATAACTATTTAGTCCAATACCTGAGGTAAAATTAGATAAATAAAATGTAACACAGAAATGCTCAAACACCTAACCGGTAAACTTTCTATTTATAATTTATTGTTGAATTCACCCTCTCTCTTTCATGCCACTCTTTTTTCTTTGTTGCACTCTCCATCACTAATACGAATTTCACGTTACAATCGCTTGTGAATGCAAACTGTGTAATTTTAAAATGCCTTCATTAGATAATGGTATATGCCCCTCTGCGTCTTCATAGTTTCCAGATCTGGACAAGGAAAATAAAAGGGCTGGCCATCTCTGGTTTATATTTACCTTTTCCGTGTAGTTTGTGTACATGTTGTGCTTGTACATGTTGTGATTGCATCCGTTATTTATTCAACTTCAGAAATACAACAATAGACTACGTGCTCAATGAAAGAGAGAAAATAGATAAGGTTTAAAATAACAGCATAATTGTAAAATTGTATCTGTTTCCAGAAACAGACATACACTGAGAGAGAAAGAGAGAGAGAGAGAGAGAGAGAAAGAAAGAAAGAGAGAGTGTATGGCGCGCATCAAATGACTGACATTTATTATTATTGTGAAAAGAAAAGAAAATAACTGCCACTTAATATGATATCTAATATCATATTTTCGTTTATTGGGATATTAGAAGCACTAGGAAACATAACAACAGCAGGGGCGAATAGAAGAGCAAAATACCGCAAATTATATCTCCCCTCGACGCTGAAAAGCAAATGAGGAAGGAAAGAAGTTTATATGGCCCCGGGCCTCTTGTACTAGTGTAAATCGGCACCGGGCTCCCTGTACTAGTGTACATCCACCCCGGGCTCCCTGTACTAGTGTACATCTGCCCCGGGCTCCTTGTACTAGTGTAAATCCTCCCCGGGCTCCCTGTACTAGTGTAAATCCGCCCCGGGCTCCCTGTACTAGTGTACATCCACCCCGGGCTCCTTGTACTAGTGTACATCCGCCTCGGGCTCCTTGTACTAGTGTACATCCACCCCGGGCTCCTTGTACTAGTGTACATCCACCCCGGGCTCCCTGTACTAGTGTACATCCGCCCCGGGCTCCTTGTACTAATGTACATCCGCCCCGGGCTCCCTGTACTAGTGTGCATCCGCCCCGGGCTCCTTGTACTAGTGTACATCCACCCCGGGCTTCCTGTACTAGTGTGCATCCGCCACGGGCTCCTTGTACTAGTGTACATCCGCCCCGGGCTCCCTGTACTAGTGTACATCCGCCCCGTGCTCCATGTACTAGTGTACATTCGCCCCGGGCTCCCTGTACTAGTGTACATCCGTCCCGGGCTCCCTGTACTAGTGTACATCCGCCCCGGGCTCCTTGTACTAGTGTACATCCACCCCGGGCTAACTGTACTAGTGTACATCCGCCCCGGGCTCCTTGTACTAGTGTACATCCGCCCCGGGCTCCCTGTACTCGTGTACATCCGCCCCGGGCTCCCTGTACTAGTGTACACCCGCCCCGGGCTCCTTGTACTAGTGTAATCCGCCCCGGGCTCCTTGTACTAGTGTACATTCGCCCCGGGCTCCTTGTACTAGTGTACATCCGCCCCGGGCTTCTTGTACTAGTGTACATCCGCCCCGGGCTCCCTGTACTAGTGTACATCTTCTAGCAATTTGATTATATTTTGTGGGAATACTTCATTCTTTCCGTTACAGAAGGAGAGAAGAATTATATCGACCTGGCTCCAGTTTCTTATTAGGGCCGACGCATACGACGACGTCAACGGATGGATGTTAAGACAGGCAGAAACCACAACGAACGGCCCACAAAGACAGACAAGGGTAGAATAACACCAACTTTGGGTCCACAGCTGTTTTTTTTTTTTAATCAAAGTGGCATTTTAGTTCTCTGGGGGACTGGTTGGTCTCGTGGTTAAACGCCGGTCTCGAGACAGAGAAGTTGGGGGTTCAAATCCCGGCTGCACCAGTTGGGATTTTTATTTATGATTTCTCTCTGTGGCAACCACAACTGGTCTCAGCAGCGAGGCCCGGCTTGAAACGTCAATTACTCATCGACAGAAAAAAATATGAGTACCTTCGAAGACGGACCCCTGTGCACACGGCTGCCAGGAAAAAATGTATTAACACGCAAAATTCAGTTCCTAAGACTTCGTCAGAGGTAAAAGCTGGCGAACGAAAAGAAAAAGGTTCTAATCTTTGACATTTAGCAGCATTTATTGATGAAGACGTCATGAGCCTGGAACATTCTCATCACCATCATCATCATCAAGTAGCAAGCCTGCTGGCGTAGGTGATCATGTCTCTCCAAAACTTTCGATCTCGACAGTTATTTATCATTTCTGTTGTTGACCTTCTACCAAGCCATTCTCTTAAGCTGTCTGGTATCTTTTCTCTTTGCTTCCCTCTATCTCTTCGTCCCTCAATTTTCCCAGTTGTTACAATATATTCCAGTTGTTCTCTTCTCATTACATAGCCAAAAATATGATGATTAGTTCTTCCTAATATTGGAAATTAGCTCTATTTTTGCTTTGACCTCTCTCAGAACATTTTCATTACTCTTCTTAGCTGTCCATGGTACTCTCAACATTCTTCTGTAAAACCACATTTCTACAGACTGTCTTTGTACAATCAGAACATTCTACTCATTCATAAAGTAGATGTCATATGGAAGTGGTTTAAAATTGTTGTTGTCTGTTGTTAGGATCATCATCACTGCACACCGGACGTATCCATAGGTGCTCCAATATCCCTCTCGGAAATCTGGAAAGAGAAGCCTAGCCCAGGTGCACGAACTCCGTAACACTGCGTATCCACGGTGTGGGCAGGTTTCAATTTGTGATACCACACACAAAGCATAACATTGTTTAGTCACAAAGCATAACATTGTTTAGTCACAAAGCATAACATTGTTTAGCTAAAGTCATCATTGATGTCTGGATGATGTTTTACTTGTTAATTTTCTTTCTTCTTCTTTTCTCTTTCTCACTGATACCGAAAGGTGTCGTGGTTTACATCATGTATCGTTCTTGAGCTGCTCGAACTTTCTGAATTAGTGATTTTCCTTTGTTGTTACATGTCTCTATCACTGCATTTATCCATCTTCTTCTAGGTCTTCATCTTGGTCTTTTTCCATGCATTCTCGAGAAGAACGCCGTTGATGGTGATTGGTGAGGATTCATTCTGACCAGGTGGCCCAACCATTTAAGTTGATGTTCTATATATTCTTGGCAGGGTTTAGTTCCTACCATTTTCCGTATGGTTTCATTTGACATTCTATCTCTTCTTGTGTTGTTTGTTACTTTTCTCAAGCGTCGCATCTCACATGTATTGATCTTTCTTAATTGTGATTTAGAAAGGGTCCATGTTTGACTTTCATAGCACAAAGTTGGTATGAAAATGCTATTTATCATTTGTTGTTTAGCTGCTATAGAAATGTTTGGATGTCTTAACAATCGTGAAAGCTGATATGTGATAGCATTTGCTTTTTGTATTCTCATATCAATTTAACTTGTTAATGCTTGTTATAAAAAGATAAAAGATTAGCAAGTCTGAGAGTTTCGGGAGAGTCAATACTCAATCTTTAACCAGTTAAGTCTTCAAATTGTAAAGATACAACTTCTTCTAATCACTAAAGTTACAGTCATTCGAAAGACCCGGTATCACTGCAAACGAATTAAAAACCATAATTGCTCAACCGCCCGCGCCAGTGCAATCATCCGAATTAACATCTCATCGAATATCCAAACAAAGAAAGGCAGTTTGCGTCTCCATCGTCTCTCTTTCTCTCTCTCTTTCTCTCTCTCTCTCTCTCTCACTTTCTCTCTCTCTCTCTCTCTCTCTCTCTCTCTCTCTCTCCTTCCCACTGAAAGCAAAGACAGATCTACACCAATCGTCAATCACTTCATTCCATTCTCTAAAAGCCCACTTGAGCGTGACACTCTCATTTAAACATTTTATTCTTAAAAATTGATGGCCATTATACTTTTGGCAGTCAACAACTCTTGCGAGAATGAGACTAGAGAACTAAAGCAAACTTAATTTAAAAAGAATTAGGGAAAAAATAAAATAGATAAGAATACATAATTACATTAAAAGAACAAGCTACGAAGGGGAAATAAAACAGATAGAAAGTTTGAAGAATGAAATGAACTAAAAGAGAACAGAAAATGGATGGAATTAGTTTATTAGAGGACAAATAAATATATATGATAAGAACTAAGACCGAAAGGAACCAGATTAGATAGAATGGGAAAAGATTGATGGAAAGACCATCAGATGAAAGGAAATGGTGGTGTAAACTATTAGAAATGAAAAGAAATAGACACAAAGAAATAGAAATAGCCATAGAAAGACTGAGAAGAAAGAAAACGGTGATGTATATTATTAGAGATGAAAAGAAACAGAGATTTAAAAATTGTAATAAAATAGTCCAGGGATAAAGAGGGAATATCATCATTGAGTGCCGTCTCCGCATCGAAGGCTGTTTACCAGCGACATTCCACTCTGTCTATTCCTTTGATGGTGCAGGTTGTCATAGGCTGTCTTGTCCACCTATTGATACTCGTCAATGTAAGACTTGGTCTGCCTCTGTGTCTATTACCCTGTACTTTCCCTTTCAATATTATTTTTAGTAGGCTGTTGTGTCTTTTAACATGCCCCAAAAATTTCATTTGTCTTGTTCTAATTGTGTTAAGCAGTTCTCTTTTAATTTTTACTTGTTTTAAAACTTCATCATTTGTTGCTCTTTTCCTTCCATCCAATTTATACCTATTCTTCTATAAATCATCATTTCAAAGACATTTAGAGGGGAATAACTAGTCAATATTTCACATTGAAACTATCCCCTGTGTTTGCGACTTCTCACGTCGATGGAATATTGAAATAGACAAGGTAATCGTTGGGAATAGATTGCAAGAAGAATATTGAAAACCAGCATAACTCGTGTGACACGTAATCGGGAGAAACTTGGCTTGCATTTTCCGAGGACTGAAGGAGAGAATCAATACCGTCTGAAGATGAGAACCCTCCACTGAACTCAGCAAATACCAGCTAGGGCGGAGGAAAGGGGTGTTTTTTTAGAAGCAATTCAATCAGCTGTTTTCGTCTTGCTTTTTTTTTGTTGTTGCCAAGAATGAATCTTCTTGATTGTTTTTGCTGAGTGAGTGCATCACAGAGTTGGTGCAGTGACCATGGATAGAACAGTCAACTGTGGACTTGTATAAATCAATCGACGTGATATTATTGAAGACAATGACTGAAGATGATTGAAGAAAATAATTCAAGATAAAAATTGAAGAATTAAATTAACTAAAAAATAAAAGAAATCGGGCGAAATTAGCTTAGAGGAAAAAGAAATCACTAAATTAAATTTGACTTATCTAGGCAGGAAAATGTCCAGAGATGGAGACATAAGATCAGAAATCATGACACTTATCGCACTAGCATCAAACGCTTTCAACAAACTGGCAGACATCTGGAGATCCAAAGTTCTCGGTAAACGAACAAAACGTAGATTGGTCAACTCCTGTGTGATACCAGTGCTAACATATGGATGTGATACCAGTGCTAACATATGGATGTGATACCAGTGCTAACATATGGATGTGATACCAGTGCTAACATATGGATGTGATACCAGTGCTAACATATGGATGTGATACCAGTGCTAACATATGGATGTGATACCAGTGCTAACATATGGATGTGATACCAGTGCTAACATATGGATGTGATACCAGTGCTAACATATGGATGTGATACCAGTGCTAACATATGGATGTGATACCAGTGCTAACATATGGATGTGATACCAGTGCTAACATATGGATGTGATACCAGTGCTAACATATGGATGTGATACCAGTGCTAACATATGGATGTGATACCAGTGCTAACATATGGATGTGATACCAGTGCATATGGATGTGATACCAGTGCTAACATATGGATGTGATACCAGTGTTAACATATGGATGTGATACCAGTGCTAACACATATGAATGTAAAAAAAAAAACTATCCTTACGACACATATTACCATTGCTGGTGTATGACCGAGGTTGGGGGCGCTCATGGTAGAACCAGAGGGATAAAGGCCGCTTGGTCAAAGCAGTCGCCACGACGTGTGAGACTCAGGATTTTTATTTCACCCCCGATAGAAAAAATCCTTTCTGTCTACCGCGGGCTTCGAACACCGTACGTCAGCTTTTCAACCAGCTATACAGTGATGTAAATACATCCAGACTTTAGATAGGAAATTAAATGCTTTTGAAAACAAATCTCAATAATATTAAGTCAAGAATAGGATCTCAAACATAAGCTGGAAAGAATCATCATCATGTGCCATACCGGTTGGCGTAGGCGATCATGTCCCTCCACAATCTTCTATCTACAGTACATCGTATCAGTTCTGTTGTTGACTGCTTTCGATGCCATGACACCAAGCTATCCAGTATTTTCTCTCTTTGTCGTCCACGATCTCTCTTTCCTTTTATTTTGCCAGTTGTAACCAAGTATTCCAACTTTCCTCTTCTCATTATGTGCCCGAATAATGTTGATTGTTTCTTTTTAGTGTTTTTTAGGAGCTCCCTTTTTGTGTTGGTCTCTTTGAGAACTTCCTTATTGGTCTTTTTAGCGGTCCAGGGAACTTTCAACATTCTTCTGAGAAATCCCATCTCTGTGGCCTCTAATCGTCTTTTCATTTGTTTGTCTACTGTCCATGATTCGCTTCCATAGGTCAGAATTGGTTCTATATAGCACCGATGGACTCTCTTTCTAATTTCTATTGACATAAATTACTCGCATAAGATATTTTTCATTTTCTGAAATGCTATTTTGGCCTGAGCTATTCTGCTTTTTATTTCTGTGGTGCATCTTCCATCTGATATTATTATTGTGCCCAAATATTTGAAACATTGCACTTGTTTCAAATTTATCCTGTTTATTTTTATGTTGCATGCTGGTGATGATTATTTCTTCGATATGACCATTACTTCTGCTCTCTTACTATTAAGACTGATACCTTTCTTGTTGCTTTCTTTTACTATTATGTCTATCATTTCTTGTAGCTCTTTCTCATGGAAAGAATGCATTTCAAATTAACAGATAAGAAAAGAATCAACTAAGAATACGAGTTGAGTCATATAAGAAAAAGGCGTTGGAAATACATCGAACATGTACAATGAATGACGAAAGACTTCCCCATCAGGTATTCATGTGGAAACCATCTAGTAAAAGAAAACATGGTGGGCCAAGAGAATCGCTGCGCATAACAATTAACAGGGCAGACTCAACCATGGGACTAAGAAACAAGCAAGGACTACAAGGACTAGCTGCAAATCATCAATCATGGAGAACTATGACATCTGCCCAATGTTCTGTCTTCGGCCCGAGAGGAAAATGAATGAACAAATAAGAGATGTCAATAACTGGAGAATCACCGAAAGGAAAATGAATGAACAAATAATAGAGATGTCAATAACTGGAGAATCACCGAAAGGAAAATGAATGAACAAATAATAGAGATGTCAATAACTGGAGAATCACCGAAATGAAAATAAATGAACAAATAATAGAGATGTCAATAACTGGAGAATCACCGAAAGGAAAATGAATGAACAAATAATAGAGATGTCAATAACTGGAGAATCACCGAAAGGAAAATGAATGAACAAATAATAGAGATGTCAATAACTGGAGAATCACCGAAAGGAAAATGAATGAACAAATAATAGAGATGTCAATAACTGGAGAATCACCGAAAGGAAAATGAATGAACAAATAATAGAGATGTCAATAACTGGAGAATCACCGAAAGGAAAATGAATGAACAAATAATAGAGATGTCAATAACTGGAGAATCACCGAAAGGAAAATGAATGAACAAATAATAGAGATGTCGCTCCAGATGAACCTTCTCCTACAAATTCAAATGACCCTTCTACAAATTCAAATGGACCTTCTCCTACAAATTCAAATGAACCTTCTCCTACAAATTCAAATGGACCTTCTACAAATTCAAATGGACCTTCTTCTACAAATTCAAATGAATCTTCTCCTACAAATTCAAATTGACCTTCTACAAATTCAAATGAACTTTCTCCTACAAATTCAAATATACCCTCTACAAATTCAAATGAACCTTCTCCTACAAATTCAGATGGACATTCTCCTACAAATTCAAATGGACCTTCTCCGACAAATTCAAATGGACCTTCTCCCACTCCAGATGGACCTTCTCCTCCCACTCCAGATGGATCTTCTCTTTCCACTCCAGATGGACCTTCTCCTCCCACTCTAGATGGATCTTCTCTTTCCACTCCAGATGGACCGTCTCCTCCCACTCCAGATGGACCTTCTCCCACTCCAGATGGACCTTCATCTCCCACTCCAGATGGACCTCCTTCCACTCCAGACGGACCACCTTCTCCCACTCCCTCCCACTTTAGATGGACCTTCTCCTCCCACTCCAGATGGACCTTCTCCTCCTACTCCAGATGGACCATGTCCTCCCACTTCAGATGAACCTTCTCCTCCCACTCCAGATGGACCTTCTCCTTCCACTCCAGATGGACCTTCTCTTCCAACTCCAGATGGACTTTCTCCTCCCTCTCCAGATGGACCTTCTCTTTCCACTCCAGATGAACCTTCTCCTCCCACTCCAGATGAACCTTCTCCTCCCACTCCAGATGAACCTTCTCCTCCCACTCCAGATGGACCTTCTCCCACTCCAGATAGACCTTCTCCTTCCACTCCAGATGGACCTTCTCCTCCCACTCCAGATGGACCATCTCCTCCCACCCCAGATGGACCTTCTCCTCCCACTCCAGATGGATCGTCTCCTCCCACTCCAGATGACTCTCTTCTCTCTCTCTCTCTCACTCTTTCTCTCTCTCTCTCTCCAGGTAGAACTTCACCTTCCGCCCTATATGGTAAACAGGTTAAATGACGGAAACGGTTGCCAGACTTAGCGTCAAAGAAAGGCTGGGGGAACTGTGAGCAGGACAGGACAATTTGACGATTTCTATAACGTCCAGCAGCAATATAAAAATACATACAAAATGACCTATCACCAACACTAGTAATGTACAGTCTTCGACATCGGAGTTTTCTTCTTCTTTGTTCTATTATAGTTTAAATCTTGTTCGTTATTTTATGTCAAAGTTAAGAACATTGCCTATATTGATCTACTACAGAGACCTAAATAATTAATATTTTATGTCAAAGTTGTGAACATTGTCTCTACTTATCTATTATAGAGACCTAAATAATTAATATTTTATGTCAAAGTTATGAACATTGTCTCTGCTGATTTATTATAGAGACCTAAATAATTAATATTTTATGTCAAAGTTATGAACATTGTCTCTACTGATCTATTATAGAGACCTAAATAATTAATATTTTATGTCAAAGTTATGAACATTGTCTCTACTTATCTATTATAGAGACCTAAATAATTAATATTTTATGTCAAAGTTATGAACATTGTCTCTACTGATCTATTATAGAGACCTAAATAATTAATATTTTATGTCAAAGTTATGAACATTGTCTCTACTGATCTATTATAGAGACCTAAATAATTAATATTTTATGTCAAAGTTATGAACATTGTCTCTACTGATCTATTATAGAGACCTAAATAATTAATATTTTATGTCAAAGTTGTGAACATTGTCTCTACTGATCTATTATAGAGACCTAAATAATTAATATTTTATGTCAAAGTTATGAACATTGTCTCTACTTATCTATTATAGAGACCTAAATAATTAATATTTTATGTCAAAGTTATGAACATTGTCTCTGCTGATTTATTATAGAGACCTAAATAATTAATATTTTATGTCAAAGTTATGAACATTGTCTCTGCTGATCTATTATAGAGACCTAAATAATTAATATTTTATGTCAAAGTTATGAACATTGTCTCTACTGATCTATTATAGAGACCTAAATAATTAATATTTTATGTCAAAGTTATGAACATTGTCTCTACTTATCTATTATAGAGACCTAAATAGTTAATATTTTATGTCAAAGTTATGAACATTGTCTCTGCTGATCTATTATAGAGACCTAAATAATTAATATTTTATGTCAAAGTTGTGAACATTGTCTCTACTGATCTATTATAGAGACCTAAATAATTAATATTTTATGTCAAAGTTATGAACATTGTCTTCATTGTAGTAGAAGGGCTATGCTTTCTAAGTTGTTCTTATTTAATGTCAAACTTGTCAACATTGTTTGTCTCTGCATTATATTGTTCTGTGTTCTTATTTTATGTCAAAGCTGTCTGTCTCTATTGTTCTATCATATTGTTCTAAGGTGGTCTATTGGATGCCAAACTTCTCGACATCATCTCTGTTGTTCTATTAAGGGGTTAAGGCAAAGAAATTCAAATGAATGCATAAAAATGCGAAGCTGCAGTAAAGCTGAATATGAGGAAAAATTTAAAAAATTTAAAAAATTCGGCCTATTGGGCCGAAACGTCGTTTGGTCTGTGTCGTCCACTTATCACGTAAAGCTTCTAATATACCATTTTTTTGTATTTTTTTTATTGTTCTATGAAGGTTGTTTTGTTCCCGGACACTTTGAGCTTCCACCTTACTCACTCTTAGGATTCAGGTTTAAAAATAGAAAGTCTGTAAAGGTCTAGTATAGCCCAATCAATTATTTCAGCAAAGAGTGATTTTCCCTTAGTTGACGTCACAACAAAACTACAGTGGTTTTCATGTGGTTGTTGAAAGTCACATATTCTTAAGTCACATGATCGCTTCTCAATTCTAATTTTTTTTTTTTTTTAGATGAGCGTGGACATTCAGTTGATGTAACTTTCTATGTTCCAGAGTGCTTCCTTGATGGATTATGCCCTCATATTAGAAGAGTGCTAATTAATGTGTTCTCGTTTGGACATGCTTACTTAGAAAGCAAATATCGGTGATAAGATACAAGACTAACAGAGAGTCACTTAACTCTAAGACAAAAATGTTTCGTGCCAATGGCAGTCGGATCTCTCCCCCCCCCCCCATAGAGTCAATCTTTAAAGCTGAGATGACATTAGATGATAATGATGATGATGATAATGATAATGATGATATTGTAAAAAAATTGCCCCAAATGGGCACCGCGATTGTTAACAAGGTGTGTGGGGAAACATAGGATTCTACCCTGGTGTTGTTTCCCTTTTCTCTAGAATTAGGGATCGTTTAATGACAGATTAGGAGCCGCGATAGCTCAGTGGTTAGTGAACTGTACTACAAAGGACAAGAGGTAGGGTTCGATTCCAACCGACGGCTTCCGATTCACACAGCCTTTAATCGGTACTGGATTTTTTTCTGGGAAAGTAAAGCGGCACGGGCGTAATACCGACCACATTACCCCAAAAATCATGTGCCGAAGGTCTGTAAAATGTATGGTCACTAACACTATATTCCCTATACCCCATTTGGTGTGACGGGGGTACTTTACTTTTTTACTAACACTATCAGGTGTAGACCAAGAAGAAGGTGGTTTCAAGACATCAAGGAGATCTCGAATATGACAACAGAAGAGGTGGAGACAACTGTAGACATATATTCTTTCAGACTGGCTGTGGTTAATGCAACGTTCTGTGGGAGATCTGGCTAGAGACAGAGATTCTTTCAGACTGTGGTGAATGCAACATTCTGTGGAATATTTGGCTAGGAACAGAGATTCTTTCAGATGAGTTGTGGTATACGCAACGTTCTGTAAAAGATCTGACTAGAGAAATAGATTCTTTCAGACTGTGGCGAATGCAACGTTCTATAAAAGAACATGCGACCTAATGATGATGATGATGATGATAATGTTTATAATCACGATGATTATGATGATGATAGCTCATCATACCACGCATTTCTGTGCATGACTCCTACATTCCTGGAAGAGCATCTTTGTTACCACCAGTCTTTGTTTGTTGTTTGGATCATCATCGCACAAACGGGACAAGTCCACACGTACTCCGCTACCCCCCTCGAGGAAATCAGAAGAGAATCTCGGCCCACGTGCACGAACTCCGTAGCACGGCCTGAGATCACGGTGTGTGTGTGTGTGTGGGCTTATTCTGACATCCCCCCCCCCCGGCATCTGCCATAGCTTGGCCTACTCTTTTCAATTTCTAACTGCCAAGGGTTCTACAATGTGCGCAAGTGCACACAGGACTTCCTGTTTATTGCCGTTACCCGAGAGGGCTAGTCATCAGATTTCACTACCAAATAGATCAGCGGTGGTTAACGTCATTAAGAAACCACCGATATATTTTTCCTACTTTTTTTTTTATTAAATCACCACCTCTTCTTGTGGGTTTTGAACCGGGGTACTCCCTGTCCAGAGGCCGACGTTGTACCTCTAGACTACCCAGTCCCCTAGTCTTGGTTCAATATTTGAACTAATAAACTCGTCACGGCTGTTATTACATTTTGATATCAAATGTGTCAAGACAGATCTCAAATGCTCCCTTTTTATCAACTTTGTCACTGGATTCTCCCACAATTAGCCCAACCTTTCCACTCACTCAAGGCTCATTAATTACTACTCTCCGAAATTTCCCTCATTCAAAACTCGAATCTATATTTTCTCAGATAAATTGCCCTCACTCAACAATTACTACTCTTCGGGAACATTCTATTCATTCAGGACTTCAGCAATTAGCACAATGAACAAACGATTGCACTCACTTAACTATGTGGGGCGACGAAGGGAATCACCAAACTAACGAATACACAATGAGGTCAACCTCAGTGCAATATGTGATAAGAACCAATTTAATTAAACAGACATGTCAAATAATCACAACTTCTTCTTTCATCATATTTTGATTGTTGCCGGTACGGGCTTGCGTTAATGGTGTGTTTTCTATCAATGGCACTTTCTGTGGCTTGGTCTATTTTTTTTCGTTACCCAGCTATTACCTATGACCAAGTCATTAGAGACTAGGAACTGAATTTTTGCGTGCTAATCCATTTTTCCCTGGCAGCCGTGTGCACAGGCGTCCCTCGCCGCACAGGCAGATAACTCCGACTTCGGAGGTACTCATATTTATTCTTTCGATGAGTAATTGACGTTTCAAGCAGGGCCTCGCTGCTGAGACCAGGGGTGGTTGCCGCAGAGAGAAATCATAAATAAAAATCCCAACCAACCGGGATTTGAACCCACCACCTCTCTGTCTCAAGGCCGGCGTCTTGCCTCGAGACCAACCAGTCCCCCGGCTTGGTATATAGTGATATTTTACTGTTTTATTATGTCCTAAATTCTCTCAATTCATCTTCTTCTTGTCTATCTCTACATCTTGGTTGTTCTATTTTGTTGTTATAATAGAAGGAGATTCGCAAAAACAATCACATTGAAAACAAGGATCATATACGGCAACTACAATATTTACAACCTGTACAGCGATTTAGATATCGGGGATTCACCATCGAATGTGACGATCCCAAAACCGAAATCAATAAAGGAATATCACAGGCAACAAATGTCTTTAACAAGACAGACGAGAATCTGCCAACACAAATCAATAAAGGAATATCACAGGCAACAAATGTCTTTAACAAGACAGACGAGAATCTGCCAACACAAATCAATAAACACAAAATACAAGATGAAATCATTACGCATATCAGCGAGATCATTATTCTTCTATTCCGGTGAAACACGGAGATTACAAGCAGAATCAGTCTGGAAAGTAACTGCTTTGGGAATAGCTCAAGACTGTATGTGTACCATATAAAGAGCAAACCAGAAACAAGAAAGTTCGTTAAAGTATCAATGATAACATAATCTCGCAAAGGAGATTAAATTATGTTATAACGAGGCATGCCATAAGATGTAACTGCCTGACCAAACATTATTTTGTCTTTCTTTCTGGCATTCGCCCGTTGACTGCTAAAGGAATGAATAGTGCACTTCATCAACCGCTCTTATAAGGACGTTAAGTGGGCATAGATGCGCTATTTTGTTGTTTGCAGCTAGGCTGTGATGTTTGCGCCTTTCGGACCAACGTATTCGATTTCAAGGTGGCATTTTTGATTAATTGGTTGCCTTCCCTATTCGATCACGACTCGCTTAGCCAGATTGGATAGTCCGTTTATAGGAGCACCGCTGGAAGGTGGAGCAGAGTCTTGATCAGCTGTTGTTCGCCGATCCTAACGCATGCAGTCAGCTGTGGGTTGCTGACCGCATTCAGCTCAGTTCCTGGATGGATGTCTTGCCACCAGCCAAACGACAGAGAACTGTTTAGTACAGTAGATGGATCATCCTCATTGCAAGTCGGAAATGACTAGATCTCCATCCTAGTATGTTTCTAGGGGAACTCGGTAGCCTAGTTAGGTAAACCACCCGACTGGGCTACCGACGTTCGGACAACCCGTGTTCGATTTCCGCTGGAAGCAGTGTGAGTTGTACTCGTGATTAGAAAAAAATATAAAGGGAGGTCAAAAAGTAATGCACACCAATTTTTTTCTCGGCTAATAATAAAGATAGGAATATGAAATTTTGCACACTTGGAATATGACATGTTCCAATTATGTGCACCAAATTGCACAGCATTTTGATAAATATTACGCAATCTATGAACCGTTAAAATGGAGCTTGTCAACAATGTCCGTTACAAACAGCGAATTGTCATAGAATTTCTGGTTGCGGAAAAAGAAACTGTGGCAAACATTCATAAACGACTGTGTGCAGTGTACAAATGTTCTGCAGTCGATAGGAGCACAGTTAGTCGCTGGGTTCAGAGAATTAAAGCTGCAGAAAGTGTACGAGTGGAGCTGCATGATTTACCGCGTTCTGGACGTGTTGCCTCGGCTACCAGCACAGACATGTTAAACCGGGCTGATGCCATTATTCGTAAGGATAGGCGTATCACTAGTCAGCAATTGGCATTGCAGCTTACAGTCAGCAAGGGAAGTGCAATCGCAATTTTTAAAACTCTCGGATATTCAAAGATTTGCGCTCGATGGGTTCCTCGGTGCCTAACAAATGATCACAGAGTTCAAAGGAAAACATTCTGTTCTGAATTGTTGGAGCGTTTCGGTGTTGAAGGAGAAATGTTTTTGTCAAAAATTGTTACCGGTGACGAAACGTGGGCACATTATTATGAGCCTGAAACAAAAATGCAGTCAATGGAATGGCATCATCCGCAGTCACCAAAAAGAAAAAAAATTCAAAACATCTCCATCAGCCGGAAAGGTGATGATCACTGTCTTCTGGGACATTGATGGTGTGATTCTTGTTGATGTAATGACAAGAGGTGAGACAATCAACTCGACAGCTTACATCAATACACTGACAAAACTCAAAAATCGGTTCCACAGAGTTCGGCCTAATAAGCCATCTGCAGATTTGTTGCTTCAACATGACAATGCACGCCCTCACACAAGTCTGGTAACACGGGAAGCAATCAACAAATTTGGTTGGACTGTACTGCCCAATCCTCCTTACAGCCCTGATCTGGCTCCCTTAGATTTCCATCTGTTTGGACCACTCAAAAAATTCCTGCGTGGGACACACTTTGACAATAATGAAGGTGTGATCCGTGCAGTTAAAAAATGGCTACGCGAGCAGGACAAAACTTGGTACAAACGAGGCATTCATGACCTAGTTTCGCGTTGGCGTAAGGCAATACGCTTGGACGGAGATTATGTTGAAAAATAGGTAGTGTAAAGGGGATGTTCAGCTACAATCTGTGAAAATTTCACACATTTTGCCCGAATAGTTTCCGAGAAAAAAATTGGTGTGCATTACTTTTTGACCTCCCTACGTATATCCCCCGCGTTCGACCCAGCCGCTGGCAGAAATGGGTACGCGGGTAGCACTGTGAGAAGGTGAGGAATGCCGCCACGCATCGTGAGTTTCGATGCTTGAAGCGACAATGTCCAGAAGTCTCCGAAAACTTCTGGATAGGCGACCGAGCACATATGGGTGCAAACTCGCGTACTTAGACGCCGATTCAAGTCTCCTTCTTTACTTTGTTTATGTCCTTCAGCTTGCTTGCTTGCGTTCGCCCGATGACTAAAGTATTCTAATAGACTAGAGTATTCCTTTTCATCATCCGCCCTTAAAAGGACGTTAAGTGGCTGTGTCTGCGTTGTTTTGTGATTTGCAGTATAACTGTGATATTTGCGCCTTTCGGCCCAACACATACGACTTCAGCACGTCATTTTTGAGAACCGGGTTGTCTTCCCTCTTCGATCCCTACTCGCTTGGCAAGAATAGACAGGTTAGTCTGTTACTAGAGGCACCGCAGAGAGGTGGAGCAGGGTCTGGATGGTTCTGATTCACCGATCCTGGCGCAAGCCATCAGCTGTGGGTCGCTGACAACTTCCAGCTCTGGTGCTATGAGGCGCGCCTTCGCCTCCGTCCTTCAGTTTGTGGAGACATATGACTCCATTTCTTTGTCGATTTGTTCGTCTGTGTTTTCTCGTGCAGCGCTCCTCTATATCATCCCCAGGTTTGACCTGATTTTCACGCACTCTAAACATTGTTGTAGATTCGTGACTGAATCAGCAGCGCGCACTGCCTCCCTGAGGGCATTCATAATGGCATTCCGGTCCATTGCAAGTCCACCATCCACGGCAGTTGTTCCGGCTAATCTGGCAGCTAAGACAAAGAAGAATGAGAAGTTATAAATGATCTTCTTTCTTCTTTTCTCTTTTCACTGATACCTAAAATGTGTCGTGGTTTGTATCATTTGTCGTTCTTGAGCTGCTCGAACTGTCTGAATTAGTGATTTTCTTTTGTTGTTACATGTCTCTGTCACTGCATCTATCCTTCTTCTTCTGTGTCATCCTCTTGGTCTTTTCCCATGCAATCTTGAGAAGAACACCCTTGACGGTGATTGGTGAGGATTCATTCCGACCAGGTGGCCAAATCATTTAAGTTGTTGTTGTTCTATATATTCTTGGCATGGTTTTGTTCCTACCATTTTGCTATAAATGATAAAATGTATAAACCCAGAAACTTGTCCATCAACAAGAGAAGAACGGAAACAAAATCCCAAATAAATTGTCTTGTCACCCAAAAGACACGTGTGAAAAGTAAGAGATCAGGTATGCATACATACAGCAACTCTTACTTACTTTCTAATAAAATTCAAATGACTCAAAACTAAAAAATTACTTACTTTCTGATAAAATTCTACTGACTCAAAACTCAAAAATGACTACTTTCTGATAAAATTCTACTGACTCAAAACTCAAAAATGACTACTTTCTGATAAAATTCTACTGACTCAAAACTCAAAAATGACTACTTTCTGATAAAATTCTACTGACTCAAAACTCAAAAATGACTACTTTCTGATAAAATTCTACTGACTCAAAACTAAAAAATGACTACTTTCTGATAAAATTCTACTGACTCAAAACTAAAAAATGACTACTTTCTGATAAAATTCTACTGACTCAAAACTAAAAAATGACTACTTTCTGATAAAATTCTACTGACTCGAAACTCAGAATTGTCTACGTTCTTATACTAGTCTACTGAAATCAAGCACAGTAATTGCTACGTAGAGCGACTCGTCCAGTATAAAGTCTTGTGGGGAGATATAATGCGGGTCCTGTACAAGGTCTGACACTTGATAACAGGATCGTCGTCACAAGACTCTAGAGTTCCCTTATGTACTGTCTTCAACTCGAAAGGGCAGTAGATAGACATAATTGCTACTTTCTCATAAAATTTTACTTCTTCTCCTTCTACCTTTTAGCTCCCAGTGGAGCATAGGTCTTCAACAAACACTTTCCAAGTCGTTCTGTTTTTTGCAATTCTTTTAAGATCATTCCATGTCTTCCCCATCATCTTCATCTCTGCTTCGATCTGTCTTCTCCAAGAATTCCTTGGTCTTCCTCTTTGTCTTTTCCCCTGGGGATTCCAAAAAAGGACCTGTTGTGTAATACTCTCAGTTGGCTTCCGTAGTGTGTGTCCTATCCATCGCCATCGTCTTCGCTGTATCTCTTTATCCACTGGTATTTGACCGGTACATTTCCATAATTCCACGTTAGTGACTTTGTCCTGCCATTTCCATCCCTTTATTCTGCGTAAGCATCCATTAATGAAAGTCTGTACCTTCGTGATTGTCAATTTTGTTATTCTCCATGTTTCACAGCCATATAATAGGACCGACTTAACATTTGAGTTGAACATTTTTATTTTTGTATTTAACCTAATTTCTTTGGAATTCCATATGTTTCCCAGTGCAATGAAAGCTTCTCTTGCTTTTGATATTAAAAAATTCTACTTACTTAAATATAATTCGTTACTTACATGTGTCACAAAATTAAAATGACTATAAACCAACCGGTGGGCGTGTCTCGCAGGCCGTAATAAATAAATAAAAAAGTGTTCAGTAAACAACACCAGTGAGCACTAACTTTTCTTATCCACCACGCTTCAGGTGTAACTTGGTTTCTCCTTCTTATATATTCTCTCTTTCCTTCACTATGTACTCAGTAACAGCTGTACATATATAAAAGCTACATATTTATAATGCACCTTTCGCAATTACTTTCTTTTTAAACTAATATATCTAGTAATCTTTAAAAAGACTTTTTCTTACAATCTTCAATATATAATCTACAATCTTCAATCTATAATATTCAATATACAACCAACAATCTAAAATTTACAATCTTCAATCTCTACTCTTCAATATATAATCTACAATCTTCAATCTATAATATTCAATATACAATCTACCATCTAAAATTTACATTCTTCAATCTATAATATTCAATCTACAATCTACAATCTAAAATTTACAATCTTTAATCCATAATCTACAATCTTCAATCTATAATATTCAATATACAATCTACAATCTAAAATGTACAATCTTCAATCAAAAATCTCGCAGAATTCCGTAATTACTGTCTCCATACACCGCAAATGCTTTGTCTCAAATCTGCAATTAGCGGTAACCAATTTGTGATTACTTTCTAGGAAAAATTAATAACTTTCTAGGAAAAATATGCAGGTAGCGATCAATAAACTGTAATGAACGTCTCCGAAAAAACTGTAACTACTTTCTTAATAACCTGTAATTAGTGATAATCACTCGACACTGAAAGGCAAATGAAGAAGGAAAGAAGAAGAATGGAATGTGTAATAATTACATTTTCTAAAGTCTTAGTAGTTATAATGCTGCAATGACTACTACTACTACTATAACTACTACTACTGATACCACTAATGCTGCTGCTGCTGCTACTATTGCTACTGCTACAACTACAACTACTAATGCTGTTATTACTACTACTGCTGGTGCTACTACTACTGCTACGTCAACTACTACTGCTATAGCTACTACTACTGTTACTACTACTACAACTACTGCTATTGCTACTACTACTGTTACTACTACTGTTACTACTACTACTACTACTACTACTACTACAACAATTACTGCTATTGCTACTACTACTACTACTGCTGCTGCTACCACTACTGCTACCACAACCACTAATGCTAATACTACAACTGCTACTACTGATGCTACTGCTACTGCTTTACTACTGCTACTACTATAACTGTTAATACTACTACTGCTACTACTACTACTACTATACAACAACTATTACTACTACTGCTACAAATTACTATTACTACCACATCACTACTACTACTACTAATAATAATATCAGTACTAGTAATGCTAGTTGACGTCCGGGCACCTGAGCCTGACAAAGGCGTATCTTTAGATATCGCTCCGGGTAGACGGGACTCGTAAACCTTGGCTGGCAACCCGTCTAGAAGAAGGGAAACTTCGACTACAAAACCCTCCACTACCTTGTGGACTAGTTTCTAGTTAGAATCGAAGGTTATGGGAGTACACCCAGAGTAAAAATCCGGAGGGAGGGACCCTAAGGCAGTGGACGGCGTTAATCGTCTTTCTGGCATCCCCTGCACCTTCTTTCAATTCCGAACGTATGGACTTTGTCCCTCCTTCGGAAATCCTTGAAACGAAGTCGAGAGGGGATAGTGCGACTGGGTAAAGCACTATCTCCATATCCTGTGCCCAGGCAGAGTAGGCAAAGTGAAATGAGGAAGAAAGCACCAATGTTTAAACTTGGCACATGGAACGTAAGGACCATGTGCCCTGGACTTACTAAAACAAGCACACTGACAGATGGCTCACTGTTCAACCTAGCACGACTAAGAGCAAAAACCAAAACAAATGTTGCCCTACTTAAAGAATTTTTATTTGCTGACGATGCAGCCCTAGTCGCTCATAGTGAGGCCACCCTACAGTCGCTGATCAACAACCTGGATAAAGCATGCGACCTTTTTTCACTGTCAATTAATGTTCAGAAGACAGTAATACTAAATCAAGGTGACTTCAAACCTATATCTATTACTCTAAAAGACTGCCCACTAGAATCAGTACAGAAATTTACATATCTTGGATCCACAGTTACGCAAACCATCTCTCTTGATGAAGAAATAAACTGTCGAATTGGTAAGGCAGCTACGACCTTCGGCAAACTCACAAAAAGGGCATGGAACAACACGAAACTAACTCAAAAGACTAAACTCTTAATATATCAAACTTGTGTGCTTAGCACACTACTATATGGATCCGAAACCTGGACAACATACTCAAACCAGGAAAAAAGACTAAATGTCTCCCACATGCGATGTCTCCGCAAAATAATGCACATCAAATGGCAGGACAAAATAACCAACTTAACTGTCCTGCAACGTGCTAAGACCCTAACAATCATGTCGATGCTCAGAAGTCGAAGGCTAAGATGGCTGGGGCATGTCCAACGGATGGAAGAAAAACGCATTCCTAGGCAAATACTATATGGCGAGCTAAAACACGGAAAACGACAAATCGGCAGACCTAAACTACGATATAGAGATATCTGCAAATCATCTCTGAAAGACTTCTCCATCTGTGAAAACGACTGGCAACATCTGGCAAGTGATCGCACATCATGGAGAGCACGTATAAGGAACGGTATAACAACATTTGAGACTGTTCTAAGACAGGACTTAGAAGAGAAGAGACTCATGAAAAAGGATGGTAAACCCTGTGGACCAGCGAGCCTGACCTGTTCATTATGTGACCGCGTGTGTTTGTCAAACATTGGTAGAATTAACCACGAGAGAAGCTGTTCGGCAAAAACAATACCTCAAAAAAATACGCAATAGCCTCCACTAGACCGTCTGACAAGACGAAAAGGGACATATATACTAGTAATGCTACTACTACAACTAAACTAAAACAATAACTACCACTAATATTACCGTAGCTATTACTAATACTTCAACTACTACCATTACGACAAAAATAACAACTACCACTACTAAACTACCACAACAACTAGTAACATTAAATTAATACTACGACTATAGCTATCTATCTATCTATCTATTGTCCTTTCGAGCCGAAGACGGCACATAGGGCAGAACCACGATCTCAAAAACAGAAACCTTGCGAGCCAAAATGTCACATATTGCAGAGATCACTGCTTCTAAAAATCTGTTATATGTATCTGTTTCTTTAACAATACTTTTAACAATGACAGCTTGTAAAGCCATCGATCAATCTCCTTAGTCGCCTCTTACGACATGCCTGGAAGGTCACAGTGGCACTATTCTTTGCTTCCCTCATAATGAGGCTCCGGCAACACACGGGAGACTACTATAATTACAACTACAACAAATACTACCACTTACCACCACTGCTGCTACTACAACAACAACCACTACTACAACTACCACGACTACTTTTTAATAAATCTTACCACTACTGCCACAACTACCACGACTACTTTTTAATTATTATTACTACTACTGCTGCATCTACCACGACTACTTTTTAATTAATATTACTACTACTGCTACAACTACCACGACTACTTTTTAATTAATATTACTACTACTGCTACAACTACCACGACTACTTTTTAATTAATTTTATTACTACTGCTACAACTACCACGACTACTTTTTAATTAATATTATTACTACTGCTACAACTACCACGACTACTTTTTAATTAATATTACTACTACTGCTACAACTACCACGACTACTTTTTAAATTATATTACTACTACTGCTACAACTACCACGACTACTTTTTAATTAATATTATTACTACTGCTACAACTACCACGACTACTTTTAATTAATTTTATTACTACTGCTACAACTACCACGACTACTTTTTAATTAATTTTATTACTACTGCTACAACTACCACGACTACTTTTTAATTAATATTATTACTACTGCTACAACTACCACGACTACTTTTTAATTAATTTTATTACTACTGCTACAACTACCACGACTACTTTTTAATTAATTGTATTACTACTGCTACAACTACCACGACTACTTTTTAATTAATATTACTACTACTGCTACAACTACCACAACTACTTTTTAAATTATATTACTACTACTGCTACAACTACCACGACTAATTTTTAATTAATATTATTACTACTGCTACAACTACCACGACTACTTTTTAATTAATTGTATTACTACTGCTACAACTACCACGACTACTTTTTTAATTATATTACTACTACTGCTACAACTACTATCAACACCACCGCTACTACTAGTTCTTCTTTTTCCTTTTTTTCAAATTTTCATTTTTGTCACCAGCTTTACATTTTGTATGCCCCCCCCCCCTTTTTCTATACTCCTTCATCTTGGAGTACGAAACCAGCTGTGTGGCGTAGGTGACCATATCCCCTCCACAAGCTTCTATCTCCACATTTGATTATTAATCCAGCTACCGTATCAGTCTCTTAAAACAGCCTCATCTCCTTTCACTCTCTTCCTCCCTTGATTTTCTCACTTACCACAACGTGCCCCTTTACTGCTCTTCCCTGATTGACCAACTGCAAACAACGGTTGCTGCCCCCTGATGCTATTAATAAACTTTCTTTATTGTCGACCTACCTACCCAGACCTCTTACGTCATCATTATTACTCGTTGTATTAAGGTATTCTTCACATTCCTCTAGATAACCACATTTCTGTTATTCATAAATATCCTCCTGAATTTTCACAGACCTCACTACTAAACCAAGATTGACTCCACATTAACTACATTCCCATCCACGAGCAAATAACTACATTCCCATTCACAACTAAATAACTACATTCCCATCCACGAGCAAATAACTACATTCCCATCCACAAACAAATAACTACATTCCCATTCACAACTAAATAACTACATTCCCATCCACGAGCAAATAACTACATTCCCATTCACAAATAAATAACTACATTCCCATTCACAACTAAATAACTACATTCCCATTCACAACTAAATAACTACATTCCCATTCACAACTAAATAACTACGTTCCCATTCACAACTAAATAACTACATTTCCATCCACGAGCAAATAACTACATTCTCATAAACAAGTAAATTACATTCCCAAATAATCTTTCAAACGTTTTCCTAAGCATAAAAGTAACTACAAACTAAGCATGCTGCACACAACACCACAGAAAGAACCTCAACAATTTACATTAACCTGTTTATCTTAAATTAACATACCAACACGTTCAATTAACCAACAACCTACAATAGACGCTTCAGAAAGGCCACATAATCATAACGTGGCAATCAATAACTTTATAAATTAACACAATCTTAACCACGTGCCGTGACTATCACCACACGGATGTATACAGCGTCCTCATCCCGTTCTTTGATCAACTACATCGGTGTCATACGACAAGCAGCTAGGATATTCCCAGCTACTGACCGGAATAAACAAACCACGTACAGATCGCTCAAGATTTGAGTCCCGCTACTTGGCCAGTTTCTCGCTCACAAAAATAACCGCATCGGTTCAGTCTCGGTTAGGGATTCTCGTGGCGAGGACGCCGGATGACACGAGGGAGAAGCGAAGTGAGAGTCCAGAAAGAGAGGAAGTGATTGATAGCTGGCAGGGAAGAGAGTAATTACAGCTGATGTGGCTGGAGGAGGAGGAGGAGGAGGTGGTGGAGGAAGGGGGGGGGGGGGGGAAGCGTGGAAAGGGAAGATAATTCATCATCATGTGCCGCAATTCATGGCATAATCTTTCTATTTTCAGGCGCTAGGGGTCCATTTTGTACTCTTATTGAACATCGTGAATGAGTTTATCAAAAGAGAAGAGTAGTGGGAGGAACACGATACACAGTTGCTTGTCATTGATACTTAAGTTCATTTCCTCATTTGTATCTTTCCAGAAAGATAACATTCACATACTTCTTTAACAACCAACATGATTAGAAGAAGCTGTATTTTGTATTTATTATTATGGTTAGAAGTTGATCCGCCGAAACTCTCAGATTTGTCCATCTTTGGTCATTTTGTTACGAGCATTAACTTCCAAAGGGAGCCGCGATAGCTCAGTGGTTAGTGAACTGGACTACAAAGGGCAAGAGGTAGGGTTCGATCCCAACCGACAGCTTCCGGGTTCACCCAGCCTTAAATGGGTACCGGATTTTTTTCTGGGCAGGTAAAACGGCACGGGCGTAATACCGACCACATTACCCCAAAAATCATGTGCTGAGGTCTGCAAAATTTATGGCCACTAACACACGTATTCCCTATACGCCACTTGGCGTGCCAGGGGCTCTTTACTTTGTTTGTTTTTTTTTAATGAATTAACTACCGAATTTTTTAATCACACATTAATATTGAGTTTTGCTGGAAAAATTATTTTTATTTTAAGACTCACAAATTGAAACCACTTCCACAAAATATTAATTTTAAGAATGAACGGGATGTACTACGCTCAGAACAGCTACATCCGCCCAATCACGCTTAAAGAACCAATGGAATTTTAAAAAGAAATCGAAAAGATTAGGCAAACAATGACCACTACCACTGCCTAGGCAAAATTGTCAGCAAAAATACACCCAAACTAGGTGTCCTTGACAGTGCTACGGAGTTCGTGCTCGTGGGTCAGAGTTCTCCTCGAAGATTCTCGATATTTCAAAAGGTGAAATCGGAGTACCTATGGGGTAGTCCGATGTGCAGTGATGATGGTCCTAACATCATATTTTCATCCACAAACGCTGCACAGTTTCCAGGATTTGAACGAAAACGCCACTTTCAGATGAAAACGAACAGCCGTGGCTAGTGCAGGTCATAGTGCCCCAGAAATTAGGCGGAACTAAATACTGTCACCAATCTAATCATGTGAAGTTATCCTACTATCTAGTTATTCTCTATAAAAACATATCATGTGAAGTTATCCTACTATCTAGTTATTCTCTATAAAAACATACCATGTGAAGTTATCCTACTATCTAGTTATTCTCTATAAAAACATATCATGTGAAGTTATCCTACTATCTAGTTATTCTCTATAAAAACATATCATGTGAAGTTATCCTACTATCTAGTTATTCTCTATAAAAACATACCATGTGAAGTTATCCTACTATCTAGTTATTCTCTATAAAAACATATCATGTGAAGTTATCCTACTATCTAGTTATTCTCTATAAAAACATATCATGTGAAGTTATCCTACTATCTAGTTATTCTCTATAAAAACATATCATGTGAAGTTATCCTTCTATCTAGTTATTCTCTATAAAAACATATCATGTGAAGTTATCCTACTATCTAGTTATTCTCTATAAAAACATATCATGTGAAGTTATCCTTCTATCTGGTTATCCTCTTGTGGTGCCTCGGTAGCCTAGTTGTGAAAATCCACCCGACTGGATTACCAACGATCGGACAACCCGTGTTCAATTCCTGCTGGGAGCAGTGGGAATTGTACTCGTGGTTGGAAAAAAAAATATCCCCACTGTCGACCCAGCCGTTAGCAGAAATGGGTACCAGGGTATTACCCTGGGAAGGTGAATAATGTCGCCTCGCATCGTGAGTTTCGATGCTTGAAGCGACACTATCCAGAAATCTCCGAACATTTCTGGATAGGCGGCCGAGCACATGTGGTTGGAAACTCGCGTGCTAAGACGCCGGTTCAAGTCTCGTACTTTACCTTACCTTTACCTCTATAAAAACATATAATGTGAAGTTATCAAATAATGTGAAGTTATCACATTATATGTTTAATCATTATCAGTGATCTAGTTATCCTCTATACAAAACGTTAAGCTCTGGTAAATGTCATTCATCTACTTTCACTGTTCCCAGGTAAACGGATGTTAGATACTTTCATTGATTTCCTCATTCGTGTCTACCCTAGAAGATACACAACATTTCCTTCTTCTACTACACAACCAAGTTGATTAGCGAAAGATGTGATTACAATTTAGAAAAAAAGAGAGAGCTACAGCTAAAAATGTAATCTTGCATACCCCGAAACGCTCAGGTTTGCCAGTCTCTGATCACGCAAGCATTCTTCTTCTTTTCTTCCTCATCTGCCTGTCAGCGTCGAGGGAAGATATAATTTGCGGTTTTTTGCTCTGCTGTTCGCCTCTGCTGCTGTTATGTTGCCTAGTGCTTCTAATATTCCATCGATCCATCTTGTTCGTGGTCGACCCTTGGGTTTGGTCTTCTCACAACGTTTGTTGAAGGCTCGTTGTGTTGTGTTTTGATCTTTCTTGCCTTGTCACTTGGCCAAACCATTTTATCTGTTGTTTCCTTATATATTCTATGGCGGGGGCTATTCCTAGCTTTTTCTCAGTTCTTCATTTCTTTTCTTTATTCTTGGTTATTAGTATACAGTCTTATAATAGAACAAAGAAGTATGTGTTAGCACTCGGAAAAATTGACAGACAAACAACAATAGAAAAAAACGAAGAACAATATATGGTCCGAAGTGGGATCGAACCATATTCTTGGTTATTAGTATACAGTTTATTCTTGGTTATTAACATACAGTTTATTCTTGGTTATTAATATACAGTTTATTCTTGGTTATTAGTATACAGTTTATTCTTGGTTATTAACATACAGTTTATTCTTGGTTATTAACATACAGTTTATTCTTGGTTATTAACATACAGTTTATTCTTGGTTATTAGTATACAGTTTATTCTTGGTTATTAACATACAGTTTATTCTTGGTTATTAGTATACAGTTTATTCTTGGTTATTAACATACAGTTTATTCTTGGTTATTAGCATACAGTCTATTCTTGGTTATTAGCATACAGTCTATTCTTGGTTATTAGTATACAGTTTATTCTTGGTTATTAGCATACAGTCTATTCTTGGTTATTAGCATACAGTCTATTATTGGTTATTAGCATACAGTCTATTATTGGTTATTAGCATACAGTCTATTCTTGGTTATCAGCATACAGTCTATTCTTGGTTATTAGCATACAGTCTATTATTGGTTATTAGCATACAGTCTATTATTGGTTATTAGCATACAGTCTATTCTCGGTTATTAGTATACAGTCTATTATTGGTTATTAGTTATACAGTCTATTCTTGGTTATTAGTATACAGTCTATCTCTTGGTTATTAGTTATACAGTAGCTATTCTTGGTTATTAGTATTACAGTTTATTAGTATTTATTAGTATACAGTTATTAGTATACAGTTTATTAGTATATTAGCATACAGTTACAGTTATTATTCAGTCTATTCTCGGTTATTAGTATACAGTCTATTCTTGGTTATTAGTATACAGTCTATTCTTGGTTATTAGTACAGTATTCTTGGTTATTAGTATACAGTCTATTCTTGGTTATTAGTATACAGTTTATTCTTGGTTATTAGTATACAGTTTATTCTTGGTTATTAGTATACAGTTTATTCTTGGTTATTAGTATACAGTCTATTCTTGGTTATTAGTATACAGTCTATTCTTGGTTATTAACATACAGTTTATTCTTGGTTATTAGTATACAGTTTATTCTTGGTTATTAACATACAGTTTATTCTTGGTTATTAACATACAGTTTATTCTTGGTTATTAACATATTAACATACAGTTTATTCTTGGTTATTAGTATACAGTTTATTCTTGGTTATTAACATACAGTTTATTCTTGGTTATTAGTATACAGTTTATTCTTGTTTATTAACATACAGTTTATTCTTGGTTATTAGTATACAGTTTATTCTTGGTTATTAACATACAGTTTATTCTTGGTTATTAGTATACAGTTTATTCTTGGTTATTAACATACAGTTTATTCTTGGTTATTAGTATACAGTTTATTCTTGGTTATTAACATACAGTTTATTCTTGGTTATTAGTATACAGTTTATTCTTGGTTATTAACATACAGTTTATTCTTGGTTATTAACATACAGTTTATTCTTGGTTATTAACATACAGTTTATTCTTGGTTATTAGTATACAGTTTATTCTTGGTTATTAACATACAGTTTATTCTTGGTTATTAACATACAGTTTATTCTTGGTTATTAACATACAGTTTATTCTTGGTTATTAATACAGTTTATTCTTGGTTATTAACATACAGTTTATTCTTGGTTATTAACATACAGTTTATTCTTGGTTATTAACATACAGTTTATTCTTGGTTATTAACATACAGTTTATTCTTGGTTATTAACATACAGTATTCTTGGTTATTAGTATACAGTTTATTCTTGGTTATTAACATACAGTTTATTCTTGGTTATTAGCATACAGTTTATTCTTGGTTATTAGCATACAGTTTATTCTTGGTTATTAGCATACAGTCTATTCTTGGTTATTAGCATACAGTTTATTCTTGGTTATTAGCATAGTCTATTCTTGGTTATTAGCATACAGTCTATTATTGGTTATTAGTATACAGTCTATTCTTGGTTATTAGCATACAGTCTATTATTGGTTATTAGTATACAGTCTATTCTTGGTTATTAGTATACAGTCTATTCTTGGTTATTAGTATACAGTCTATTCTTGGTTATTAGTATACAGTCTATTCTTGGTTATTAGCATATTCTTGGTTATTAGCATACAGTCTATTATTGGTTATTAGCATACAGTCTATTCTCGGTTATTAGTATACAGTCTATTATTGGTTATTAGTATACAGTCTATTCTTGGTTATTAGTATACAGTCTATTCTTGGTTATTAGTATACAGTCTATTCTTGGTTATTAGTATACAGTCTATTCTTGGTTATTAGTATACAGTCTATTCTTGGTTATTAGTATACAGTCTATTCTTGGTTATTAGTATACAGTCTATTTTTGGTTATTAGTATACAGTTTATTCTTGGTTATTAGTATACAGTTTATTCTTGGTTATTAGTATACAGTTTATTCTTGGTTATTAGTATACAGTCTATTCTTGGTTATTAGTATACAGTCTATTCTTGGTTATTAGTATACAGTTTATTCTTGGTTATTAGTATACAGTCTATTCTTGGTTATTAGTATACAGTTTATTCTTGGTTATTAACATACAGTTTATTCTTGGTTATTAACATACAGTTTATTCTTGGTTATTAGTATACAGTTTATTCTTGGTTATTAGTATACAGTTTATTCTTGGTTATTAACATACAGTTTATTCTTGGTTATTAACATACAGTTTATTCTTGGTTATTAGTATAGAGTTTATTCTTGGTTATTAGTATACAGTCTATTCTTGGTTATTAGTATACAGTCTATTCTTGGTTATTAGTATACAGTCTATTCTTGGTTATTAGTATACAGTCTATTCTTGGTTATTAGTATACAGTCTATTCTTGGTTATTAGTATACAGTCTATTCTTGGTTATTAGTATACAGTTTATTCTTGGTTATTAACATACAGTTTATTCTTGGTTATTAACATACAGTTTATTCTTGGTTATTAGTATACAGTTTATTCTTGGTTATTAGTATACAGTTTATTCTTGGTTATTAACATACAGTTTATTCTTGGTTATTAGTATACAGTTTATTCTTGGTTATTAACATACAGTTTATTCTTGGTTATTACCATACAGTTTATTCTTGGTTATTAACATACAGTTTATTCTTGGTTATTAGTATACAGTTTATTCTTGGTTATTAACATACAGTTTATTCTTGGTTATTAACATACAGTTTATTCTTGGTTATTAACATACAGTTTATTCTTGGTTATTAGTATACAGTTTATTCTTGGTTATTAACATACAGTTTATTCTTGGTTATTAACATACAGTTTATTCTTGGTTATTAACATACAGTTTATTCTTGGTTATTAACATACAGTTTATTCTTGGTTATTAACATACAGTTTATTCTTGGTTATTAACATACAGTTTATTCTTGGTTATTAACATACAGTTTATTCTTGGTTATTAACATACAGTTTATTCTTGGTTATTAACATACAGTTTATTCTTGGTTATTAGTATACAGTTTATTCTTGGTTATTAACATACAGTTTATTCTTGGTTATTAGTATACAGTTTATTCTTGGTTATTAACATACAGTTTATTCTTGGTTATTAGCATACAGTCTATTCTTGGTTATTAGCATACAGTCTATTCTTGGTTATTAGCATACAGTCTATTCTTGGTTATTAGCATACAGTCTATTATTGGTTATTAGCATACAGTTTATTCTTGGTTATTAGCATACAGTCTATTCTTGGTTATTAGCATACAGTCTATTCTTGGTTATTAACATACAGTTTATTCTTGGTTATTAGCATACAGTTTATTCTTGGTTATTAGCATACAGTCTATTCTTGGTTATCAGCATACAGTCTATTCTTGGTTATTAGCATACAGTCTATTATTGGTTATTAGTATACAGTCTATTCTTGGTTATTAGTATACAGTCTATTATTGGTTATTAGCATACAGTCTATTCTTGGTTATTAGCATACAGTCTATTATTGGTTATTAGCATACAGTCTATTCTTGGTTATTAGCATACAGTCTATTCTCGGTTATTAGTATACAGTCTATTATTGGTTATTAGTATACAGTCTATTCTTGGTTATTAGTATACAGTCTATTCTTGGTTATTAGTATACAGTCTATTATTTGTTATTAGTATACAGTCTATTCTTGGTTATTAGTATACAGTCTATTCTTGGTTATTAGTATACAGTCTATTCTTGGTTATTAGTATACAGTCTATTCTTGGTTATTAGTATACAGTCTATTCTTGGTTATTAGTATACAGTTTATTCTTGGTTATTAGTATACAGTTTATTCTTGGTTATTAACATACAGTTTATTCTTGGTTATTAACATACAGTTTATTCTTGGTTATTAGTATACAGTTTATTCTTGGTTATTAGTATACAGTCTATTCTTGGTTATTAACATACAGTTTATTCTTGGTTATTAACATACAGTTTATTCTTGGTTATTAGTATACAGTTTATTCTTGGTTATTAGTATACAGTTTATTCTTGGTTATTAACATACAGTTTATTCTTGGTTATTAGTATACAGTTTATTCTTGGTTATTAGTATACAGTCTATTCTCGGTTATTAGTATACAGTCTATTCTTGGTTATTAGCATACAGTCTATTCTTGGTTATTAGCATACAGTCTATTCTTGGTTATTAGCATACAGTCTATTCTTGGTTATTAGCATACAGTCTATTCTTGGTTATTAACATACAGTCTATTCTTGGTTATTAGCATACAGGCACCAACAATTCTTGGCACAATCACATCACAGTCACTCTTTTCTTTGTCTTACCGTTCATCCATTAGCTCGGGACGTGTGTGTGTGGTGCCGTTAGTTGACGGGACGTGTGTGTGTGGTGCCGTTAGTTGACGGCAAAGTTGCGATATTTGCGCCTTTCGGTCAGACATTTCCTTTTTTCCTCATGGGTAGATTTGTTTAATAATTGTTGCCAGGTAACGGCGATTTTGGTCTACTCTTTTCGGCTTTCAACTGATACGATTTTTTTTACGTGCGCGAATGCACACCGGACAACCTGTTGCTTTTTCGCCATTATCTGAGAGGGCTAGACATCGGATCTCGCTACACACTGAGAGGGCTAGACATCGGATCTCGCTACACATAGAGAAGGATAGACATCGGATCTCCCTACACACAGAGAGGGCTAGACATCGGATCTCCCTACACACAGAGAGGGCTAGACATCGGATCTCCCTACACCCAGAGAGGGCTAGACATCGGATCTCCCTACACACAGAGAGGGCTAGACATCGGATCTCCCTACACCCAGAGAGAGCTAGACATCGGATCTCGCTACACACAGAGAGGGCTAGACATCGGATCTCCCTACACACAGAGAGGGCTAGATATCGGATCTCCCTACACACAGAGAGGGCTAGACATCGGATCTCCCTACACACAGAGAGGGCTAGACATCGGATCTCCCTACACACAGAGAGGCTAGACATGGAATCTCCCTATACACAGAGAGGGCTAGACATCGGATCTCCCTACACACAGAGAGGCTAGACATGGGATCTCCCTATACACATAGAGGGCTAGATTTCGGATCTCCCTACACACAGAGAGGGCTAGACATGGGATCTCCCTACACACAGAGAGGGCTAGACATCGGATCTCGCTACACACAGAGAGGGTCAGACATCGGATCTCGCTACACATAGAGAGGGCTACACATCGGATCTCGCTACACATAGAGAGGGCTAGACATTGGATCTCGCTACACACAGAGAGGGCAGAGGATCTCGGAGAGGGCTAGACATCGGATCTCGCTACACACAGAGAGGGCTAGACATCGGATCTCGCTACACACAGAGAGGGCTAGACATCGGATCTCGCTACACACAGAGAGGGCTAGACATCGGATCTCGCTACACACAGAGAGGGCTAGACATCGGATCTCGCTACACACAGAGAGGGCTAGACATCGGATCTCGCTACACACAGAGAGGTCTAGACAACGGATCTCGCTACACACTGAGAGGGCTAGACATCGCATCTTCCTACACACATAGAGGGCTAGACATCGGATCTCCCTACACACAGAGAGGGCTAGACATCGGATCTCCCTACACACAGAGAGGGCTAGACATCGGATCTCCCTACACACAGAGAGGGCTAGACATCGGATCTCCCTACACACAGAGAGGGCTAGACATCGGATCTCGCTACACACTGAGAGGGCTAGACATCGGATCTTCCTACACACAGAGAGGCTAGACATAGGATCTCACTACACACAGAGAGGGCTAGACATGGGATCTCCCTACACACAGAGATCGAGGGGAGGGTAAAGCCACAAAGAAACCACATATTCAAACTAAACAATTCCTGTCTTTGGATTCGAATCTCGGACCTTCTTGTCCACAGGCCAGCGCCTTACCTCTAAACCACCCAGTACCATTTACAGTCACTAAACCAAAAACCCAGATATATGTAAAGGGGAGAAGACAAAGAGGAAGACCGAGGAATTCTTGGAGAAGACAGATAGAAGCAGAGATGAAGATGATGGGGAAGACATGGAATGATCTTAGAATGGAAAAAAAAAAACAGAAAGACTTGGAAAGTGTTTGTTGAAGACCTATGCTCCACTGGGAGCTAAAAAGGTAGAAGAAGAAGAAGAAACCAAAAGCCACTCGTTAGTGGCTTGTCATTACCCAACCATCGACCTTATCTAAAATGTCCGATGTTGGTTTCTCACTGAATTCAACACTTCACTGTTGTTATTTAAGTCGTTAATAAGAAAAACATGAAGTAGTTAACACTCACTTTTACACACACTTACATACAGAGAGGGAGAGGGGAGGGAGAGAGGGTGAGAGAGAGGGGAGGGGGAGATAGAGAGGGGGAGATAGAGAGAGGGGGAGGGGAGGGAGAGAGAGGGGGGAGGGAGAAAGAGAGAGGGAGATAGAGAGAGGGGGGAGATAGAGAGAGAGGGTGAAAGAAGGAGAGCGAGAGGGAGAGAGAGGGAGAGATAGAGAGAGGGAGATAGAGAGGGGGAGAGAGAGGGGGAGATAGAGAGAGGGAGAGAGAGGGAGGGAGAGAGGGGGGAGATAGAGAGAGGGAGAGAGAGGGAGAGAGAGGGGGGAGATAGAGAGAGGGTGAAAGAAGGAGAGAGAGAGAAAGAGAGAGGGAATAGAGGGAAAGAGGAAGAGAGGGAGACAGAAGGGACATAGAGAGAGGGAGAAAGAAGGAGAGAGAGAGAGGGAGAGAGAGTAAACCACGTCCCACAAACTCCTCTTAGAACGGATAAAAAACATTAAAGAATAAACACCCTATTCTCCTCATTATAAAAAAAATGAACCAATCACCAACAACGTTGCAACGCCACAACACTTTTCCCAACTCAATTATCATATCTGATGTTCTATTGACTGCAGTGTCCCCCCCCCCTTTTTTTCCAAAAACCCTGCACAGCAAGATTCTCTCCTCTTATATTCGAGTGGTAATTCAACCCATAAACATTTAGATTTTGACTAATTTGTTATACTATAGATAGTATGTTGAAATCAATCAATACCCCAAGTTCTACACAAAACCAACTGCGGACTTTCAGTTTGACGCGAAATATATATTCAGTCTGCGGTTACCTAACAGGAAAGTCATCATTACAGCTCCATTAGTTATATTATGCCGCCCCCATTGTCCTGCATTTCCAACTAATCAATTGGAAGAATTTGTTTGTGCTATAATTCGGTCTTATCTGGCTCTGTTCATTGCAGTGTGGGTGTGCATCATCGCGGGGATGGTGCAACATTGCAGTGTGGGTGTGCATCATCGCGGGGATGGTGCAACATTGCAGTGTGGGTGTGCATCATCGCGGGGATGGTGCAACATTGCAGTGTGGGTGTGCATCATCGCGGGGATGGTGCAACATTGCAGTGTGGGTGTGCATCATCGCGGGGATGGTGCAACATTGCAGTGTGGGTGTGCATCATCGCGGGAATGGTACAACATTGCAGTGTGGGTGTGCATCATCGCGGGGATGGTGCAACATTGCAGTGTGGGTGTGCATCATCGCGGGAATGGTGCATCATTTTAGATACTTGCACGCAACATGTTTGTTTGATTTATTCTTTTCTTGAAATGTAATGTAGAAGCAGTTGTCCTAAAACCTGTTTGGTCATCTCTCAAATGTTTCTCCATGGCCTCTTTTAGTCTCTCTAGAATGATTCTGCTTAATATTTTTCCTCGCACAGATAGTAGCATAATTCCCCTATAATGTGTGTACTCCTGTAGAGAGTAGTTCTTTGGTAGTTTGATCATATAATCTTCTTTCCAGTCTGTAGGTATTTCTTCCCTCTCCCAAATTTTATCCAATAGATCATGTAACATCTTGGTAGAGATGTTAATATCTGCTTTGATGGCTTCCGAAGGGATTTCATCTGGTCCTGTGGCTTTACCATTTTTAATAGCTTGATGGCTTTCATTATTTCTTCTTTGCTTGGTTTTCCACAGTAAACGTGTAACTCTTCTTCTGCTGGTAGTATATCTGGAGGGTTATTTGAGCCAGGTCCGTTCAAAAGTTCTTCAAAGTGCTCTTTCCATCTCTCCATTTGTTCCCTTATATTACTAAGCAGATTTCCTTTCTTATCTTTAATAAAGGCATTGATCTGTTTGTATTTTCCACTTAATTTCTTTGTGCTGTTGTACAGTTCTTTCATATTCCCTTTATTTGCTGCTTCCTCTGCCTCTTTAGCTAAATCATCTATATATTTCCTCTTATCCCTTTTAATGCATCTTCTCACTTCTTTGTTCACCTCTGTGTAAGCTTCCTGTGTCTTGGCTTTATTACTTCTTGTTTTGCTTTTATTTATGTCTGCTTTCTTGTTCTTTCTTTCTTTAATTTTGTCCAGGGTCTCTGCTGTCATCCATGCCTTATTCTGGCGTTCTCTTTTCCCCATCGTTTCTTCGCATGTCTCTTTCCATATATCCTTTACCTCTTTCCAATGATCTTCTATATTTATTGTATTTTCTAGTTGTTGGAGGACTTGGTATTTGTTTGATATTGTGACTGCGAATTTATCTTTAATTCCTTGTTCTTTAAGAAACCCTACATTGAAATACTTTCTACCCTTATTCGTTGTAGTATACCTTTTTAGTTTAATTTTAGGTTTGGCTATCAAAAGATGATGATCAGAAGCTACATCTGCCCCTCTATATACTTTTACATCCTGTAAGGATGACTTAAACTTATTATTAATACATACGTGGTCAATTTGATTCTCTGTTCTACGATCTGGTGACACACATGTAGCTTTATGTATTATTTTATGTTGGAATATTGTTCCTTCTAGGCTCATTTGATTAAGAGCACAGTAGTTCACAAATTTCTCTCCATTCTCGTTTATATCTCCAAGTCCATGTTTTCCCATAATCTCTTCGAAGCCTCTGTTGTCCGATCGTACTTTTGCATTTAGGTCTCCAATCAATATTATAATATCTTCGTCTTGCATCCATCTGACCTTAAAACTGTTTATAGAATTCATCTTTAACTAAAGCATCCTTACCGTTGGTTAGTGCGTAGCATTGGATAATGTGTAATTTTATTTTGTTTTTTGTTGTTTTAAATGTTGCTCTCATTAGTCTTGGTCCTACTGCTTCCCATTCTATAAGTGTCTTCTCTGTATTCCTTGATAACATTATAGCTACCCCTTCATTATGTTGTGCTCCAGGTTCCTGGTGTCCTGATGATAAAATCATCTCTCCTGCATTTAGTTTTATCCTTCCCGTTCCTAGCCATCTTGTTTCACACATTCCCAGAATATCTATCTTGTAATTTCTCTGTTCTGCTACTACCTGTGCAGCTTTTCCTTGTTCATTTAGGGTACGTACATTCCAGGGGCAAATTCTGGAGGATTTCCTGGTAGACAAGAGATGAGTCACAGATCATGTTCTGATCAAATAACTACACTACGTATAATAGTTGAACAAAGTTTAGAACTAAAATCCCCACTTTATATTGGATTCATAGATTACGAAAAGGCATTTGTTAGTTTAGACAGAGGAATGCTTTGGAAGTTGCTGAGTCATTACGGAATCCCCACAAAGTTTATTAACCTGATAAAAACAATGTTTGAAGGAACGAAATATAGTGTGGTGCATGAAGGACAGCTTACAGAAGCATTTGAAATAAGAACAGGAGTAAGGCAGAGATGCCTTCTGTCTCCATTTCTCTTTCTACTGGTCATAGATTGAATTATGAAAATAACTCAAAACAACAGAAATGGAATTCAGTGGTCACTGACCAAACAACTTGATGATTTAGACTTTGCTGATGACATAGCTGTCCTATCACACAGTCATCAACAGGTGCAAGATAAAATGAGCATACTTGATGAGAGATCACAACAGATGGGACTGAAAATAAATAGAGAGAAGACCAAAATTATGAGAATTAATGCAGTTGGCAACAACCAAATAAAATTAGGAGAAATACCTCTACTAGACGTACAATCTTACATATATCTGGACAGTAATATAGATAAAGAGGGAGGAACAGAAAATGATACCAAAATAAGGATATCAAAAGCAAGAGGAGCTTTTGTTGCACTGAGAAACATAGGGAAGTTCAAAGAAATTACGTTAAATAAAAAAAAAATAAACATTTTCAACTCCAATGTTAAGTCAGTCTTATTATATGGCTGCCATAAATATGTAGCACAAAAATGACAATCATGAAGATACAAACTTTCATTAATGGATGCTTCCGCAGAATAAAAGGATGGAAATGGCAGGACAAAATCACTAACATAGAATTATTGAAATGTACCGGTCAAATACCAGTGAATAAAGACATACCGCAAAGACGATGGCGCTGGATAGGACACACACTGCGGAAGCCAACTGAGAGTATTACACAACTGGCATTTGTTAGGAATCCCCAGGGAAAAAGACAAAGAGGAATACAAAGGAATTCTTGGAGAAGACAGAAGCAGGGACGAAGATGATGGGGAAGACATGGAACGATCTTAAAAGAATGGCAAAAAACAGAGCGGCCTGGAAAGTGTTTGTTGAAGACCTATGCTCCACAGGGAGCTGAAAGGTAGAAGAAGAAGAAGTAGTAGCAGTTGTAGTAGCTGCAGTAGTAGTGGTAGTAGTAGTAGTAGTAGTAGTAGTAGTAGTAGTAGTAGTAGGAGTATCAGTACACTTTGTAGTGGTAGAAGTAGTACTAATAATAGTAGAGTAGTAGCAGTAGTAGTAGCAGTAGCAGTAGTAGTAGCAGTAGCAGTAGTAGTAATAGCAGCAGTAGTAGTAATAGCAGCAGTAGGAACAGCTAGTAGTATCACCAGTATTGGTAGTAGTAGCAGCAGAAATATCAATAACAGTAGCAGCAGTAGTAATAGCAGATGCACTGGTAGTAGTAGTAGCAGCAATATCAATAACAGTAGCAGCAATTAGTAATAGCAGATGCACTGTTAGTAGTAGCAGCAGCAATATCAATGACAGTAGCAGCAGTAGTAATAGCAGATGCACTGGTAGTAGTAGCAGCAGCAATATCAATAACAGTAGCAGCAGTAGTAATAGCAGATGCACTGGTAGTAGTAGCAGCAGCAATATCAATAACAGTAGCAGCAGTAGTAATAGCAGATGCACTGGTAGTAGTAGCAGCAGAAATATCAATAACAGTAGCAGCAGTAGTAATAGCAGATGCACTGTTAGTAGTAGCAGCAGCAGTATCAATAACAGTAGCAGCAGTAGTAATAACAGCAGGACTGGTAGTAATAGCAGATGCACTGGTAGTAGTAGCAGATGCACTGGTAGTAGCAGCAGCAGCAATATTACTCGTAGTAGTTTTTTGTTGCAACAGTATGAGTAGTAGTAATTGTAGTAGAAGCAGTGACGGTTATAGAATATAGCAGTAATAGTAGTAGCAGCAGTAGTAATAGTAGTAGTAGTAGTAGTAGTAGTAGTAGTAGTAGTAGTAGTAGTAGTAGTAGTAGTAGTTAGTTTAGTAGTAGCAGTTGTAAGTGAAGTAGTATAATTTCAAAAATAATTTTAAAATAAAAGTACCCCCGTCACGCCAAGTAGCGTATAGGGAATATGGTGTTAGTGACCATATATTTTACAGACCTTCGGCACATGATTTTTGGGGTAATGTGGTCGGTATTACTTCACTTTCCCTGAAAAAATTAGGTACCCATTAAAGGCTGGGTGAACCCGGAAGCCGTCGGTTGGGATCGAACCCTACCTCTTGTCCTTTGTAGTCCAGTTCTCTAACCACTGAGCTATCGCGGCTCCCTAATGGCAATAATAGTTGTATCTTATTAGTTTCGGTGGAAAATGAATTTAGTTCCTGATAGAATCTTGCTACAGGTTTGCTTGTTTTCCCCATTTATTCGCCTCTAACATCTAAGTCGGTAATTTTTTACAAATTTATGTTCTCCTGCTTTCATGCTAGCGTTAACTGTCTGCCTACAAGTTATTTATCTTCAGCAAGTTATGTCCAGTCAAAATAACTGTATGTTAAATGTACAAATGTCTTTGTAGTGTAGAAATGTTTTTTTAATCTTTATCTTGCAATTAAATAAACTTATATGCTTATATTATTAATTTTTGGGGCACGTTAAAAGACACAACAGCCTACTAAAAGTAATATTGGAAGGGAAAATGCAAGGTAATAGAGGCAGAGGCAGACCAAGACTAACATGGACGAGTAACATCAAAAGATGGTCAAGTCAATCTATGACAACCTGCACCATAAAAGCAAGAAACAGAGTGGAATGGCGATTCATGGTAGCCAACCTTCGTTGCGGAGACGGCACTCGATGATGATGATGACGATATGCCTATTACTGACAAATGTTGGCTTGTGTTATCTCGACGCTGTAAAGCGTCACCAGAGTATCCTCTGATAGGCATAAAGATTGTACATAGTGATAAGGAAAGCGATGTCAGAAAACATTGATAGCACTGGATGCTAACTGCCGAAATTGTTATCACAAACCTCTAGAGGCGAAAGATACCAAACAGCTTAAGAGAATGACTTGGGAAAAGGTCAACAGAAATGATAAATATCTGTAGAGATCGAGAGTTGTTGAGAGACATGATCACCTACGCCTGATATCATGGTACTTGACGATGCTGATAATGATGAGACGCATAACAATCAACAAAGAGACATTATACTATTTAGCTTGGGGAGTCATGTGCTGCACCGTCGGGTAAAGAACGGAAGTAAGTAAGATGGAAACATAAGCGCTCGTGGCTAGTTTCCGTTTCTTTCCGCCATTTTTCAGATCAGTGTTTGGCCTTGTAATCAGCCTATTAAATGTACAAATGTCTTTGTAGTGTAGAAGGGTTTTTTTTTAATCTTTATTTTGCAATTAAATAAACTTATATGCTTATATTATTAATTTGGGGCACGTTAAAAGACACAACAGCCTACTAAGAGTAATATTGGAAGGGAAAATGCAAGGTAAAAGAGACAGAGGCAGACCACGACTAACATGGACGAGTAACATCAAAAGATAGACAACCTGCACCATTAAAGCAAGAGACAGAGCAGAATGGCGCTCCATGGTAGCCAACCTTCGTTGCGGAGAAGGCACTCATTGATGATGATAATGATGTTTGGCCTTACTGCTCACGTGTATTTGTTTATTTTAGAATTGAATTTTTTTGTTATCTTTCTAATTAAAAAAAAAAAAAAAAAAATGTCTCTATTAGTTTAGCTATAAGTTAACAGCTGAGATCCTCAAGGCAATTGATAGCCATAATTTAATACATCTCCAAAAAATGTTCAACATCATTTGGAAAACAGAGAAGACGCCTCATAAATGGAAAAAAGGAATCATTGTTAAGATCCCAAAAAAGGGCAATCTTAGAGATTGTAACAATTGGAGAGGCGTGACACTTTTGTCAGTTGCCTCAAAATTATTCTGTAAAATCATCCTAAATAGAATAAAGGATTCAATAGATACAGTAATGCGTGAAGAACAGGCTGGGTTTAGAAAAGGGAGAAGCTGTCTTGACCACATTTTCACTCTACGACTTATATTGGAGGAACACATTGAAAAGCAAAAACCTTTTGTACTTAACTTCATCGACTTCAAAAAAGCATTTGATAGTATTCATAGAGATTCTTTGTGGAAAATTCTGAAGCAATATGGCTTACCATCAAAAATCATAAATATTATCAAAGACATGTATGATGGTTACACATGTGCAGTTCGAACAGAGGAAGGACTGAGCGAATGTTTCCCAATAGAAACTGGGGTTAAACAAGGATGTATTTTATCGCCCTTGTTATTTGGAATTGTTATGGACTTCATAATGAAGAAATGCTGCACTGGTAATAAAGGCATCGAATGGATACAAGGAGACCATTTGGAGGACCTCGACTTTGCTGATGACATAGTTCTCATCAGCAGTCAGATAAAAACGATGCAGGAAAACACAAATGAACTATCATCAATAGCCAGCAAAATTGGGCTTGAGGTCAATCATGAAAAGACTAAAGTCATGAAAAGTTTAATTCCAACAAGTGACAAAATATACATGGAAAACAAACCAGTAGAAGAGATCGATCACTTTATCTATCTTGGAAGTCACATTGATCGAGAAGGGGATACGAGCAAAGAAATTAGAATCAGACTGGCTAAAGCAGCAATGTCTTTCAGAAGCCTTGAAAAGTTGTGGAAATCAAAACTCATTAGCACAAACACAAAACTTAGGCTATTCAAATCAAATGTACTATCAACCCTTACGTATGCGTGTGAAAGCTGGAAAACAACAAGAGATATAGAAACAAAGTTGAACGCATTCGAAAATAAATGTCTAAGGAAAATACTTGGTATAGAATGGAACGAATTCAAAACAAACGAGGAAATTAGAGAAATCGCCAATCAACCACTAATATCTTCAGTAATAAAGAAAAGACGATGGTCATACGTTGGACATGTGATGAGAAGAGATAATAATCGAATAGCAAAGCAAGCCCTCATATGGGAAACAACAGGTAAAAGAAAAAGAGGAAGACCCAGGGAGACACTGAGAAGAACATTGATGAGAGAGGCAAGAGCAGCAGGAATCGGCTCCATCAATGAGATAGAACTGCTTGCACAGAACAGAGACAGATGGCGAGATTTGATAAAATATCTTTAAAAGAAAACTGCTAGAACAAAAATTCATATAGGAGAAGGTGTATCTTGGTCTACGCCCTATGGGCCGGTTACGGCTCGAAAGGTCAATAGATAGATAGATAGATAGATAGATTAGTTTAGCTGCTTAATACAACTGTGGCTTTATTTTACATCGTCGGGTAGGCAATAATGTCGGTTCATAAGAACGACACTGCGAGGCACACTTTGCGGAAGCAGTGAAGTCCTTAAACCTGCAATCTTGCTCCGACCATGATGATTTAAAAGCTGATGGCTGAAGAATAAGAATGAGTGAGGGATTGATAACGCTATTGTAAAGCTTCTCTCTCTCTCTCTCTCTCTCTCTCTCTCTCTCTCTCTCTCTCTCTCTCTCTCTCTCGCTCATCCGTTGTCTAAAGGACTATATATTATTTATTATCCTTTTAAAGGATAGAATAAATATTACTAAGAATATAAATATTACTAAGAATAATCATGAGACGTGTAAGGAACAAAATAAAACCAGAAATAAGTGAGGAACAATGTGGATTTGTGGAAGGAAAGGGCACCAATAACGCAATATACATCTTAAGAACATTGATAGAAAGATCTATAGAGGTAAAGAAAGTTCTATATATGTGCTTTATAGACTACACGAAAGCATTTGACAAAGTAAAGCATGTGGAAATAATCAATATGCTGGAGAAATTAAACATTGATAGCAAGGATCTGCGAATCATAAAAAATATGTACTGGCAACAAACAGCAGCTATACGAATTAACAACCAAACAGGACAATTCCAATATATAAAACAAGGAGTCAGACAAGCCTGTGTTCTGTCACCGGACTTGTTTTCACTTTACAGCGAATATATTATGAGATCAACAGTAGACAAAAAAGGAATTGAAGTCAACGGTCACAACATAAATAATTTGCGATATGCGGATGACACAGTCTTAATAGCAGAGACAGAGAACGAACTACAAGAAATGATAGACATAATAGTAGAAGAAAGCAACAAAAAAGGTCTCAATCTGAATAGTAAGAAAACAGAAGTAATGGTTATATCGAAGAAACAATCACCACCATAATGCAGCTTAAAAATAAACGAGACAAATCTAAAACAAGTGCAACGTTTCAAATACTTGGGCACAATAATTACATCAGATGGGAGATGCACCACAGAAATAAAAAGCAGAATAGCTCAGGCCAAAATAGCATTTAAGAAAATGAAAAATATCTTATGCAACAAATCTATGTCAATAAAAATGAGAGGGAGTTCATCAGTGCTATATAGAACCAATTCTGACCTATGGAAGCGAATCATGGACAGTAGACAAACAAATGAAAAGACGGTTAGAGGCCACAGAGATGGGATTTCTCAGAAAAATGTTGAAAGTTCCCTGGACAGATAAAAAGACCAATGAGGAAGTTCTCAAAGAGGCCAACACAAAAAGGGAGCTCTTAAAAAACATCAGAAAGAAGCAATCAACATTTTTTGGGCACATCATGAGAAGAGGAAAGTTGGAATACTTGGTTACAACTGGCAAAATAAAAGGAAAGAGAGATCGCGGACGACAAAGAGAGAAAATACTGGATAGCTTGGTGTCATGGCATGGAAAACAGTCAACAACAGAACTGATACGATGCACTGTGGATAGAAGATTGTGGAGGGACATGATCGTCTACGCCAACCGGCAGGGTACATGATGATGATGATGATGATCCTTTTAAAAGAACGTTAAAAGGGCGTGGTTTTGGTTATGGAAGGTCCCCCAGTATCACTGCAAATGAATTAAAATCAATAATCGCTCAACCGCCCGTGCCAGTGGAATCATTCGAAATAATATCGCATTTCCCAAACAAAGAAAGGTGGCTGCAGTCCCCATCATAGCAGTCTCAGCACATGTCAAAAGACATAAGGCGAAACCGCACAGAAAGTGAACACAGTCATCTGTACCCCGTCATACGATATCATCATTCATCGTAAGCAATCGGAATATGATCAAAACGGATGAAACTCACAGCTCACGGTGTGCACAGAGCACTAAACTCAGTAGCTCCGGCAGCAAGCCCATAGCTTGCTGTAGCTTCCAGTAGCAGAAAACTGTGATAGCTGTGTCTATCCGCCCAACACATCCGACTTCAGCATGATATTTTTGAGTACCGGGCTGCCTTCCCTCTCGATCCTCGCCTGGGAAGACTAGAATGGTTAGTCTGTCACTAGAGGCACCGCGAAGATGTGGAGTAGGGTCTGGATGGTTCTGGTTCACTGGTCCTGGCGCAAGCCATCAGCTTTGAGTCAGTGACAGCTTTCAGCTTTATTGCTGTCTCGACGCCTTTCCCCCCGCTGTAAGCTTCAAAACCTAACAGGTAACTGACCGGGTTGTCCACCTGTGGCTTCTAACTCATCAGTGGCTTCTAACTCAACCGTGGGTTCTAACTTACATGTGGCTTCTAACTCACCTGTGGCTTCTAACTTACCTGTGGCTTCTAACTTACCTGTGGCTTCTAACTTACCTGTGGCTTCTAACTCACCTGTGGCTTCTAACTCACCTGTGGCTTCTAACTCACCTGTGGCTTCTAACTCACCTGTGGCTTCTAACTTACCTGTGGCTTCTAACTCACCTGTGGCTTCTAACTTACCTGTGGGTTCTAACTCACCTGTGGCTTCTAACTTACCTGTGGCTTCTAACTCACCTGTGGCTTCTAACTCACCTGTGGCTTCTAACTTACCTGTGGCTTCTAACTCACCTGTGGCTTCTAACTCACCTGTGGCTTCTAACTTACCTGTGGCTTCTAACTCACCTGTGGCTTCTAACTCACCTGTGGCTTCTAACTCACCTGTGGCTTCTAACTTACCTGTGGGTTCTAACTCACCTGTGGGTTCTAACTTACCTGTGGCTTCTAACTTACCTGTGGCTTCTAACTCACCTGTGGCTTCTAACTTACCTGTGGCTTCTAACTTACCTGTGGCTTCTAACTCACCTGTGGCTTCTAACTTACCTGTGGCTTCTAACTTACCTGTGGCTTCTAACTTACCTGTGGCTTCTAACTCACCTGTGGCTTCTAACTTACCTGTGGCTTCTAACTCACCTGTGGCTTCTAACTTACCTGTGGCTTCTAACTCACCTGTGGCTTCTAACTTACCTGTGGCTTCTAACTTACCTGTGGCTTCTAACTCACCTGTGGCTTCTAACTCACCTGTGGCTTCTAACTTACCTGTGGCTTCTAACTTCCCCTAATAACAACTACTTCTTCTTACCTTCCTCATGTGCTTTTCGGAGCCAAAGGTGGGCCTCCCAGAAGCAGAGCTGGAAGTTGTCAGCGACCCACAGCTGATGGCTTGCGCCAGGATCGGTGAACCAGAACCATCCAGGCCCTGCTCTCCGTGGTGCCTCTAGTAACAGACTAACCTGTCTAGTCTGGCCAAGCGAGTCAGGATGGAAGAGGGACAACCCGGTACTCAAAAATGCTATGCTGAAGTCGGATGTGTTGGGCCGAAAGGCGGAAATATCACAGTTACACTGCAAACCACAACACAACGCAGGCGCGCCCACTTAACGCCCTTTTAAGGGCGGATGTTGAAGAGGTGTATTCCTTTAGTCATCGGGAGAACGCAAGCAAGCATTTGCCTTTCAGCGTCGGGGGGAGATGTGATTTGTGCTCGTTTCCCTTCTGCTCGCCTCTGTTGCTGTTATGTTTTATAGTGTGTCTATATTTTTACGCAGCTCACCATTTCTTGTCATTCTTCTCGTTTACTGATGAAGGCTGCATGTAGGCCGAAACGTCAGTATTTTGTTGTGTTGCTTTTTTTGTAAAGCTGTCACCATACCTTATAGGACTGTACGTTACATCCCACCACAGGCTCCTTGCTACCAGCTTTACCGCAGCACTGCAACTATTTACCTGTTCCCCCCTTACTAATATTCCATCTATCCATCTTTTTTCATGGCCGGTCCTTGGGTCTGGTGTTCTCGTAACGTTATTGAAGAATTGTGTTGTGTTTTGATCTTTCTGTTTATCACGTGGCCAGACCATTTTATCTGGTGTTTCCTTATATATTATATTTTTTAAAAAGTAAAGTACCCCCGTCGCGCCAAGTGGCGTATAGAGAATATGGTGTTAGTGACCATACATTTTACAGACCTTCAGCACATGATTTTTGGGGTAATGTGGTCGGTATTACGCCCGTGCCGCTTTACTTTCCCAGAAAAAAATCCGGTACCCATTTAAGGCTGGGTGAACCTGAAGCCGCTCTTGTCCTTTGTAGTCCAATTCACTAACCACTCAGCTATCGCGACCCCCTATATATTCTATGGCGGGGATTATTCCTAGCTTTTTTATTCTTAGTTCTTCATTTCTGATCTTTTAGCTCAGACTGTTTCTTATCACTCGTATCCAAATGTATAAATTCTATACAGTTGCAGTGACACGCGCTATATTAGAAAGATTCGGAGACAGGCGTCAATTATTACAGATGATGTATGCATCCATAAGGGGGACAAAATAGCGAAGCTGGAGGCGTTTAACTAAGTTTGGTAAAGGTAAATTTAATCAAATATGATGGAGTGATGAATAATGTGGCGTCGGTCTGGGATTGAGAGGGGAGAATTTTGAGGAGGTCGGTAATACGAAATATGTCACTCGGTTTCTTTCTTCGTCTCTCTCTGTGTCTCTGTCACTCTCTCTGTGTCTCTGTCTCTCTCTCTGTGTGTCTCTGTCTCTCTCTCTGTGTGTCTCTGTCTCTCTCTCTGTGTTTCTCTCCGTCACTCTCTCTTTGTTTCTGTGTTTCGCTCTGTTTCTCAATGTCTTTCTATTTCTCTCTCTGTATTTCTGTTCTGTCTTTGTTTCTCTCCGTCACTCTCTCACTCTGTGTCTCTTTCTGTCTCTCCCTCTCTCTCTCTGTCTCTCAATTTTTTTCTCTTTCTCTATCTGAATTTCTGTCTCTCTCTCTCTCTCTCTCTCTCTCTCTCTCTCGGTGTTTATCTCCATCTCTCTCTGTCTCTCTTTGTTTCCCCCTCTCACTCTGTCTCTCAATGTCTGTCTCTGTTTCCCTCTGTCTATCTGTAGATCAGAGACATACTGAAACATTTACTTGTACTGGTGAATCTTGCATCCGCCTCTCTCTGTAGACCAGAGACATATTGAAACATTTACTTGTACTGGTGAATCTTGCATCCGCCTCTCTCGGTTCATCTTGCCTCGTCTTTGATAATCGCCATGGAGGAAGGAAGGGAGCTGCGATAGCTCAGTGGTTAGTGAACTGGACTACAAAGGACAAGAGGTAAGGTTCGATGCCAACCGACGGCTTCCGGGTTCACCAGCCTTAAAAGGGTACCGGATTTTTTTTCTGGGAAAGTAAAGCAGCACGGGCGTAATACCGACCACATCGCTAAATTTGGCTGAATCGAAAAATAAATCAATGTCTCAATTGAACACTAAATCAATAACTCAAAATCGAGCAATAAATCAATGACTCAATTGAACAATAAATCGATAACTCAAAACCGAGCAATAAATCAATGCCTCAATTAAACACTAAATCAATAACTCAATTGAACAATAAATCAATGACTCAACTGAACAATAAATCAATGACTCAATTGAACACTAAATCAATAACTCAAAATTGAACAATAAATCAATAACTCAAAGCTGAACAATAAATCAATGCCTCAATTAAACACTAAATCAATAACTCAATTGATCAATAAATCAATGACTCAACTGAACAAAAAATCAATGACTCAAAATTGAACAATAAATCGATAACTCAAAACCGAGCAATAAATCAATGATTCAATCGAACACTAAATCGATAACTCAAAATTGAACAACAAATCAATGACTAAATTGAACACTAAATCAATAACTCAAAATTAAACAATAAATCTATGACTCAATTGAACACTAAATCAATAACTCAAAATTGAACAACAAATCAATGACTAAAGTGAACACTAAATCAATAACTCAAAATCGAACAATAATCAATAACTCAAAATCGAACAATCAATCAATGACTCAATTGAACACTAAATCAATAACTCAAAATCGAACAATAAATCAATAACTCAAAATCGAACAATAAATCAATGACTCAGTTGAACACTAAATCAATAACTCAAAATCGAACAATAAATCAATGACTCAATTGAACACTAAATCAATAACTCAAAATCGAACAATAAATCAATGACTCAATTGAACACTAAATCAATAACTCAAAATCGAACAATAAATCAATGATTCAATCGAACACTAAATCAATAACTCAAAATTTAACAATAAATCAATGACTCAATTGAACAATAAATCAATGACTCAATTGAACAATAAATCGATAACTCAAAACCGAGCAATAAATCAATGATTCAATCGAACACTAAATCAATAACTCAAAATCGAACAACAAATCAATGATTCAATTGAACACTAAATCAATAACTCAAAATCGAACAACAAATCAATGATTCAATTGAACACTAAATCAATAACTCAAAATCGAACAACAAATCAATGATTCAATCGAAACTAAATCAATGACTCAATCGAACAATAAATCAAGAAATAAATAAAAGCACTGCAATAAATATCAAAGCAAAAGAAAAAAACTAATATCAAGTTATAATCGGTGAAATAGCGGATTTGTTTAAAGTGGCTATCAGTTGGAACAAATAATTGTATAGATAAAGTAATAAATGAAATATTGATTAAATAAATACGTAAAAAAATAATTAATTAATTTGTGGAATAAATAAATGATTAAATGAGGTGAAAGTTTTTTTTAAAAAAATAAGAATAAGCAATGAATTCGTAGAATACAAAATAAGAATAATACATAAAAGGAATAATTAAAAATCTAATTCATGGAGAGGAAAAATATAGTGCACAGTCATATCTAACGAATGAAAGAAAGCAATAAACGGAGGGAGGGAGGGAGGGAGAGAGGAAGGAAGGAAGGAAGGAAGGAAGGAAGGAAGGAGGAGGAAGGAGGAAGAAGAGGAGGAAGGAAGGAAGGAAGGAAGGGAGGGAGGGGAGGGAGGGAGGGAGGAAGGGAGGGAGGAGGGAGGGAGGGAGGGAGGAGGGAGGGAGGGAGGGAGGAAGGAAGGAAGGAAGGAATGGAGGGAGGGAGGGAGGAAGGAAGGAAGGAAGGAAGGAAGGAAGGAAGGAAGGAAGGAAGGAAGGAAGGAAGGAAGGAAGGAAGGAAGGAAGGAAGGAAGGAAGGAAGGAAGGAAGGAAGGAAGGAAGGAAGGAAGGAAGGAAGGAAGGAAGGAAGGAAGGAAGGAAGGAATGGAGGGAGGGAGGGAGGGAGGGAGGAGGGAGGGAGAAAGGAAGGAAGGAAGGAAGGAATGGAGGGAGGGAGGGAGAAAGGAAGGAAGGAAGGAGGGAGAAAGGAAGGAAGGAAGAAATGAAGGAAGAAATGAAGGAAGGAGGAAGGAGAAGGAAGGAAGGAAGGAAGGAAGGAAGGAAGGAAGGAAGGAAGGAAGGAAGGAAGGAAGGAAGAAGGAGGAAGGAAGGAAGGAAGGAAGGAAGGAAGGAAGGAAGGAAGGAAGGAAGGAAGGAAGGAAGGAAGGAAGGAAGGAAGGAAGGAAGGAAGAAGGAAGGAAGGAAAGGAAGGAAGGAAGGAAGGAAGGAAGGAAGGAAGAAGGAAGGAAGGAAGGAAGGAAGGAAGGAAGGAGGAAGGAAGAAGGAAGGAAGGAAGGGAAGGAAGGAGGGAGGGAGGAGGGAGGGAGGGAGGGAGGGAGGGAGGGAGGGAGGGAGGGAGGGAGGGAGGGGGAGGGAGGGAGGGAGGGAGGGAGGGAGGGAGGAGGGAGGGAGGGAGGGTGGGAGAAAGGAAGGAAGGAAGAAGGAAGGAAGGAAGGAAGGAAGGAAGGAAGGAAGGAAGGAAGGAAGGAAGGAAGGAAGGAAGGAAGGAAGGAAGGAAGGAAGGAAGGAAGGAAGGAAGGAAGGAAGGAAGGAAGGAAGGAAGGAAGGAAGAAGGAAGGAAGGAAGGAAGGAAGGAAGGAAGGAAGGAAGGAAAGGAAGGAAGGAAGGAAGAAGAAGGAAGGAAGGAAGGAAGGAAGGAAGGAAGGAAGGAAGGAAGGAGGAAGGAAGGAAGGAAGGAAGGAAGGAAGGAAGGAAGGAAGGAAGGAAGGAAGGAAGAAGGAAGGAAGGAAGGAAGGAAGGAAGGAAGGAAGGAAGGAAGAAGGAAGGAAGGAAGGAAGGAAGGAAGGAAGGAAGGAAGGAAGCGAGAGGAGGGAGGGAGGGAGGGAGGGAGGAAGGGGGAGGGAGGGAGGGAGGGAGGGAGGGAGGGAGGGAGGAAGGGAGGGAGGGAGGAGGGAGGGAGGGAGGAAGGGAGGGAGGGAATAATCATATTCATTTATTATTATTTGTCTCCAATTCCCTGGACAGCTAAAAGAAACCAATGAAGAAATTCTCAAAGAGGCCAACACAAAAAGGAATTCCTAAAAAATATCAGAAAGAACCAACATTTTTCGGGCACATCATGAGAAGAGAAAAGTTGGAATACTTGGTTACAACTGGCAAAACAAAAAGGAAAGAGAGATCGCGGACGACAAAGAGAGAAAATACTGGATAGCTTGGTTTCAAGGCATGGAAAACGGTCAAAAACAGAACTGATACGATGCACTGTAGATAGAAGATTGTGGAAGGGCATGATCGCCTACGCCAACCGGTATGGCACACGATGATGATGATGGTGATTTGTCTCCAGTCTAAACCACTGGAAACTACTATCCGTGTTATTTTCTTCTATAACTGTTTACCTGCAACGCAAGTATTCAGCCCTTCCCTATCCGGGAGATACTTATCTTGATAGGAAAAATACAGATACACAATTTATTCTCAAGTTGTGATCGTAACCCTATGCTATAGTCATGAGAACACCAGCGTGAAAGACATCGGCAATGATGGCTAATTATTTATTTAGCCGAGTTGACAGTGTTCCCTAGCGTTTGGCTTTTCGTAGCAAGGCGCCGTGCCAAGGAGTACGGGTTCGATTCTGCTTAGGCCCATGTATTGATCTTTCCTTTTTTTCTGTTGTTGATTATTGTTATTTTTTCCGAGTGCTGTAAACATACCTCTTCCTCTGAATTGATTCGCTGATTATCGCCTCGGAAGTTTCCCTCTATAATAAAAGTAAAAAAAAAATAAAGTACCCCCGTCACGCCAAGTGGCGTATAGGGAATATGGTGTTAGTGACCACAAATTTTACAGACCTTCGGCACATGATTGTTGGTATAATGTGGTCGGTATTACGACTGTGTGTTACCGGGGCTCATTATGAGGGAAGTAAAGAATAGTGACACTGTGACCTTCCAGGCATGTCGTAAGAGGCGACTAAGGAGGTTGATCGATGGCTTGACAAGCTGTCATTGTAAAAAGTATTGTTATGGAAACAGCACCATATATTTTAGAGCAGTGATCTCTGCAATATGTGTCACTTTAGCACGCAAGGATTCTGTTTTTGAGATTGTGGTTCTGCCGTATGTGCCGTCTTCGGCTCGAAAGGACAATAGATAGATAGATTACGCCCGTGCCGCTTTACTTTTCCAGAAAAAAATCCGGTACCCATTAAAGGCTGGTTGAACCGGAAGCCGTCGGTTGGGATCGACCCTACCTCTTGTCCTTTATAATAATATCCATTTATTATTGTTTGTCTCCAGACTCGGTCAAGCAGCGCCCCCTGGGCGGTCACGTATCTTCAATCACTTCAACTGCTACTGGAACGGCTAGGCCTCCAGATGGACTCATTTTAACTGAAGCCTTGGACCGTCGGAAGCACGGACATTAGAGAAATGGGACCAGACGAGGGCGCGTGTCCTGTCATTAAGAAACGGTCTGTTTCTCTAATGGATGCCAGACGACAGATGGTCTGGCCTGGCCACAGTTAAGTTTGTTTTTCATGCAAACCACTGTTTATCTTTACCGTTTACTTTCTTTCTTTCATTTATTTATTTATTTATTTCTTCCCTCCTTCCTTCCGTTCTTTCTTCCTCTCTCCCTCCCTCCATCCCATAATTAATTAATTTATTTATGTTTTCCCTTTTCCTTCCTTTTCCTTTTTCATTCTTTCTTTTTCTTTCTTTCTTTCATTCGTTTGTTCTTTCTTTTCTCCCTCCTTCCCTCCGTTCTTTCTTCCTCCCTCCATTAACTTTTTCTTTCTTTTTTATCTTTCCTGTTTCCTTCCTTTCCTTTTTTCTTCTTTCTTTCTTTCTCCCTGATCTCTCACAACAACACACACATACATTCATTTAACCATATTCGCTTAATTCTCGTGTTTTTTTTTTCCACAGTCTTTCTCCCTTCCTTTATAATTTCTACCTTTATTTCTATAAATCTGTGAGAATATAAACGTAAAATTGTATTGGACAGCTAAACTAATAGAGAAACTGAACTACGCGTATCAAATATACAAACCTCCCTGCTTTCCTTCACTCATCTAAATCTCTGTTTCTCCCTACCCTTTTCCTCTCTCGTTCTTTTCTTCTCTCTATGTATACACCTCTTTCTTTCACTTTCAACAACTTCCTCTCTCACCATTTCTCCCTCCCTACCTTTTCTGTTTTTCTCTCCATACACACCTACACTTGCATATATATACACACATGGAGAGATACACAAACATTCACACATGAGGTTGAGTCAAATGAAAACATTTATCTATATTTCGTTGTCGCCTGAAGAATTGTTTATATCTGCATTGTTGTTTCTTGTATGAATTTTATTGTATTTTTGTGTTGTTGGTAGTTCTTGCAGAGGTCGTCCATATAGTTATGTCAGTAGCGTTGTAACTATGGGCCAACGGGTTTTCTCAGAGTCTACTATATTCAGCAAATAGCAATGTTAACATGAAATATATATTGGCAGAAGATGTCATCAAACAACTCTGTGGGCTTACCAATATCAGCGTTGGTGAGGAGTGGATACCGGTGCTTACGTCATTCAAGAGGACTTTCTCATGTATTGTCACACTCGACAGGAAAAATAGGGAACAGAACCTGGTCGTGGTTAATGCTGAGGTCAACGGTCTCATCTGCGATAACACCAATGAGAAAGATGCAGTCATCTATACAGACGGATATCTGTAAGACGACACCAAAGAAGTGCATGGGCATTTACAGCACGCTCGGCAGGCAGAATAGTCTACGATGACAGTGGTGCATACGTCATGACCACGAGTAGCATGACAATGGAGGTGATGGCAGTGACCAAGGCATTCAAATGGTTAGAATCACAAGACTACATCCACGCATGTATACTGAGTGATTCGATGAGCATGATTAAAAAAGTGGAGGCGAGCTTTGTACGCATGCACAGGGTAGAGTCGTTGCAGAAATCCAAAATACGTAAGGTCACATTTGTCTATGTCCCTGGACATGCGGGAGTACGGGGAAATGAAAGAGCGGACAGGTTGGCTAGCTGCGCTGTCGTTGAGGACGGGCAACCAATGGATCGGGCAGACATCATCAATGCCCTCCGAGATGTGGGAAGAGCACATGACTTCGACAAACACAGATCCACGTCACTTCTTCGGATGATGGAAATGGGAGTTAAGATGGGCACAGCCAGAAATGAGAAACTTAGTGGGCGTGTAAGAAGACTTATCAGCCAACATAGAACTGGAGTCGTCAGTCGCTGGACACTGAGGGAATTGCTGAGTAGGGGATCTGAGCACCTATGGACATGTTCGGAGTGCAATGATGATGACCCGCAAATAACTCAATAACTCAATTGGCATCAAAGTAAATAACACCATAGCTAAAACTAGGAATAGCAAAATGGTATATTTATTCAACTTTCCTGTATGGTACAGAAACATGGACATTTTAAAAAAAAACAGAGCAGAAAATTGAAGCCTTTGAAATATGGATTTATAGTCAAATGGAGAGAATTTGGTGGAAGGGAGAAAAAAAGACAAAGAAGGAAGTTTTGAATCAGCAGAAAATATAAAAAAATAAATACTTACAATTAGAAAAAAAGACAACGGGAATATTTTGGACACGTGAATAGGCATAATAACCTTTCTAAATGTAATTTGGGAGGAAGGTACAAAGTAGACGAGGCAGAGACAGACCCAGACTAACGTGGACAGATGAACCTATGGCAACGTGCACCATCAAGACAAAGAGACAGAGTAAAATGTCCCCCCATGGTAGACAATTTTCAGTGTGGAGACTGCACCCAATGAATGAATGATTGTCCATGGCAGACAATCTTCGATGTGGAGACTGCACCCAATGAATGAATGATTGTCCATGGTAGACAACCTTCAGTGTGGAGACTGCACCCAATGAATGAAACCATAGTCAGTACAGTCTTGAGGTATGAAATGAAGTCATTAAACCCAGACATAATTCAGAACATCGCACAATTGTCCTCTTGTAGTTTGATCTGACTGTGACCAATTGACATAAACATAGCCTCCTAAGGGGCAACTACTGAAATGTTGATGTGCCACAGAGCTACGGTGGCTGACTGGTTGCTGCACTCGATTTGTCATCAAAAGGGTTCGCGTTCTATTTCCTGAAGTGGCAAGTTCTTTTTTCGGACTGGCAATGCTCCGGGGTTCATCCAGCCTCTAAAAGTTGACACCAAAAGATTTTCTGGGAAATAACGCGACCTGGAGTGATACCGACCACACCACAGAAAAGGTGTGCTCAGATGTCCTCCCAGTATGTCCCTCTCAGGTGTGTGGACACTGATTGACTACAGTTCTGTGTTGATGTGTTATTTGTCTCTGTGTCCCTCATAGCTCTACTTTCTGGCATCCCCAGTTTTGACCTGATGTTTGTGCAGCCTGGACATGGTTCTAGATTCGTGATCATTTTAAAACAAAAACATACCTCCATCAGGGCATTCAGAATGTCAGTCCAGTCCACTGAACGTCCGCAATCCACGACAGCTGTTCCAGGCATGCTGTAGATTCGATGAAAGTTACGTGCAGGCTACAGCATCAACGAGCATGTAATCATCATCATCATCATCATCAAGTACCATCCCTGCTGGCGTAGGTGATCCTGTCTCTCCACAAATTTCGATCTCGACAGTTATTTATCATTTCAGTTGTTGACCTTCTGCCCAGCTATTTTTTTTAAGCCGTCTGGTATCTTTTCTCTTTGCTTCCCTCTATCTCTTCGTCCCTGTATTATTATTAGTATGTCATATTATTAGTAAAAGTATTTTTTTTAAAACTATCTTTACAGCATTTTCCCATTACTGAGGCTTGCTGGGGGAAATTGTAAGACAGGAGAATAAAGGCCGCTTGTAAAGTCACCAGGAGGTGTTCGGGTCTCAGTTTTTATTTCACCACCGAAAGAAACAAACTTGAGACTAACCGGGATCCGAACCCGCCTTCTCCTGGTTTAGAGCCCGCTGCGTTATCGATTCTGCCACCCGCTATCCTCGAGTAGAAGTATGGCCTGACAAGATATCTAGCTAGGATAATTGGCGCGCTTTCAGGCTTAAATGCAGCAGTAAGCCAATATCAGGGAGTCTTGACCCAGGCGGGGTTTAACCACTGAAGTATCAAGATGCTAAAGGCCGAAATACTTGTTTGACGGGAAAGGAAAGGGGTAGGGGCTTCTTTCTGATGATTAGAATGGCTCCTGATGAAAAGATCTGTATAAGAGTTTCCTATTATCACCTAATGACGTCACCGTTACAATTACATTACATTAGACTCCACCAGCAAAAAGTAATTGTAATGTCATGAAAAGTATACTAACATAAAAAAAAAAACATCAGGGCTAAAACTAAGAATAGCAAAATGTTATATCTTCTCAATATTCCTGTATGGTGCAGAAACATTGACATTAGATTTTAAAAAAAAAAACAGAACAGAAAATTGAAGCCTTTGAAATGTGGATTTATAGAAGAATAGGTAGAATTGGATGGATAGAAAAGAAACAAACGATCAAGTTTTAAAACATAAAAATGAAAAGAGAACTACTAACACAATTAGAACAAGACAAATGAAATTTTTGGGACATGTTAAAAGACACAACAGTCTACTAAAAGTAATATTGGAAGGGAAAATACAAGGTAAAAGAGACAGAGGCAGACCAAGACTAATATGGACGATTAACATCAAAAGATGGACAAGTCAGCCTATGATAATCTGCACCATCAAAGCAAGAGACAGAGCGAAATGGCGCTCCATGGTAACCAACCTTCGATGCGGAGACGGCACTCGATGATGATGAGACTCCACCAACATGCAACATTGCATTATTACCATCAGCAAGAACCACTATTATTACATTACCCAACAACGCCACCAACCTACAAAATCATGACACCAGACCCCCCAGTCATGCAACATCACGACGCTATCCTATCAATGGAACGAGATTCACTACAATCAGGAAACCTCGTACCACACACCGACCGATATCTCCCTAAATCAGTAAACTCCCATTCACGGCTTATACCTCTGAAACAAATAATATCTTTGAAAGAAAAGCACCAGCACAAGAAATATGACGCCAGACTCTTCAAATCGATATAGAAATTGAACAATTTTAATGTAATCATCTGTCGGTTTATTAATATCCCCGCCAAGCAGAACCCAACTCTGTCTCAATTATTCTGGAAAAATCAATGACTTGCCAGAACAGATAGGAAGAAAGCGTACTTCAATCGCGAATAGAAAATGGCTTTTTCTATCCAGGAGTGAACAAATATCAGAGGTGTACCAAGGAAGGGCGAGACAATGGCTGGTGTGAAAGATGAAGTGTCTTTTACTGGACACAACCTAATCAATTCAAATATTTAAAATAACTCGCACCGGACAAGGAGACATAAAGAAGGAAAAAAGAAAGAAAGAGACCTGCCACACCATGTAGTAGTTGTTTATGGGAAATACGGTGAAAGTGCCCAGACATTTTTTTTTTAAAGATCTTCGGCACATTATGTTTTGGGTAATATGGTCAGTACAACGAAAATATCCATTTTTGACAATAGAAACAAGAAAAAGATTTCTTAAATGTTATGTAGAGCCAGTCTTAACGTATGGATGTGAATCATGGACAATAGGACAACAGACAAGAAAATCACTTGAGTCTGTAAAAATGTGGTTTTACAAAAGAATGTTGAGAGTACCATGGACAGCTAAGAAGAGTAATGAAAATGTTCTGAAAGAGCTCAAAGCAAAAAGAGTGCTGGTTTCCAATATTAGGAAGAAACAATCATCATTTTTTGGCCATGTAATGAGAAGAGAACAGCTGGAATATATTGTAACAATTGGGAGAATTGAGGGACGAAGAGATAGAGGGAAACAAAGAGAAAAAAATGCCAGACAGCTTAAGAGAATGGCCTGGTAGAAGGCCAACAACAGAAGTGATAAAGAACTGTCAAGTTCGAAAGTTGTGGAGAGACATGATCACCTACGCCAGTAGGCCCGGTACTTGATGATGATGAATATGGTCAGTAATATTCCAGTGCCGTCTCTCTTTCCCACAAAAATGCAGTACCCATTTGAGGCTGAATGAACCTGGGTGCAACACGGAAAACTAAATTTATTTGGACATCTGTGCCCTATACTTCAGCATAAAGCAGTACCTATTACCACCAAAATATCTTAAACAGTGTATATTCATTCCCATATTGTGCTACCGATGTCAAACATGGTCACTTACGACTAAGCATAAAAGAAAACTTGTCACCACAGAGATGAGATGTCTGAGAAAAAAGCTTGGAGTGACCAGAAAAGACAGAATCAGAAATGATATTATAAGAAAAAGAGTAGGCATTGAACCAATAGTAAGATACATAGAGAAACAATTTAGAAAAACTGCTTTGCTCATTTAGAAGAGAGAGAGAGAGAAAGAAAGAGAGAGAAAAAGAGAGAGAGAAAAAGAGAGAGAGAGAAAGAAAGAAAGAAAGAAAGAGAAAGAAAGAAAGAAAGAAAGAAAGAAAGAAAGAAAGAAAGAAAGAAAGAAAGAAAGAAAGAAAGAAAGAAAGAAAGAAAGAAAGAAAGAAAGAAAGAGAACCTGGACGTCATCTATGAGAATTCGAACCTGAATAGGAAGAAAAGCTACCCTTTTACCTTTCAACGTTGCCCTAAGAATAGATGAAGCTGATAAACGAGATATTCCGGCATTACTATACGCCATGGGGTTACCTTTTCCCTCGATGCTATGAGCTAACAATCAATGACAGATATAGCTCATCTTCTTTCTAACAGACGGGCAAACTGATGGGAGTCTGGCGAGAAACTGCTGGAAGCTTCTGATCAATTTGACTACCTCCGACATTTTTGTAACGTCATAATCAAGACAAGCCATACATAAGATATGAGATAACAGCGGGGAAGTCTAGGTAGAGCCCATAGATTAAGAAAAACAAATTTCAGTAGTTTTCTTCAAAACTGTGAAACACATTATTTTTCTATAACACCGTAAAATATTATTTTTTATATAAAACAGTAAAATATTATTTTTCTATAAAACCGTGAAATATTATTTTTCTATAAAACTGTGAAATATTTTTTTCTATAAAACCGTAAAATATTATTTTTCTATAACACCGTAAAATATTATTTTTCTATAACACCGTAAAATATTATTTTCTATAAAACAGTAAAATATTATTTTCTATAAAACCGTGAAATATTATTTTTCTATAAAACCGTGAAATATTATTTTTCTATAAAACTGTGAAATATTATTTTTCTATAAAACCGTGAAATATTATTTTTCTATAAAAACTGTGAAATATTATTTTTCTATAAACCTGTGAAATATTTTTTTCTTCAAGCTATTGTTACTTTTCCTCACACTGTGAAATATTAACTTTATTCACGCTGTGAAATATTATTTTCCTCCACGCTGTGAAATATTTCTTTTTATTCCAAGATATTACATTTGACATGGGGAAAACAATGCATTCGTCATTTCCAAATAAAATCAGCACTTTCTCAACTTCTTTATGACGTAGATTCCTACATTAAGAACCTTCTTTGCCTTGAATTAACTTGAGGAGTCATCACAGTTTCCGTTATAACTGTTTTTATATATATAACTGTTTTTATATATAACTGTTTTTATATATAAACTCTCTTCTTACCATCTTTTTCAAATTTCAAAGCAATGAAATGTTTCAAACTTTGACCTCCTATCTCGTCAAACGACAGAAACATTTAGCAACATCTGTGGGAACACTATAGGGACCTCGTCAAACGACAGAAACATTTAGCAACATCTGTGGGAACACTATAGGGACCTCGTCAAACGACACAAACATTTAGCCAAATCTGTGGGAACACTATAGGGACCTCGTCAAACGACAGAAACATTTAGCAACATCTGTGGGAACACTATAGGGACCTCGTCAAACGACAGAAACATTTAGCAAAATCTGTGGGAACACAATAGAGACCTCGTCAAACGACAGAAACATTTAGCAACATCTGTGGGAACACAATAGGGACCTCGTTAAACGACAGAAACATTTAGCAAAATCTGCAGGGACACAATAGGGACCTCGTCAAACGACAGAAACATTTAGCAAAATATGTGGGAACACTATAGGGACCTCGTCAAATGACAGAAACATTTAGCAAAATCTGTGGAACACTATAGGGACCTAGTCAAACGACAGAAACATTTAGCCAAATCTGTGGGAACACTATAGGGACCTCGTCAAACGACAGAAACATTTAGCAAAACCTGTGGGAACACAATAGGGACCTCGTCAAACGACACAAACATTTAGCAAATTATGTGGGGATACTATAGGGACCTAGTCAAACGACATAAACATTTAGCAAAATCTGTGGGAACACTATAGGGACCTCGCCAAACGACAGAAACATTTAGCAAAATCTGTGGGAACACTATAGGGACCTCGCCAAACGACAGAAACATTTAGCAAAATCTGTGGGAACACTATAGAGACCTCGTCAAACCATAAACAATTTAGTAAAATCTACGGGGACATTATACGGACCTCGCCAAACGTCAAAAAACAATAAAGCAAAAACTGTGGGGACACTATAGGGACATCGTCAAACGACAAAAAACATTTAGCATAATCTGTGGGGACACTATAGTAATCTGGTGAGAACCACGTACTTTTTTTTTCTTAAAGACGACATGATCAGTAAGTAATAGCAAACCTGGAAACAGGGAGAGAGAGAGTTAGAGAGAGAGAGAGAGAGAGAGTTAGAGAGAGAGAGAGAGAGAGAGAGAGAGAGAGTTAGAGAAAGAAAGAGAGAGACAGTTAGAGAGGGAAGGACGAAATGTTTTAAAAAATCACGCAAAAATATGATACATCTAATTTCTCCAACATATGAATTATTTCTAATTCACAAAATGTCAAAACATTAATTTTTCATGCCGCTAATTTGCGTAATTTTCCCCCAAGCAATGGACAAATGACACTTCTCCATAGATCGTGATTCTACTCTCTTTTCCCGAGGTTGCTAACATACTTTAGTGCTAGCTTTATTTTTCTAAGATCACCTTCCACAGTTTTCTCTTTCATTCTGAAGGAAACGTTTTCACAGAAAAATAAAAACACTCCGTAGGCAACCTCTCAAAAAGTGCTAGAATCTCACAAGAGACAAGAATTGAAGATCATCATCATCATCATCATCATCATCGAGTGCCGTCTCCGCAACGAAGGTTGGCTACCATGAAGCGCCATTCTGTTTCTTGCTTTGATGGTGCAGGTTGTCATATGCTGATTTGTCCATCTTTTGATGTTTCTCGTCCATGTTAGTCTTGGTCTGCATCTGCCTCTTTTACCGTGTATTTTCCACTCCAGGATTACTTTTATTAGGCTGTTATGTCTTTTAACATGGCCCAAAAATCGCATTTGTCTTGTTTGAATTGTGCTTAGTAGTTCACTTTTCTTTTTTAGTCGTTGTAAGACTTCATCGTTTGTTTTCTTTACAATTGAATTGAATGTACTGACCAGTAATTCCTAACCTAAAGGTAAAGTAGGGAGCCGCGATAGCTCAGTTGTTAGTGGACTGGACTACAAAGGACAAGATGTTAGGGTTCAATCCCAACCGACGGCTTCCGGGTTCACCCAGCCTTAAATTGGTACCGGATTTTTTTCTGGGAAAGTAAAACGGCACGGGCGTAATACCGACCACATTACCCCAAAAATCATGAGCTGAAGGTCTGTAAAATTTATGGTCACTAACACCATATTCCCAATACGCCACTTGGCGTGACGGGGGTACTTTACTTTTACTTTACCTTTACCTTTACTTTTACTTTTATATTTACTTTACTTTACTTTACTTTACTTTACTTTACTTTACTTTACTTTACTTTACTTTACTTTACTTTACTTTACTTTACTTTACTTTACTTTACTTTCAAGGTAAAGTACGAGACTTGAGTCGGCGTCATAGCACGCTAGTTTTCACCCAAATGCTCTCGGCCGCTTATCCAGAAGTGTTCGGAGACTTCTGGATAGTGTCGCTTCAAGCATCGGAAACTCAACTCAAATGTTCTCAACCTTTAGTGGCCTACCTCCCCATTTTTGTGAACACAAATCACTCAGTGCTTCCCTAAGAACAAACTTTCTTTAAACAAACAGGAAATGTTCATGACAAATATGTATCTAGATGTTTACCTACAGTAAAGTAAAAAAAATATGTTATAGATAAGGTATGCTGAGGTTTGAAATGACATAATTATTTCTTACAAACACGTTGTGTGGCTAGCCGGGGCTCCCACGGCGAGGGGAGAGAAGATTAGAGCCATGCATGTCGTCAGAGGCGACTAAGGAGGTTTGGAATCGTCGTATGTGTAGTCGATTAGGACGTGCACGGAGCTTCCCTTGTGAACAGAATTGACTAGTGTATTTTGGGATATGCTGAAGTAGTGGTGGTGCGGATATGGGGATTTCCTGACTGAAATTAAACTGGTTCGATGAGTAGAATAGAATAGAATAGAATAGAAGAGAAGAGAAGAGAAGAGAAGAGAAGAGAAGAGAAGAGAAGAGAAGAGAAGAGAAGAGAAGAGAAGAGAAGAGAAGAGAAGAGAAGAGAAGAGAAGAGAAGAGAAGAGAAGAGAAGAGAAGAGAAGAGAAGAGAAGAGAAGAGAAGAGAAGAGAAGAGAAAGAGAAAGAGAAAAGTGTAGAATAGAATAGAAGAGAAGAGAAGAGAAGAGAAGAGAAGAGAAGAGAAGAGAAGAGAAGAGAAGAGAAGAGAAGAGAAGAGAAGAGAAGAGAAGAGAAGAGAAGAGAAGAGAAGAGAAGAGAAGAGAAGAGAAGAGAAGAGAAGAGAAGAGAAGAGAAGAGAAGAGAAGAGAAGAGAAGAGAAGAGAAGAGAAGAGAAGAGAAGAGAAGAGAAGAAAGAGAGTAGAATAGAAGAGAGAGAGAGAAAGAGAGTAGAATAGAATAGAATAGAATAGAAGAGAGAGAAAGAAGAGAAGAGAAGAGAAGAGAAGAGAAGAGAAGAGAAGAGAAGAGAAGAGAAGAGAAGAGAAAGAGAAAGAGAAAGAGAAAGAGAAATAGAAAGAGAAATAGAATAGAATAGAATAGAATAGAATAGAATAGAATAGAATAGAATAGAATAGAATAGAATAGAATAGAATAGAAGAGAAGAGAAGAGAAGAGAAGAGAATAGAGTAGAATATAATAGAATAGAATAGAATAGAATAGAATAGAATAGAATAGAATAGAGTAGAGTAGAGTAGAGTAGAGTAGAGTAAAGTATGGTAGAGTAGAGTAGAGTAGAGTAGAGTAGAGTAGAGTAGAGTAGAGTAGAGTAGAGTAGAGTAGAGTAGAGTAGAGTAGAGTAGAGTAGAATAGAATAGAATCTTAAAATCAACCATACTAAAATTAACATGACACAAACAAAAAGAATGATAAAGAAATCAAACATCAAAATACAAAATAAAGGAACAAATTCAAAACATTATTCCATAGATATAAACAATATAAATGTTTAGTTTAACATTTGCTTTACGATTTAATTCCACTGTTTTCGTTCATATTATAGTAGAACATAAGACGATTATATAGACAGTATTACTACAAATAGTACTATACCGACGTGGTCCTGTTTCTTGTTTAGCTTAGTAAACACAAGACGGCACAGATACACGCAGTAAATATTAAAGAAATTGTATTTGATACTCCTGTGTAAATTTCAGTTTTACTGTATCAACAATAATACTACTTGGGGAATCATAGGAGGAAGAGGTATGTACTACAACACTCAGAAAAAAAAATGACAAATAAACAACAACAGAAAAAAATAAAGAACAATATATGGCCCCAAGCAGGATTGAACCCGTACTCCATGGCACTGCGCCTTGCCACGAGAAGCCGAACGCTAGGGAACACTGCCACTCAGCTAACTGAAAAAAAAAATAGCTATTGCGGACAATGTCTTACGCGAAGACGTTCTCATGACTATAGCATAGGGTTACGATCACAGCTCGGGAATAAATTGTATTTCTGTACTTTCCTATTAAGGCAAGTATCAATTTATTCCCGAGCTGACATTGTCCGCAATAGCAAATTTTTTTAGTTAGCTGAGTGGCAGTGTTCCTAAGCGTTCGGCTTCTCGTGGCAAGGCGCTGTGCCATGGAGTACGGGTTCGATCCTGCTTCGGGTCATATATAATTTTTTTTTTTTTTTTTATTTTTTTTTTTATTTTTTTTTTTATTTTTCATTTTTTTCTGAGTGCTGTAGTACATACCTCTTCCTTCTATGATTCTATCGCCTCGAAAGTTTCCCTCTAGAATAATATTCATTTATTATTATTTGTCTCCAATAATACTACTTGCTTTGAATGTGATCCGTACAGATCGAAGGTGTCATAATATGAATTTGTAAAAAAGTAAATACTTATTACATTTTCAGTATTGTTACTATTTGTCACACATTTTTAGAAACAAGCTATAAATAGATTACATATGTGTCACCTATTCATAGAATCTTATTGCAGACAAGTCAGCATCACTCAAATGTGCTTGTTAATCTGAGGAGTCTTAACTATGTATGTCAGTTTCGCAGCATTGTGTGCCATGCCGATTTTGGCCGTGTACGTTTAGCCGCATAGTGCGCCACTCTCAATTTGATTAGTGGGACCCATCATAAAACCATATTATTTTTTTCTTTTTTCTACATGACTTGTATCATCTTGGTATTGGTGAAATCTAATACCTTGTTCAATTCTCTCTCTCTCTCTCTCTCTCTCTCTCTCTCTCTCTCTCTCTCTCTCTCTCTCTCTCTCTCTCTCTTGCGATCAGGACTCAATCAGAGTAGGATTCCAGACACTCACATGAAGTCAGCTGTCAGGTTAAGTGTGTTGATCGCCCCCACAGACACAACATCACATTTAGAGTCTGCCAGATCCACTCTGACTGAACACCCGTTAAAAACGTTGCACTGTGTTCTGCGCCAGTGGGCCAGTGCATCCGATTTCAGCCAGCATTTTATTCAGGTTTGCTTTCCTTAGCCTTTGATTGTCCCCAATCTTCCTGCAAGGCAGCAGATTGTCTTTTCTGTAGGGGGATTCTGCCCTTAGATGGTCTGCCCTCCCAGGTTTACGAGCACCATCTGCCCGAGTCACTAGAGGTGACTAACACATACATGCACACACAAAGATATGTTCAATTATCTAAAAAGTCACATATAATATGTTATATATTAGATAAATCTTAATATGTAGATCGATAAATAAAACCATGAACAATTTTGTCTCTGAAATCTACTCCGTTGCATTGATAACAAGCTTCCGGGGGCGAAGGCGCGCCTCACAGCACCAGAGCTGGAAGTTGTCAGCGACCCATAGCTGATGGCTTGCGACAGGATCGGTGAACAAGAACCATCCAGACCCTGCTCCACCTCTCCGCGGTGCCTCCAGTAACAGACTAACTTGTCTAGCCAGGCCAAGCGAGCAGGGATCGAAGAGGGAAGACAATCCGGTACTCAAAAATGTCGTGCTGAAGTCGGATGCGTTGGGCCGAAAGGCGCAAATATCTCAGTTATACTGTAAACCACAACACAAAGCAGACACACCCACTTAACGTCCTTTTAAGGGCGGATGATGAAGAGGAATTCTATAGTCTACGAATACTCTAGAACACTTTAATCATCGGGCGAACGTAAGCAAGCATAATAAGCTTCCATACGGAAAGAGACAATGGCTATGGATTATTGGCAACCAGGCACACGTCAAACAGTTTCTATGCCAGAGACAACACACACCAGGGGACGTTCTGTAGCCAGCAGATAGTCTGATAGACAAAGAAATAGTTCTCGGATCATCGGATGGTTAGTTGATAAATTCAAAGGAAGTAGAAACTGTCCTTGAATAGGTTTACGAAGGCTTTCAGTCGAGACGGGGGAGACTCGAAAATAAACAAAGAGATGATGACGTCAAACTATTACCAGACATGACAGAGGTTTGCAAGTATGGCCAGGGTAGTGAGGTTCGTGGTAATCAGATTATGATTAGTGGCCAGGGTAGTGAGGTTCGTGGTAATCAGATTATGATTACTGGCCAGGGTAGTCAGGTTCGTGGTAATCAGATTATGATTACTGGCCAGGGTAGTGAGGTTCGTGGTAATCAGATTATGATTACTGGCCAGGGTAGTCAGGTTCCTGGTAATCAGATTATGATTACTGGCCAGGGTAGTGAGGTTCGTGGTAATCAGATTATGATTACTGGCCAGGGTAGTCAGGTTCCTGGTAATCAGATTATGATTACTGGCCAGGGTAGTCAGGTTCCTGGTAATCAGATTATGATTACTGGCCAGGGTAGTGAGGTTCGTGGTAATCAGATTATGATTACTGGCCAGGGTAGTCAGGTTCGTGGTAATCAGATTATGATTACTGGCCAGGGTAGTCAGGTTCGTAGTAATCAGATTATGATTAGTGGCCAGGGTAGTGAGGTTCGTGGTAATCAGATTATGATTACTGGCCAGGGTAATGAGGTTCGTGGTAATCAGATTATGATTACTGGCCAGGGTAGTCAGGTTCGTGGTAATCAGATTATGATTACTGGCCAGGGTAGTCAGGTTCGTGGTAATCAGATTATGATTACTGGCCAGGGTAGTCAGGTTCGTAGTAATCAGATTATGATTAGTGGCCAGGGTAGTGAGGTTCGTGGTAATCAGATTATGATTACTGGCCAGGGTAGTCAGGTTCGTAGTAATCAGATTATGATTAGTGGCCAGGGTAGTCAGGTTCGTGGTAATCAGATTATGATTACTGGCCAGGGTAGTCAGGTTCCTGGTAATCAGATTATGATTACTAGCCAGGGTAGTCAGGTTCCTGGTAATCAGATCATGATTAGTGGCCAGGGTAGTCAGGTTCCTGGTAATCAGATCATGATTAGTGGCCAGGGTAGTCAGGTTCCTGGTAATCGGATCATGATTAGTGGCCAGGGTAGTCAGGTTCCTGGTAATCAGATTATGATTACTGGCCAGGGTAGTCAGGTTCCTGGTAATCAGATTATGATTACTAGCCAGGGTAGTCAGGTTCCTGGTAATCAGATCATGATTAGTGGCCAGGGTAGTGAGGTTCGTGGTAATCAGATCATGATTAGTGGCCAGGGTAGTCAGGTTCGTGGTAATCAGATTATGATTAGTGGCCAGGGTAGTCAGGTTCGTGGTAATCAGATTATGATTACTGGCCAGGGTAGTCAGGTTCCTGGTAATCAGATCATGATTAGTGGCCAGGGTAGTCAGGTTCGTAGTAATCAGATCATGATTACTGGCCAGGGTAGTCAGGTTCCTGGTAATCAGATTATGATTACTGGCCAGGGTAGTGAGGTTCGTGGTAATCAGATTATGATTACTGTACATGGTAGTCAGGTTCGTAGTAATCAGATCATGATTACTGGCCAGGGTAGTCAGGTTCCTGGTAATCAGATCATGATTAGTGGCCAGGATAGTCAGGTTCCTGGTAATCAGATTATGATTACTGGCCAGGGTAGTGAGGTTCGTGGTAATCAGATTATGATTACTGTACATGGTAGTCAGGTTCGTGGTAATCAGATTATGATTACTGGCCAGGGTAGTCAGGTTCGTGGTAACCTCAGACGGAAGATGTACAAAAGAGGTGAGATGCAGAATGGCTCAGGCAAAAGCAGCTTTCCAAAAAATGAGGAAGATGCCATGCAATCCATTTTTGACAATAGAAACAAGAAAAAGAGTTCTTAAATGTTATGTAGAGCCAGTCTTAACATATGGATGCGAATCATGGACAATAGGACAACGGACAAGAAAATCACTGGAGTCTGTAGAAATGTGGTTTTACAGAAGAATGTTGAGAGTATCATGGACAGCTAAGAAGAGTAATAAAGATGTTCTGAGATAGGTCAAAGTGAAAAGAGAGCTAATTTCCAATATTAGGAAGAAACAATCATCATTTTTTGGCCATGTAATGAGAAGAGAACAGCTGGAATATATTGTAACAGCTGGAAAATTTGAGGGACGAAGAATTAGAGGGAAGCAAAGAGAAAAAATACCAGACAGCTTAAGAGAATGGCTTGGCAGAAGGTCAACAACAGAAATGATAAATAACTGTCGAGATCGAAAGTTGTGGAGAGACATATCACCTACGCCAGCGGGCCCTGTACTTGATGATGATGATGATGATGATGATGATATAGTGTAAGCTTTAGAGGCAATGCAGCAGGAGGTCGAAGCCTGGGAGCCATGACTTAGGAGGTCTTCCCTTAGAGTGTCAAGAAGCTAATGGACCGAAATACGTGCTCGATGGGGGCTACTTCTGATGATCAGATGCCTCCTGCTGCGACGCTCTGTATAACGAGTTTGCTATTACTGACCACTAAAGGTCAAGTTCCACCGGCCCTTAGGAAATAATCAAACCACCAACAGTATTAACGTATCAACGACAACAAGGATGACGTCAATGAGCTATTTTACGAAAGAATTGCAAGCAGTTATTGCGTCAGTTCCTAAAGAAGATGAGTGCGTCATTCTTGGTGACTTCAATGCACGAGTAGGATTGGATAGCATATTCTGTAATGGTATTATCGGAATCTATGGAATGGGTCGTTGTAACAGAAGTGGATTGTGTCTATTACAGACCTGGAAGAACACAGATTCCGACATTCGGACAACCCGTGTTCGATTCCCGCTGGAAGCAGTTTGTGAATTGTACTCGTGTTGGAAAAAATACCCCCGCGGTAGACTCAGCCGCTGAGAGAATGGATACCAAGGTAGCACTCTGGGAGAGTGAGGAATGGCGCCTCGCGTGTGAGTTACGATGCTTGAGATGACACTAGACAGGAGTTTCCGAACACTTCTGGATAGGCGGTTGAGCACATACGGCAAAACCCGCGTGCTAAGACGCCGATTCATGTACACTACCCCACCCACTTACAGGGCAGACAATGGAAGACAGGACAAGTAAACAGACAGGATAGACAATACCGACAAAACAGAACAGACAGGACAAGTAAACAGACAGGATAGACAATACGGACAAAACAGAACAGACAGGACAAGTAAACAGACAGGATAGACAATACCGACAAAACAGAACAGACAGGACAAGTAAACAGACAGGATAGACAATACGGACAAAACAGAACAGACAGGACAAGTAAACAGACAGGATAGACAATACGGACAAAACAGAACAGACAGGATAAGTAAACAGACAGGATAGACATTACGGACAAAACAGAACAGACTGGACAAGTAAACAGACAGGATAGACAATACGGACAAAACAGAACAGACTGGACAAGTAAACAGACAGGATAGACAAACCGGACAAAACACAACAGACAGGACAAGATATATAAGACAAGACAGACAAAGAGGACAGGACAAGACAGACAGGACAAACACATAGGACAGGACAGAGATGACAGGACAGATAGGACACACTTACAGGGCAGACAAACAGGACAAAATAGACAGACAGCGTAAGGCATGCAAATAGACATGATAAGCACTTCGAACAGTACAGGACAGATAGGACAAAGATACACGAGACAAGACAGACAGGACACACAGATAGAACAGGACAGAGAGAGACAGGGTTAGGTAGACAATATTGACAAAATTGAGCAGATAAGACATATATTTTATTTTAAGGTGTTGACTAAGTGAGCAAATAGGGCATATATTTTATTTTAAGGTGTTGACTAAGTGAGCAAATAAGACATATATTTTATTTTAAGGTGTTGACTAAGTGAGCAAATAGGACATATATTTTATTTTAAGGTGTTGACTAAGTGAGCAAATAGGACATATATTTTATTTTAAGGTGTTGACTAAGTGAGCAAATAAGACATATATTTTATTTTAAGGTGTTGACTAAGTGAGCAAATAGGACATATATTTTATTTTAAGGTGTTGACTAAGTGAGCAAATAGGACATATATTTTATTTTAAGGTGTTGACTAAGTGAGCAGATAGGGCATATATTTTAAGGTGTGGTTTAAGTGAGCAGATAGGACATATATTTTAAGGTGTGGTTTAAGTGAGCAGATAGGACATATATTTTAAGGTGTGGTTTAAGTGAGCAGATAGGACATATATTTTAAGGTGTGGTTTAAGTGAGCTGATAGGACATATATTTTAAGGTGTGGTTTAAGTGAGCAGATAGGACATATATTTTAAGGTGTGGTTTAAGTGAGCAGATAGGACATATATTTTAAGGTGTGGTTTAAGTGAGCAGATAGGACATATATTTTAAGGTGTGGTTTAAGTGAGCTGATAGGACATATATTTTAAGGTGTGGTTTAAGTGAGCTGATAGGACATATATTTTAAGGTGTGGTTTAAGTGAGCAGATAGGACATATATTTTAAGGTGTGGTTTAAGTGAGCAGATAGGACATATATTTTAAGGTGTGGTTTAAGTGAGCAGATAGGACATATATTTTAAGGTGTGGTTTAAGTGAGCAGATAGGACATATATTTTAAGGTGTGGTTTAAGTGAGCTGATAGGACATATATTTTAAGGTGTGGTTTAAGTGAGCAGATAGGACATATATTTTAAGGTGTGGTTTAAGTGAGCAGATAGGACATATATTTTAAGGTGTGGTTTAAGTGAGCAGATAGGACATATATTTTAAGGTGTGGTTTAAGTGAGCAGATAGGACATATATTTTAAGGTGTGGTTTAAGTGAGCAGATAGGACATATATTTTAAGGTGTGGTTTAAGTGAGCAGATAGGACATATATTTTAAGGTGTGGATTAAGTGAGCAGATAGGACATATATTTTAAGGTGTGGTTTAAGTGAGCAGATAGGACATATATTTTAAGGTGTGGTTTAAGTGAGCAGATAGGACATATATTTTAAGGTGTGGTTTAAGTGAGCAGATAGGACATATATTTTAAGGTGTGGTTTAAGTGAGCAGATAGGACATATATTTTAAGGTGTGGATTAAGTAATTAGATTCGTTGTCTTCCTGTTGCACTTTTTTCAACAGAACTACGAGATTTTCAAATTCCGATTACTATAGGACCACACTTGTTTACCAAACTTCAACAAAAATGTTCTACTCTGATTTCATGTTTTTTTATCAAACATCAGCAAAAATGTTCTACTCTGATTTCATGTTTTTTTATCAAACATCAGCAAAAATGTTCTACTCTGATTTCATGTGTATATCGAAGTTCAACAATAATGTTCTACTCTGATTTCATGTTTTTTTATCAAACATCAGTAAAAATGTTCTACTCTGATTTCATTTTTTTTAATCAAACATCAGCAAAAATGTTCTAATGTGGTTTCATTATTTTATTGAACACACGACTAATCTCGGCTCACCATCCCAGCAATGCACATTTTCCAAGTATTCTTTCTTTACGCTTCTACCGCTCCCTTCTTATTCTTTTATTCACCGCTGCACTAAAACTGCACCCGAAGCTACTTTCGCAACCCCCTGGGTCGTTTCAGCGCCCCTGAATCTTCTGTGCCCCCCCCCGGGGGCAGGCGGTAGCGCCCATATTGGGGGAAACACTGGTACAGAGAAACCAAACAGAGCAACCATACAACCAGCTTGCTTGCGTGTGCCAGAGATAGACGGAGGCGTCGTTGTTTGGATGTGACGTAGAAGACTGCGCTCTGGCATAAACTAATCGATAATTCCCAACCGATTGCGTGGGAGTAGAGAAGGTCTTTCACAGAACCCCTACAACCCCACACCCCCACCCCCACCAGCGAAAGTGCATGCATAATGACACTTATCTTATCTATGACGTCAAGAATATCTTTCTGACAACATGTTCACCATTGCCCGCGCGTTGACACTAAATGACAACTTTTAAATGTCAAATTCACTGCCAACGATTCATAGCTATTATTATCATTATCGCCATCATCATCTTTATTGCTATAATTCCATCATTGGGTGCCGTCTCCGCATCGACGGTTGGCTACCATAAAGCGCCATTTTAATCTGTCTCTAGTCTTGATGGTGCACGTTGTCATAGGTTGACCTTATCCATCTTTTGATGTGTTTAATACACTTTAGTCTTGGTCTGCCTCTGCTCGTCTATCTTGTACCTTCCCTTCCAAGTTGACTTTTAGTAGGGTATTGGGTCATATAAATGAGATTGGTCTTTTGTGAAATGGTTTTTTGTGAAATGGTCTTTTGAGAAATGGTTTTTTGGGCCATGTTAAAAGACACAGCAGCCTACTAAAAGTAATATTGGAAGGGAAAATACAAAGAAAAAGAGGCAGAAGCAGACTACTAACGTGGACGAGTAACATCAAAAGATAGACAGGTCAGCCTATGACAACCTGCACCATCAAAGCAAGGGACAGAGCGGGATGGCGCTACATGGTAGCCAACCTTCGATGCGGAGATGGCACTCGATGATGATGATGATGAGGAGGAGGAGGGGGAGGAGAAGGAGGACTGAAAACGACACCGTCAAAAAAAAAGAAACAGCTGGTGAGAGAGATTCTCAGATTCTTATTTCTAACCACCCCGGTATGAAGGGACAGCTGGTGAGAGAGAGATTCTCAGATTCTTATGTCTAACCACCCCGGTATGAAGGGACAGCTGGTGAGAGAGAGATTGTCAGATTCTTATTTCTAACCACCCCGGTGTGAAGGGACAGCTGGTGAGAGAGAGATTCTCAGATTCTTATGTCTAACCACCCAGGTATGAAGGGACAGCTGGTGAGAGAGAGATTCTCAGATTCTTATGTCTAACCACCCCGGTGTGAAGGGACAGCTGGTGAGAGAGAGATTCTCAGATTCTTATGTCTAACCACCCCGGTGTGAAGGGACAGCTGGTGAGAGAGAGATTCTCAGATTCTTATTTCTAACCACCCCGGTGTGAAGGGACAGCTGGTGAGAGAGAGATTCTCAGATTCTTATTTCTAACCGCCCCGGTGTGAAGGGACAGCTGGTGAGAGAGAGATTCTCAGATTCTTATTTCTAACCACCCCGGTGTAAAGGGACAGCTGGTAAGAGAGATTTTCTCAGATTCTTATTTTTAACCACCCCGGTGTGAAGGGACAGCTGGTGAGAGAGATTTTCTCAGATTCTTATTGCTAACCACCCCGGTGTGAAGGGACAGCTGGTGAGAGAGATTTTCTCAGATTCTTATTTCTAACCACCCCGGTATGAAGGGACAGCTGGTGAGAGAGAGATTCTCAGATTCTTATGTCTAACCACCCCGGTGTGAAGGGACAGCTGGTGAGAGAGATTTTCTCACATTCTTATTTCTAACCACCCCGGTGTGAAGGGACAGCTGGTGAGAGAGAGATTCTCAGATTCTTATTTCTAACCACCCCGGTGTAAAGGGACAGCTGGTAAGAGAGACTTTCTCAGATTCTTATTTTTAACCACCCCGGTGTGAAGGGACAGCTGGTGAGAGAGATTCTCAGATTCTTATGTCTAACCACCCCGGTGTGAAGGGACAGCTGGTGAGAGAGATTCTCAGATTCTTATGTCTAACCACCCCGGTGTGAAGGGACAGCTGGTGAGAGAGATTTTCTCAGATTCTTATGTCTAACCACCCCGGTGTGAAGGGACAGCTGGTGAGAGAGATTTTCTCAGATTCTTATTTCTAACCACCCCGGTGTGAAGGGACACCTGGTAAGAGAGATTTTCTCAGATTCTTATTTTTAACCACCCCGGTGTGAAGGGACAGCTGGTGAGAGAGATTCTCAGATTCTTATTTCTAACCATCCCGGTGTGAAGGGACAGCTGGTGAGAGAGATTCTCAGATTCTTATGTCTAACCACCCCGGTGTGAAGGGACAGCTGGTGAGAGAGATTTTCTCAGATTCTTATTTCTAACCACCCCGGTGTGAAGGGACAGCTGGTAAGAGAGAGATTTTATCATATTCTTATTTCTAACCACCCCGGTGTGAAGGGACAGCTGGTGAGAGAGATTTTCTCAGATTCTTATTTCTAACCACCCCGGTGTGAAGGGACAGCTGGTGAGAGAGAGATTCTCAGATTCTTATTTCTAACCACCCCGGTGTGAAGGGACAGCTGGTGAGAGAGAGATTCTCAGATTCTTATTTCTAACCACCCCGGTGTGAAGGGACAGCTGGTGAGAGAGAGATTATCATATTCTTATTTCTAACCACCCCGGTGTGAAGGGATAGTTGGTAAGAGATAGATTCTCATATTCTTATTTCTAACCACTCCAGATTGAAGGGACAGTATCGTACCTTACTCAAAGCTTTGACAACAGTTCTGTGGCACGATATTCGTGTATCCGATTAGTGATGTTGTTTCATTACCTCGCTGAGCATTCAAGTAAGCCTGTTGGTGAAGTTACTCAAGCGGAATCGACTGACTCATTTAAGTCGATATTAGCCGTCAAGTTCCAAGCGTTATTGATGGTGCAAATCCTAATATTGACAATGTGTTTGATTATTCAAGTAGCTGACTCTCTCTCATTCTCACTCTCTCTCTCTCTCTTTCACTTTCTCTCTCTCTCTCTCTTTCACTTTCTCTCTCTCTCTCTCTCTCTCTCTCTCTCTCTCTCTCTCTCTTTCATTTTCCACTAGGCATACTCCCCACTACCCAGGCATTCTCTCGACTACTTGTTTTTTCACTATTTGATTTGGCATCCACCTCATGCCGTTTCTAGTGGTAATGTCACTATACCCTTCCCAGAACCTGGTGCCTATGGGCATTGTGCTTTTGATTAATTAAAAAACACAAGAGAGTATACATTCATAAATGAGTGTATAGATACATAAATGATAGTATAGATACATAAATGAGGGTATATGTATATATATATATATATATATATATATATATATATATATATATATATATACATACATAAATGAGGGTAAAGATACATAAATGATAGTACACATATATAAATGAGGGTATGCACACATAAATGATGGTATACATAAAAGAAAGTATAATTGCATAAATGAGAGTAGACATGTAGAGGTGGGAGGAGAGATACTACGTGAAATTAAAAGAAATAGGTAAAACATCTCGGGAATTGCGGGGGTAGAGCGTGAGTCCGAAATAGCCGACAAGCAACCGGAAATAATAATCCACGAGAAAGTACAGAAAAATATGAAACAGACTACCTCGAAGTTGCGGGGGTGTATTAGTCGTGAAATTAAACACGTGGATTGATTTGATTGGAGGAGATAGCAAATATTTAATGGGAGACACAAAGAAACGGGAGCAAGTCCTCGGAAAACATTGGAGATGACACGCGCGTAGGTGTAGAGAGAGATCGGCCATATGTGTGGTCCGCCATATGGGCTAACCATAGTCAACGTAGTAAGCAGTGATTAACTAAGTGTAGGCTAAGAACCGTTAGATGTGAAGAGTTCTGAATAGACATTGATGAAACCTCGAGGATTAGGTTAGGAGTTTCCAGAGAATTAAAGTCCACAAGACGAATAGCATAAGTCTGCTAGTATTAGATCGAAGGAGGCTGTTCAATGGGGAACAGTCTCTATGTAGGACACTAAACTGGTAGACTAAGTATATTAGACATAGACCTGAGGAGGCCGTTCAATGGGGAACGGTTTCCGTTTTAGTGAGCAGATAAGTAGAGAAGTGTATAGAAGCCTAGGGCCCAGTGGCGAGTAACATTGCTACTGGGCAGCGTGTGAATGACCTTATTTATAAACATTGGTCATGTAATATCATGTAAATGTTAAATACGTTGCCCATGGATTGGGCTGCGAAATAAAGACTATTCGTATTAAAGTGTTATACTTTGGGTTGTCCAACAATTAGCAGATCACGCCTGGCGTCCAACAATTAAGAGATCACGCGTGGCGAAGAAAGACGTGGGGAAGGAAGAGGAGAATTTAAAAAGTCGTGGCGCAACGTAAACAAACCACTATACTCTAACACGGGACATATTATAACGTGTCGGGGTTTCCCAAAGCGAACGATCTCGTGCTTGACCAGATCCAGGTGTGAAGTAAGGTCAGGGCCACGGCGCAAGTGTTTGGCCTGTCATATTGCACGGCCAGAGACCAGGGCAGCGAGCAGCTGAGTAAAAGAGCTGATTCAACCAGCCAGAGATCGCCGCCAGTTCAAAGAAACGTTCAAGAAACTTCCTCCTGAAGTAGAGTTTCCGACTGAGAAGTAAATTATTCCTCCTGATACATACATACATAAATGAGGGTATACATAAAAGAGAGTATACTTACATAAATGAGAGTATACATACATAATGAGAGTATTCATACATAAATGAGGGTATACATACACAAAATGAGAGTATACATACATAAAAGGGGAGCACAAACGCTTGTCCATTTCTAATCTTTCCTTTAAAGCTTTATCTTATTACCAGCTGTAGCAATTATTTCCATCCAATCTTTTCCATAAATACTATTATGATGTACGAACTGTGTTCATTTACTTTTTTCTCTTCAATATCTTTCATCTAACAATTTTCTTTTCTTCGTTCATAAAAGAAGAAGTAGTAGAAGATATACAAGAACATAGAGGAAGATAGCCGTTAATATCTCCATTATAATCGCAGAATGTGTATTACAAGAACTCTTCTGTTATCCAGTTATTCCTGACAGACCATCCTATTGTTACCAGGATCAGCTTAGCCGTGTTTCAGACAACGTTTTCAAGTTTCCCAAAGATCTTCCTGGCTCATTCAGACACCAGAGCTGAACGTGGGACTCGGGAGCTATATTAAGCTGATCTCTGAAGCTAAGCTGCAGCGACGGCCATTATCTGAAGCTTACGTTTGTCTGTTTAATCTGGCCTGATGACGCAATTACGGTGAGTGACACGCGGCTAAGCCTCCGCCTGTATGAAGTGCCAGGTTCCGGTGGAGCGGATTTTGTTTTCTGAAATCAAGACTGATAACAGAGGAGTATAAGACCTACGAGAGATAGAAACAAAGGGGAGACCAATCAATAGACAGGAAATGGAGGTCAAGGACAGTACTTGGTTTTTTTTTCCAAAACAAATAGAATGAGAAAAGATGTGTTGACAGTAGTTATGTGTGCTTTATGATGATGAAGATTATGATAGAGTGATGATGATGGTGGTGATGATGGTGGTGATGATGATGGTGATAATGATGGTGATGATGATGATAGTTAGAGTGATGAGAATGGTGATGGTAGCGGTGATAGTAATCGTAGCGATGATATTGATGATTATGCTGACTGATGATGACGATGATGATGAAGATGGAGGCGATGATGATGGTGATGGTAGCGATGATGGTGATGGTAGCGATGATGGTGATCATTATGCTTATTTATGATGATGCTGGTGACGATGATAGTGATGTCGATGGTGATGGTGTTGACGAATATGATGATGGTGATAATGGCGGTAATGATGATAATATTACATGACGACAAGGCTGTTGAGTCAGTTGCTAAACTTTAGTCTTCAGCATTTCCTTTTTTTCTCCTATCTGACCCTTCTGACACTGACTCTATATTCTACACTTAAGACAGCAGAATAATCACCTCAGTCACTGATATCATTAGATTAGAGGCCACAGAGATGGGATTTCTCAGAAGAATGTTGAAAGTTCCCTGGACAGCTAAAATGACCAATGAGGAAGTTCTCAAAGAGGCCAACACAAAAAGGGAACTCCTAAAAAACATCAGAAAGAAACAATCAACATTTTTCGAGCACATCATGAGAAGAGGAAACTTGGAATACTTGATTACAACTGGCAAAATAAAAGGAAAGAGAGATCTCGGACGACAAAGAGAGAAAATACTGGGTAGCTTAGTGTCATGGCATGGAAAACAGTAAACAAGAAAACTGATACGATACACTGTTGATAGAAGATAGTGGGAGGACATGATCGCCTACACCAATCGGTATGGCACATGATGATGATGACTGATATCAAGATATTTTTTTTATAATATCAGAGATAAGGTTCTGAATCAATGACCCCATTATTGTAAATGTCCATTACGTACAACATTCTCTTACGATGGAAGTCATGAACAGAGAGAGGATAAGAGATAGAAATAGAGACATAAAAAAAAGCTGCTTCAGTCAGATCGATATGACGTGACACAAGTGAAATGGGAAGTAAACCTTCGTTTCTTTACTGTACATCATCATCATCATCATCAAATAATATATCAGCTGGTGTAGGTGATCATGTCTCTCCACAAATTTCAATCTCGACAGTTATTTATCATTTCTGTTGTTGACCTTCAATCAAGACATTCTCTTAAGCTGTCTGATATCTTTTCTCTTTGCTTCTCTCGATCTCTTCGCCCCTCAATTGTCCCAGTTGTTACAATATACTTCAGCTGTTCCATTCTCGTTACATGGCCAAAAAATGATTATTATTTCTTTCAAATGTTGGATAAATAAGCTCTATTTTTGCTATGGTCTTTTTCAGAACATTTTCATTTCATTACTCAAAATTATTCTGCAAAACCGCAATACTACAGCCTCCAGTGATTTTCTTGGCTGCTATCTTATTGTCAATGATTCACATCCACATGTTAAGATCGGTTCTACAGAACATTTAAGAACTCTTTTTCTCGTTTTCATTGTTAAAAACGGATTGCACAGTATCTTCCTCATTATTTTTTTGGAAAGCTGCTTTTGCATGAGCTATTCTGGACAGCTAAGAAGAGTAATGAAAACGTTCCGAAAAAAAGGCCAAAGCAAAAAGAGAGCTAATTTCCAATATTAGGAAGAAACAATCACCATTTTTTGGCCATGTAATGAGAAGGTAAAAAGTAAAGAGCCCCCGTCACGCCAAGCGGCGTATAGGGAATATGGCGTTAGTGACCATAAATTTTACAGACCTTCAGCACATGTTTTTTGGGGGTAATGTGGTCGGTATTACGCCCGTACCGCTTTACTTTCCCAGAAAAAATCCGGTACCCATTTAAGGTTGGTTGAACCCGGAAGCCGTCGGTTGGGATCGAACCCTACCTCTTGTCCTTTGTAGTCCAGTTCACTAACCACTGAGCTATCGCGGCTCCCAATGAGAAGGGGTAACAGCTGGTATATATTGTGATAAGTGGCAAAATTGAGGGCCGAAAAGATAGAGGTAAGCAAAGAGAAAATATATATAATATATATATATATATAATATATAATATATATAAGTGAATTTCAATGCCCGTAGAAACAGAAATTCAAGCGTTCTTGTGCTATTAAACAGAGGCTATAAGAATAAGCAAATTGAGACACCCATTAAACATCAAGATCAAAGACAAAGAAATAAAACAAGTAGAGGAATTCAAGTATTCAGGCGCAATGTTCACAGAAGATGGAAAACTAGACAGAGAAATTGACATGAGAATACAAAAAGCAAATGCTGTCACATACCAGCTTTCACCATTGTTAAGACATCCAAACATTTCTATGCCAGCTAAACAACAAATGATAAATAGCATCTTCATACCAACTTTGTGCTATGAAAGTCAAACATGGACCCTTTCTAAATCCCATTTAAGAAAGATCAATACATGTGAGATGCGATGCTTGAGAAAAGTAACAAACAACACAAGAAGAGATAGAGTGCCAAATGAAACCATAAGAAAAATGGTAGGAACAAAACCCTGCCAAGAATATATAGAACAACAACAACTTAAATGGTTCGGCCACCTGGTCAGAATGAATCCTCACCAATCACCATCAAGGGCGTTCTTCTCGAGAATGCATGGAAAAAGACCAAGAGGAAGACCCAGAAGAAGATGGATAGATGCAGTGATAGAGACATGTAACAACAAAGGAAAATCACTAATTCAGACAATTCGAGCAGCACAAGAACGACAAATGATATAAATCACGACACCTTTTAGGTATCAGTGAAAGAGAAAAGAAGAAGAAAGAAGCAAAGAGAAAAGATACCAGACAGCTTAAGAGAATGTCAGTTAGGACATCTATACAAAGTGGTGAGATTCCAAGTTCTTACACTTCTACCAATAAATATTATTACATTTCTACCTGTAACTATTGTTACATTTCTACCTGTAACTATTTTTACATTTCTACCTGTAACTATTGTTACATTTCTACTCGTAACTATTATTACATTTCTACCTGTAACTATTATTACATTTCTACCTGTAACTATTATTACATTTCTACCTGCAACTATTATTACATTTCTACCTGTAACTATTATTACATTTCTACCTGTAACTATTATTACATTTCTACCTGTAACTATTGTTACATTTCTACCTATAACTATTATTCGATTTCTACCTGTAACTATTATTACATTTCCACTTGTAACTGTTATTATATTTGTACCAGTAATCATTATTACATTTACATATGTAACTACTATATGTAATTATTATTACATTTCCACCTGAAATTATTATTGTATTTTTAATAGCAACTAGTATTACATTTCTACATGCAACTATTATTGCATCTGTACCTGTTAACTATTAATTTCTAACCGTAACTGTTATTATAATTCTACCACTAACTATTATTACATTTCTTATAGTAACTATTATTACATTTCTTATAGTAACTATTATTACATTTCTTATAGTAACTATTATTATATTTCTTATAGTAACTATTATTACATTTCTTATAGTAACTATTATTACATTTCTTATAGTAACTATTATTACATTTCTATCTGTAACTGTAATTATATTTCTGATTGTAACTTTTATTACATTTCTAATAGTAATTATTATAACACTTCTACCAGAAACTATTTTATTATTATAATTCTGCGGGCCACTTTCATTACATTATCTTACCGAACTCTACCCCTTCCGTATACATGAAAACAAAGGATCCACTGAAATATGATATCCAGGAAGATAGCAACACGGACGCATTCAAGATACCAATTGTGTATGTCTGTAGCAGAACCACCATTTTTGTCTGCTGGGAGGGGGGGGGGGAACCGACCATAAACCCCGCAACATTGTATTGGGCAACTAAACAAACAGGGAAACAGGACAAAATATGACGGGGGACAAACACATGAATATTATTATGGAGGGGAACTTCCGAGGTGACAGATCAACAAATCATTTCCGGGGAAGATGTATGTTTACAGCATTCGGAAAAATCCGCAAATAATGAACAGAAAAAAACAACAAAGAGAAATAGACAGCCCGTAGTAGGATCGACATTGTACTCCTCGACACAGCGCCTTGTCACGAGAAACCTGCACTAGAAGCACGGCCAACTGTTCTTTATTGTTTTCCATTGTTGATTATGTGTGAATTTTGTTCCCCCTGAGTGTAGTCAACATACATCTCCCCTGATTCGCAAAGTATAACGATGCGGCTAAAGGCTTTCATTTGCAACAGGACACATTATACACACGGGGACACATTATACACACGGGGACACCGGGGACACATTATACACACGGGGACACATTATACACACGGGATGTTCCCCACGTAAAATATTGCGGCCCCGCCTGAAATGTGTGCCTATCTTCATTCTTGTTAGCTCGTCTATTCATGCATCGTCCAGTGTGATGTTACTACTGTACCACAGAATGAAGGTAGTCAGTGGTGGCACGTGTGAGAAGATACCGTCACATTAACGTGAATACTTCCTGACAAGTCACGCAATCTTCATGTAAATCGAGTCTATTCCGGTCTACCTCCCCGTGCTCAACTCTTGTCAACAAATGGAAATGCTTCACAGCTATTGTCAGCTACAGCATCGGTAATTGGGATTTTTGTTACATAGGAGAGATGCTAACAATAACAAAATGTGATATCTTCTCAACATTCCTGTATGGTGCAGAAACATGGCAGTAGACAAGAAAACAGACCAGAAAGTTTAAGGTTTTGAAATTTGCATTTGTAGAAGAATGGGGAGAATTGGGTGAAAAGAAAAGAAATTAAACGATGAAGTCTTAAACAACTAAAGATGAAATGAGAACTACTAAACATAATTCAAACGCGACAAATGAGATTTTTCATCATCGTCATCATCATGTGCCGTCCCGGTTGGCGTTGGCGATCATGTCCTTCCAAAATCTTCTATCTACAGTGCATCGTATGAGTTCTGTTGTTGACTGTTTTCCATGCTATGACGCCAAGCTATCTCTCTCTTTGTCGTCCGCGATCTCTGTTTCCTTTTATTTTTCCAGTTGTAACCAAGTATTCTAACTTTCCTCTTCTCATGATGTACCCAAAAAATGTTGATTGCTTCTTTCTGATGTTTTTTAAGAGCTCCCTTTTTGTGTTGGCCTCTTTGAGATTTTTAGGGCATGTTAAAAGATACAACAGCCAATTAAAAGTAATCTTGGAAGGAAAAATACAAGGTAAAAGAGGCTGAGGCAGACCAAGACTAACATGGAGGAGTAACATTAAAGGGTGGACAAGTCAGCCTATGACAACCTGCACTATCAAAGCAAGAAACAGTGGAATGGCGATGGTAGCCAACCTTCGGAGACGGCACTCAATAATCGTGATAATGAAGAGGGCGAGGAAGTGAATGATAATGGCGACGAGTGGCTCTTTTATTTGCCAGATTCGAAGCGGAACACGCGGCTACATTTCCACCACATCTTAACATCAATTTAATGCCATATATACCGTTAATGTCTAGCGCAAGAAATATGGAGAACGCTCAAGTCGGGTGTTAAAATAATCAAGCCCCGCACTCATTACAGTAAGTACCTTTGGATCCCACACGCTGTTTAAGTTGTTTTGTTTTTTCTAAGTCTTCCTCGTTTTCACCATTTTTAGTTATTTCCTTCTCTTCTCTATTTCTCCACTTTCTCTTGTTCGAGTGTCGAGGGAGATACAAAGTTCTGGTTCTCGCCCTTTTGGCGGGTTCACTCGTTACCAATTGATGCTGTTGTAGCGTTTCTTTGATACTTTATGTGCATCTTACTCTAGGTCTGCCTCTTGCTCTTCTCCTTTCTCCTCCTTAAATAAATTATGTGTGTGTTAAGGAATCACACGGCCTTCTTTCTAGATGGGCAAACCAGTTTATTTGTTGGTTCTGTAAGTAGCTTAGAATTGGCTCAATGATTACTCTTTCTCTTACAATATCACTTCTGATTCCTTCTTTTCTGACCACTTCTCTTACACATCTCATCTCTGTGGTGACAAGGTCTATTTTACGCATAGACGTAAGTGACCATGTTTGACGTTGGTAACACAATGTGGTAATGAATAGACTCTGTATAAGATGTTTCTTGGTGGCAATAGGTATTTCTTTGTGTTGAAGTTGAGGGGATAGCTGTCGTAATATTTGGTTTGCCTTGTTGCCTCGGATGTCTATTTCTTTATTGATCTATCATCTCCAGAGAATGTTTCAGAAAGATTCTCTGAAGATGTTTGTTACTTTCTATTATGTAGTTACATTCTATGGTTGTTACTTTCTATTATGTAGTTAGATTCTATGGTTGTTATTACTTTCTATTATGTAGTTAGATTATATGGTTGTTAATACTTTCTAGTATGTAGTTAGATTCTATGGTTGTTATTACTTTCTATTATGTAGTTAGATTCTATGGTTGTTATTACTTTCTATTATGTAGTTAGATTCTATGGTTGTTAATACTTTCTATTATGTAGTTAGATTATATGGTTATTACTTTCTATTATGTAGTTAGATTCTATGGTTGTTATTACTTTTTATTATGTAGTTAGATTCTATGGTTGTTATTACTTTCTATTATGTAGTTAGATTCTATGGTTGTTACGTTCTATTATGTAGTTAAATTCTATGGTTGTTACGTTCTATTATGTAGTTAGATTCTATGGTTGTTATTACTTTCTATTATGTAGTTAGATTATATGGTTGTTATTACTTTCTATTATGTAGTTAGATTCTATGGTTGTTATTACTTTCTATTATGTAGTTAGATTCTATGGTTGTTATTACTTTCTATTATGTAGTTAAATTCTATGGTTGTTACGTTCTATTATGTAGTTTGATTCTATGGTTGTTATTACTTTCTATTATGTAGTTAGATTCTATTGTTATTACTTTCTATTATGTAGTTAGATTCTATTGTTATTACTTTCTATTATGTCGTTAGATTCTATGGTTGTTATTACTTTCTATTATGTAGTTAGATTATATGGTTGTTATTAATTTACATTATGTAGTTAGATTATATGGTTATTACTTTACATTAAGTAGTTAGATTCTATGGTTGTTATTACTTTCTATTATGTAGTTAGATTCTATGGTTATTACTTTCTATTATGTAGTTAGATTCTATGGTTGTTACGTTCTATTATGTAGTTAGATTCTATGGTTGTTATTACTTTCTATTATGTAGTTAGATTCTATGGTTGTTACTTTCTATTATGTAGTTAAATTCTATGGTTATTACTTTCTATTATGTAGTTAGATTCTATTGTTATTACTTTCTATTATGTAGTTTGATTCTATTGTTATTACTTTCTATTATGTAGTTAGATTATATGGTTGTTACTTTCTATTATGTAATTATATTCTATGGTTGTTACTTTCTATTATGTAGTTAGATTCTATGGTTGTTATTACTTTCTATTATGCAGTTAGATTATATGGTTGTTATTACTTTCTATTATGTAGTTAGATTCTATTGTTGTTACTTTCTATTATGTAGTTAGATTCTATGGTTATTACTTTCTATTATGTAGTTAGATTCTATGGTTATTACTTTCTATTATGTAGTTAGATTATATGGTTATTACTTTTTATTATGTAGTTAGATTCTACGGTTGTTACTTTCTATTATGTAGTTAAATTCTATGGTTGTTACGTTCTATTATGTAGTTAGATTCTATGGTTGTTATTACTTTCTATTATGCAGTTAGATTTTATGGTTGTTATTACTTTCTATTATGTAGTTAGATTCTATTGTTGTTACTTTCTATTATGTAGTTAGATTCTATGGTTATTACTTTCTATTATGTAGTTAGGTTCTATGGTTGTTATTACTTTCCATTATGTAGTTAGATTCTATGTTTGTTACTTTCTATTATGCAGTTAGATTCTATGGTTGTTACTTTCTATTATGTAGTTAGATTCTATGGTTGTTATTACTTTCCATTATGTAGTTAGATTCTATGTTTGTTACTTTCTATTATGCAGTTAGATTCTATGGTTGTTACTTTCTATTATGTAGTTAGATTCTATGGTTGTTACTTTCTATTATGTAGTTAAATTCTATGATTATTACTTTCTATTATGTAGTTAGATTCTATGGTTGTTACTTTCTATTATGTAGTTAAATTCTATGATTATTACTTTCTATTATGTAGTTAGATTCTATGGTTGTTACTTTCTATTATGTAGTTAAATTCTATGATTATTACTTTCTATTATGTAGTTAGATTCTATGGTTGTTACTTTCTGTTATGTAGTTAGATTCTATGGTTGTTACTTTCTATTATGTAGTTAAATTCTATGATTATTACTTTCTATTATGTAGTTAGATTCTATGGTTATTACTTTTTATTATGTAGTTAGATTCTATGGTTATTACTTTCTATTATGTAGTTAGATTCTATGGTTATTACTTTCTATTATGTAGTTAGATTATATTTTTATTACTTCCTATTATGTAGTTAGATTCTATTGTTATTACTTTCTATTATGTAGTTAGATTATATGGTTGTTACTTTCTTTTATGTAGTTAGATTCTATGGTTGTTACTTTCTATTATGTAGTTAGATTCTATGGTTGTTACTTTCTATTATATAATTAGATTCTATGGTTGTTACTTTCTATTATGTATTTAGATTCTATGGTTGTTACTTATATTATGTAGTTAGATTCTATTACATTTTTCTTGTGTGTGTGTCTGTCTATTTTTGTATGTGTGTGTTCTTGTTTTCTGGGTAGGGCCGTATTAAGGCCGACACATCATAGCTTTGAACTATTTTCCTATGCTAAACTGTCAATTTACACTGTCCTGAAATAGCTGCCAGGGAAATTATACATGAGTCCAACCATTGTTGACGTCAGGCAATACAACTGTATAACAATTCAATAGGGCGATAAAAAAAAAAAAACCATAGCAAGGTGGTAGTAAAATATGTGATTAATAATCTTCGGATGCATTTTTGGTTGGCGTATGCAATTATTTCTCTCTACCTCACTCGGTCCTTCATACCTACCATAATTTCAGTCAGTGATCTTTTATTAATCCATTTGGATAAGCTGTTCAATATTTTTTCTCTTGGTTTTCCTCTCCTCTTCTTTCCATTCATTCTGCTTGTTGTTATAGTATTCTCAATGCCTTATTTTCGCATGACAAGTCCAATACATTTTGAATGTTTTTTCTTTATGATGATATCTCTGGGGTTTCTCCGACTTCTTTTCAACCAGAAATTCTCGATTTAGAAAACCGAAATGAGAAATTGAATTTGGGCAGTAGGAACTGATGTTTAAAACATGATGAAGAACAAGTATAGATGACGTGTCTAGGACTTGTGACAACGTTACCTTGCTAGCGAAAGAGATTATCATAAGGCACACACAGGAGTATGTGATGTTGAAGTGACTGCAGCTTGATCCACTGTTGGGCAACTCGTCTAGAGGAGCTCATGTTTCTATAGCACATAGAAAGGATGTGACTGCAGCTTGATCTACTGTTGAGCATCCCGTCTAGAGGAGCTCATGTTTCTATCACACATAGACAGGATGTGACTGCAGCTTGATCTATTGTTGGGCAGTCCGTCTAGATGAGCTCATGATTCTATAGCACACAGACAGGATGTGACTGCAGCTTGATTTACTGTTGGGCAGCCCGTCTAGATGAGCTCATGTTTCTATAGCACACAGACAGGATGTGACTGCAGCTTGATCTATTGTTGGGCAGTCCGTCTAGATGAGCTCATGTTTCTATAGCACACAGACAGGATGTGACTGCAGCTTGATTTACTGTTGGGCAGCCCGTCTAGATGAGCTCATGTTTCTATAGCACATAGACAGGATGTGACTGCAGCTTGATCTACTGTTGTGCAACCCGTCTAGAGGAGCTCATGTTTCTATAGCACACCGACAGGATGTGACTGCAGCTTGATCTACTGTTGAGCTGTCCGTCTAGATGACCTCATGTTTCTACAGCACACAAACAGGATGTGACTGCAGGAGTATGGGATGTTGAATTGACAGCAGGATGTGACTACAGCTTGATCTATTGTTGGGCAGCCCATCTAGAGGAGCTCACGTTTCTATAGCACATAGACAGAATGTGACTGCAGTTTGATCTACTGTTGGGCAGCCCGTCAAGAGGAGCTCATGTTTCTATAGCACATAGACAGGATCACCAGCTTGATCTACTGTTTGGCAGCCCGTCTAGAGGAGCTCATGTTTCTATAGCACACAGACAGGATGTCACTGCAGCTTGATCTACTGTTGGGCAGCCAGTCTAGAGGAGCTCATGTTTCTATAGTACACAGACAGGATGTGACTGCAGCTTGATATGCTGTTGGGCAGCCCGTCTAGAGGAGCTCATGTTTCTATAGTACACAGACAGGATGTGACTGCAGCTTGATCTACTGTTGGGCAGACCGTATACATGAGCTCATGTTTCTATAGCACACAGACAGGATGTGACTGCAGCTTGATCTACTGTTGGGCAGACCGTCTAAATCAGCTCGTGTTTCTATAGCACACAGACAGGATGTGACTGCAGCTTGATCTACTGTTGGGCAGCCCGTCTAGAGGAGCTCATGTTTCTATAGCACACACACAGGATGTGACTGCAGCTTGATCTACTGTTGGGCAGCCCGTCTGGAGGAGCTCATGTTTCTATAGCACATATACAGGATGTGACTGCAGCTTGATCTACTGTTGGGCAGCCCGTCTAGAGGAGCTCATGCTTCTATAGTACACAGACAGGATGTCACTGCAGCTTGATCTACTGTTAAGCAGCCCGTCTAGAGGAGCTCATGCTTCTATAGTACACAGACAGGATGTGACAGCAGCTTGATCTACTGTTGGGCAGACCGTCTAAATCAGCTTATGTTTCTATAGCACACAGACAGGATGTCACTGCAGCTTGATCTACTGTTGGGCAGACCGTCTAGAGGAGCTCATGCTTCTATAGTACACAGACAGGATGTCACTGCAGCTTGATCTACTGTTGGGCAGCCCGTCTAGAGGAGCTCATGCTTCTATAGTACACAGACAGGATGTCACTGCAGCTTGATTTACTGTTGGGCAGCCCGTCTAGAGGAGCTCATGCTTCTATAGTACACAGACAGGATGTGACTGCAGCTTGATCTACTGTTGGGCAATCCGTCTTGAGGAGCTCATGCTTCTATATCACACAGACAGGATGTGACTGCAGCTTGATCTACTGTTGGGCAGCCCGTCTAGAGGAGCTCATGTTTCTATAGCACATAGACAGGATCACCAGCTTGATCTACTGTTGGGCAGCCCGTCTAGAGGAGCTCATGTTTCTATAGCACACAGACAGGATGTCACTGCAGCTTGATCTACTGTTGGGCAGCCAGTCTAGAGGAGCTCATGTTTCTATAGTACACAGACAGGATGTGACTGCAGCTTGATCTACTGTTGGGCAGACCGTCTAAATCAGCTCATGTTTCTATAGCACACAGACAGGATGTGACTGCAGCTTGATCTACTGTTGGGCAGCCCGTCTAGAGGAGCTCATGTTTCTATAGCACACAGACAGGATGTGACTGCAGCTTTTTCTACTGTTGGGCAGCCCGTCTTGAGGAGCTCATGTTTCTATAGCACACAGACAGGATGTGACTGCAGCTTGATCTGCTGTTGGGCAGCCCGTCTAGAGGAGGTCATGTTTCAATAGCACACAGACAGGATATGACTGCAGCCTGATCTACTGTTGGGCAGCCCGTCTAGAGGAGCTCATGTTTCTATAGCACACAGACAGGATGTGACTGCAGCTTGATATGCTGTTGGGCAGCCAGTCTAGAGGAGCTCATGTTTCTATAGTACACAGACAGGATGTGACTGCAGCTTGATCTACTGTTGGGCAGACCGTCTAAATCAGCTCGTGTTTCAATAACACACAGACAGGATGTGACTGCAGCTTGATCTACTGTTGGGCAGACCGTCTAGAAGAGCTCATGTTTCTATAGCACACACACAGGATGTGACTGCAGCTTGATCTACTGTTGGGCAGCCCGTCTGGAGGAGCTCATGTTTCTATAGCACATATACAGGATGTGACTGCAGCTTGATCTACTGTTGGGCAGCCCGTCTAGAGGAGCTCATGCTTCTATAGTACACAGACAGGATGTCACTGCAGCTTGATCTACTGTTGGGCAGCCCGTCTAGAGGAGCTCATGCTTCTATAGTACACAGACAGGATGTCACTGCAGCTTGATTTACTGTTGGGCAGCCCGTCTAGAGGAGCTCATGCTTCTATAGTACACAGACAGGATGTGACTGCAGCTTGATCTACTGTTGGGCAATCCGTCTTGAGGAGCTCATGCTTCTATAGCACACAGACAGGATGTGACTGCAGCTTTTTCTACTGTTGGGCAGCCCGTCTTGAGGAGCTCATGTTTCTATAGCACACAGACAGGATGTGACTGCAGCTTGATCTGCTGTTGGGCAGCCCGTCTAGAGGAGGTCATGTTTCAATAGCACACAGACAGGATATGACTGCAGCCTGATCTACTGTTGGGCAGCCCGTCTAGAGGAGCTCATGTTTCTATAGCACACAGACAGGATGTGACTGCAGCTTGATATGCTGTTGGGCAGCCCGTCTAGAGGAGCTCATGTTTCTATAGTACACAGACAGGATGTGACTGCAGCTTGATCTACTGTTGGGCAGACCGTCTAAATCAGCTCGTGTTTCAATAACACACAGACAGGATGTGACTGCAGCTTGATCTACTGTTGGGCAGCCCGTCTAGAGGAGCTCATGTTTCTATAGCACACAGACAGGATGTGACTGCAGCTTGATCTACTGTTGGGCAGCCCGTCTGGAGGAGCTCATGTTTCTATAGCACATATACAGGATGTGACTGCAGCTTGATCTACTGTTGGGCAGCCCGTCTAGAGGAGCTCATGCTTCTATAGTACACAGACAGGATGTCACTGCAGCTTGATCTACTGTTGGGCAGCCCGTCTAGAGGAGCTCATGCTTCTATAGTACACAGACAGGATGTCACTGCAGCTTGATTTACTGTTGGGCAGCCCGTCTAGAGGAGCTCATGCTTCTATAGTACACAGACAGGATGTGACTGCAGCTTGATCTACTGTTGGGCAATCCGTCTTGAGGAGCTGATGCTTCTATAGCACACAGACAGGATGTGACTGCAGCTTGATCTACTGCTGGGCAGCCCGTCTAGAGGAGCTCATGCTTCTATAATACACAGACAGGATGTCACTGCAGCTTGATCTACTGTTGGGCAGACCGTCTTGAGGAGCTCATGCTTCTATAGTACACAGACAGGATGTCACTGCAGTTTGATCTACTGTTGGGCAACCCGTCTTGAGGAGCTCATGCTTCTATAGTACACAGACAGGATGTCACTGCAGCTTGATCTACTGTTGGGCAGCCCGTCTAGAGGAGCTCATGCTTCTATAGCACACAGACAGGATGTGACTGCAGCTTGATCTACTGTTGGGCAGCCCGTCTTGAGGAGCTCATGTTTCTATAGCACACAGACAGGATGTCACTGCAGCTTGATCTACTGTTGGGCAGCCCGTCTAGAGGAGCTCATGCTTCTATAGTACACAGTCAGGATGTCACTGCAGCTTGATCTACTGTTGGGCAGTCCGTCTAGAGGAGCTCATGCTTCTATAGTACACAGACAGGATGACACTGCAGCTTGATCTACTGTTGGGCAGCCCGTCTTGAGGAGCTCATGCTTCTATAGTACACAGACAGGATGTCACTGCAGCTTGATCTACTGTTGGGCAGCCCGTCTTGAGGAGCTCATGCTTCTATAGCACATAGACAGGATGTGACTGCAGCTTGATCTACTGTTGGGCAGCCAGTCTTGAGGAGCTCATGCTTTTATAGTACACAGACAGGATGTCACTGCAGCTTGATCTACTGTTGGGCAGCCATCTAGAGGAGCTCATGCTTCTATAGTACACAGACAGGATGTCACTGCAGCTTGATCTACTGTTGGGCAGCCCGTCTAGAGGAGCTCATGCTTCTATAGTACACAGACAGGATGTGACTGCAGCTTGATCTACTGTTGGGCAGACCGTCTAAATCAGCTCATGTTTCTATAGCACACAGACAGGATGTCACTGCAGCTTGATCTACTGTTGGGCAGACCGTCTAGAGGAGCTCATGCTTCTATAGTACACAGACAGGATGTCACTGCAGCTTGATCTACTGTTGGGCAGCCCGTCTAGAGGAGCTCATGGTTCTATAGTACACAGACAGGATGTCACTGCAGCTTGATTTACTGTTGGGCAGCCCGTCTAGAGGAGCTCATGCTTCTATAGTACACAGACAGGATGTGACTGCAGCTTGATCTACTGTTGGGCAATCCGTCTTGAGGAGCTCATGCTTCTATAGCACACAGACAGGATGTGACTGCAGCTTGATCTACTGTTGGGCAGCCCGTCTAGAGGAGCTCATGCTTTTATAATACACAGACAGGATGTCACTGCAGCTTGATCTACTGTTGGGCAGACCGTCTTGAGGAGCTCATGCTTCTATAGTACACAGACAGGATGTCACTGCAGTTTGATCTACTGTTGGGCAACCCGTCTTGAGGAGCTCATGTTTCTATAGCACACAGACAGGATGTCACTGCACCTTGATCTACTGTTGGGCAGCCCGTCTAGAGCAGCTCATGCTTCTATAGTACACAGACAGGATGACACTGCAGCTTGATCTACTGTTGGGCAGCCCGTCTTGAGGAGCTCATGCTTCTATAGTATACAGACAGGATGTCACTGCAGCTTGATCTACTGTTGGGCAGCCCGTCTTCAGGAGCACATGCTTCTATAGCACATAGACAGGATGTGACTGCAGCTTGATCTACTGTTGGGCAGCCCGTCTTGAGGAGCTCATGCTTCTATAGTACACAGACAGGATGTCACTGCAGCTTGATCTACTGTTGGGCAGCCCGTCTAGAGGAGCTCATGCTTCTATAGTACACAGACAGGATGTCACTGCAGCTTGATCTACTGTTGGGCAGCCCGTCTAGAGGAGCTCATGCTTCTATAGTACACAGACAGGATGTCACTGCAGCTTGATCTACTGTTGGGCAGACCGTCTAAATCAGCTCATGTTTCTATAGCACACAGACAGGATGTCACTGCAGCTTGATCTACTGTTGGGCAGCCCGTCTAGAGGAGCTCATGCTTCTATAGTACACAGACAGGATGTCACTGCAGCTTGATCTACTGTTGGGCAGACCGTCTAGAGGAGCTCATGCTTCTATAGTACACAGACAGGATGTCACTGCAGTTTGATCTACTGTTGGGCAGCCCGTCTTGAGGAGCTCATGCTTCTATAGTACACAGACAGGATGTCACTGCAGCTTGATCTACTGTTGGGCAGCCCGTCTTGAGGAGCTCATGCTTCTATAGCACACAGACAGGATGTGACTGCAGCTTGATCTACTGTTGGGCAGCCCGTCTTGAGGAGCTCATGCTTCTATAGCACACAGACAGGATGTGACTGCAGCTTGATCTACTGTTGGGCAGACCGTCTTGAGGAGCTCATGCTTCTATAGCACACACACACAGGATGTGACTAAACATAGCTAAAACAGATCGATGAGTGACCTCGGCTTCCATGGAATCATGGTCGTCACCAGTTGAACCGATACATTTTACAAGCCACAAATGGAAGGTCTGACAAACTTACATCATCACAAGCAGCAAGTTTGACAAATGCTATCAATAACAAGTGGTAGTCCGACAAATCTTACTAACTGAGAGCAGTAGATTTGACAAATGTTACTAACTGAGAGCAGTAGATTCGACAAATATTACTAATTGAGAGTAGTAGATTTAACAAATGGTATTAATTGAGAGTAGTAGATTCGACAAATATTACTAACTGAGAGCAGTAGATTCGACAAATATTACTAATTGAGAGTAGTAGATTTGACAAATGTTACTAATTGAGAGTAGTAGATTTGTCAAATGTTACTAATTGAGAGTAGTAGATTTAACAAATGGTATTAATTGAGAGTAGTAGATTTGACAAATGCTACCAATAACAACTAGTAGGTCCGACAATTATTACTAATTGAGAGTAGTAGATTTGACAAATGTTGTCAATTGAGAGTAGTAGATTTGACGAATGTTACCAATTGAGAGTAGTGGATTTGACAAATGTTACCAACTGAGAGTAGTAGATTTGACAAATGTTACCAACTGAGAGTAGTAGATTTGACAAATGTTACCAACTGAGAGTAGCAGATTTGACAAATGTTACTAATTGAGAGTAGCAGATTTGACAAATGCTACCAATAACAAGTAGTTGGTCCGACAAATCTTACTAATTGAGATTAGTAAATTTGACAAATGTTACCAATTGAGAGTAGTGATTTGACAAATGTTACCAATTGAGAGTAGTAGATTTGACAAATGTTACCAATTGTGAGTAGTAGATTTGACAAATGTACCAACTGAGAGTAGTAGATTTGACAAATGTTACCAACTAAGAGTAGTAGATTTGTCAAATTATACTAATTGAGAGTAGTAGATTTGTCAAATGTTACTAATTGATAGTAGTAGATTTGTCAAATGTTACTAATTGAGAGTAGTAGACATAACAAATGTTACCAATTGAGAGTAGTAGATTTGTCAAATCTTACTAATTGAGAGTAGTAGATTTGAAAAATGTTACTAATTGAGAGTACTAGATTTTATAAATGTTACTAATTGAGAGTAGTTGATTTGAAAAATGTTACTAATTGAGAGTAGTAGATTTGATAAATGTTACCAACTGAGAGCAGTAGATTTGACAAATGTTACTAATTGAGAGTAGTAGATTTGTCAAATCTTACTAATTGAGAGTAGCAGATTTGACAAATGTTACCAATTGAGAGTGGAGCCGCGATAGCTCAGTGGTTGGTGAACTGGACTACAAAGGACAAGGGGTAGGGTTCGAACCCAACCGACGGCTTCCGGGTTCACCCAGCCTTAAATACAGCCTTTTGACAATAGAGAATAGGATAACGAGAGTTTGTTTTAGGGAGTGGGCAGCGGAGAAAGCAATAGAGAGAGCTGTGAAGTAGGAGTCGGACAGCGGAGTAAGCGGCAAAAAGAGCTGTGGGATAGGAGTCGGACAGTGGAGAAAGCAGCAAAGACAGCTGTGGAGTAAGAATCGGACAGTGGAGAAAGCAGCAAAGACAGCTGTGGAGTAAGAATCGGACAGTGGAGAAAACAGCAAAGACAGCTGTGGAGTAAGAATCGGACAATGGAGAAAGCAGCAAAGACAGCTGTGGAGTAAGAGTCGGACAGTGGAGAAAGCAGCTAAGACTACCTCTAGACTACAATAAATATAAGAGCGCTATAAATGATCACAAAAAGGGCGCTGATAATCCACGAGAACGATTATAAAGACGCCGTTAACCAATAATACACAAGTCACACTGCGGGGCGCAGTTAACAAACACGCTGAGATATGAACTTATCGTTCGCTTCCGATAACATACAATAAACATACAGACTTACACAGAGGCAGCGATAATCAACATACGTCGACCTTTACATCAGGCACAACAAACCCTTTCATCCTAAGGATCATTTACGTTATGCACTAATCTCATCCGAAACCGGAAATGTTGGGAAATCCCCAGCTCTTGATCGGATTAATCCGATTCTGGCAGAATTCTCTTTTGACCTTGTCAATAGCCAGGTCACTTGAAACACGCCTATTTCTAACTCCGTCAGAACCTCCCCATATCACTTAAACCCTCCCCCCCCAACTCCCCTTCCCCTCCTCCCCCATATCTGTCCCGTCACGTGAGACAATATTGAACCGTCTTACTCGAAATTCTCAAAATTAAAAGAGCACCAGAAGAAATCACGCCACACCATATGCTCCTTCAAGAAATATCTCACGATGACAATTTAGCCCTCGCATCTCAAGCTCATCTACGATACCCAATGGGCGTTAATGCGTCCAACTCGTGGGTGACGTCATCGGAATCAATAAGAAAGATTATTTTTGTATAAAATCATCCGCGAGCCACTGTCAGGTCCTGGTTTGATTCTGTTAGCTGGAAAAATAAGGGCCACGTTCGTGCTGCGGAGATTGGACACATCAGCATGTCTTTTAGCTGTTGGCAGAAAGGGTTGACGGTGCGGGGTAGGCGAACGGGGAATAAGGGTGGAATTTGTGCTGTGGAGTGGAGGAGAGGAGAAAATAAGGGTGGTGTGAGTTGTGGAGTTGCGGAAGTGAGAAAATAAGGGTGGAGTGAGTTGTGGAGTTGGGGAAGTGAGAAAATAAGGGTGGAGTTAGTTGCACAGTTGGGGAAGTGAGAAAATAAGGGTAGAGTGAGTTGTGGAGTTGAGGGAGTGAGAAAATAAGGGTGGAGTGAGTTGGGGAAGTGAGAAAATAAGGGTGGAGTGAGTTGTGGAGTTGGAGATGAGGTAAATATAAGGGTGGAGTGAGTTGGAGATGAGGTGAATATAAGGGTGGTGTCTGTATTATAGTTAAAGAATGGTTAACCGTGTGCGAAGTTTGTATTGGAGAGTAAGGGAAAGAAATGGTGAATTTTATGGAAATTGAGTGCGTTAAGTTTATAAAGATGGGACGCCCTCAATCTATAAATGAGTCAAAAGGGTGGAAGAATAGGGAGGAAGAACAAGGACTTTTGAACGGAATGGCGTCACTGCAAGCACGGCACTCCCATATCTGCAGGCCTCGTTCCAGAAAATCAACAAAGTAGTCATTCTGATAGTTCATACTATTCTAGTGATCATGTTGCGTTCTGAAAAAGGTGCGCAGCTCATAATGCACACTTCCAGGTCACTAACGGCCGTCGAGTATAACTTTCACGTGCCCTCGCCACCTCTGTGTAGACTTTGTGGTCAGTGAGCGTGTCTCAAGAATCGCTGATGAAATCAGTCCTCCACGTCGGTGAAACACTTGATCCGACCGTAGTCCAGCTGTCTTAATAGGAAAAATATAGATACACAATTTATTCCCGAGTTGTGATCGCTGCCCTATGCTATAGTCATGAGAACACCAGCGTGAAAGACATCGCCAATGATGGCTATTTTTTTTTTATTTAGCCGAGTTGGCAGTGTTCCCTAGCGTTTCGCTTTTCGTGGCAAGGCGCTGTGCCAAGGAGTCAGCCTATGACAACCTGCACTATCAGAGCAAGCGACAGAGTGGAATGGCCTTCCTTGGTAGCCAACCTTCGATGCGGAAACGGCACTCAATGATGATGATGTTATGTCAGTACGAGTAAAAGTGATTTGTTTAATGAAAGCGCATTAACAAAAAAAAAGAGACTGTGGCCTGGGCAGTCTATGGGTAGAACGCTGGCATCAGGAATGGAAAGATCAGCGTTTAAAGCCAGTCAGAGGTTGTTGTTTTTTTAATAGGAAAAATAATCCGTAGTTTCTTTATAATGTTTCCCTGATCTCTTGCGTAGTGAGATCTGATACCCTCTCGGATAACGGCAATAAACAGGAAGTCATGTGTGCACACGGCATTTAAAATTGAAAAGAGTAGACAGCAAATATGGCCGCCCGGGGGAAAAAGTGGCAGTGGAAACCTACCCACACCGTGAATCCCAGGCCGCGTCACGGAGTTCGTGAACGTGGGTCTCGATTCTCAGATTTTCTCAAGGGGAGGGGATGGGCGGGTATCGGAGCACCTATGTATTCGTCCTGTGTGCAGGGATGATGATCCTAACAACAACAATCAAAGCAGACATCATGTTCAGATGCTACCAACAATTTCCCAGAGAGAAAGTGCGTGCAGTGGTAGACGATATTAAGCCAGATCACGATAGCAACGCGACAAGGTCGAAACTGGTTAAATAAATAATCATCATATAATATCGGCTCGGTTATATGGGATGGCATTTTTTTTAAGTACCCCCCGTCACGGGTGTCCGGTTAGCGCAATCGATAGGCGGTTGGCTTACCACGGCAACAGCCGGGGTTCGTACCCTGGCGAGGACACCTGGGTTTTACTAATTCCCTAAAAATTAGTAGGAGCCGCGATAGCTCAGTGGTTAGTGAACTGGACTACTACGGACAAGGGGTAGGGTTCGATCCCAACCGACGGCTCCGGGTTCACCCAGCCTTAAATGGGTACCGGATTTTTTCTGGGAAAGTAAAAGCAGCACGGGCGTAATACCGACCACATTACCCCAAAAATCATGTGCTGAAGGTCTGTAAAATATAGGGTCACTAACACCATATTTCCCTATACGCCACTCGGCGTGACGGGGGGTACTTTACTTTTTTTTTTACCCCCCGTCACGCCAAGTGGCGTATAGGGAAATATGGTGTTAGTGACCCTATATTTTACAGACCTTCAGCACATGATTTTTGGGGTAATGTGGTCGGTATTACGCCCGTGCTGCTTTACTTTCCCAGAAAAAATCCGGTACCCATTTAAGGCTGGGTGAACCCGGAGCCGTCGGTTGGGATCGAACCCTACCCCTTGTCCGTAGTAGTCCAGTTCACTAACCACTGAGCTATCGCGGCTCCCACTAATTTTTAGGGAATTAGTAAAACCCAGGTGTCCTCGCCAGGGTACGAACCCCGGCTGTTGCCGTGGTAAGATATGGGATGGCATTATTGATGATATTTCATGGTTATCACGTCGAGGTGATGAGAGAGGAAGGAGCGAGAGGTAGAGACAGAGAGAAATGTATATTGTTAATCGGACAATTATCAACTACAGAATATGACCTCGCATATATTAATATACCTACAATAAACTTACAGAAAGCAAATAGACTTACTAAGACATTTCATTAAATTGATGCTTGTATGGAATAGGAGAGGAAGAATAAATGATGGCAGGAGGAAGAATAAATGATGGCAGGAGGAAGAATAAATGATGGCAGGAGGAAGAATAAATGATGGCAGGAGGAAGAATAAATGATGGGAGGAGGAAGAATTACTGATGGGAGGAGGAAGAATAAATGATGGCAGGAGGAAGAATTACTGATGGGAGGAGGAAGAATAAATGATGGCAGGAGGAAGAATTACTGATGGGAGGAGGAAGAATAAATGATGGCAGGAGGAAGAATTACTGATGGGAGGAGGAAGAATAAATGATGGCAGGAGGAAGAATTACTGATGGGAGGAGGAAGAATAAATGATGGAGAAGGAAGAATGCTTGATGTGAGGAGGAGGAATAAGTGATGGGAGAAGGAAGAATAAGTGATGGGAGAAGGAAGAATGCATGATGTGAGGAGGAGGAATAAGTGATGGGAGGAGGAAGAATAACTGATGGGAGAAGGAAGAATGCATGATGGAAGAAGGAAGAATAACTGATGGCAGGAGGAAGAATAAATGATGGCAGCAGGAAGAATTACTGATGGGAGGAGGAAAATAACTGATGGCAGGAGGAAGAATTACTGATGGGAGGAGGAAGAATTACTGATTGCAGGAGGAAGAATTAAAAATGGAAGGAGTAAAATTGTCTGGAAATACTGAAAGTGAGAATTAGAGAAATGGATAAGTTTTGGTGAAGATGAAGATGAAGAAAGCACGAAGGGATAGAGCAGGCGGATAGAGAGACAAGAATAAGACATGACGAAATATATAATAAAGAAAAAAAGTAGTAAAAGAGAGGAAAATAATGGTTTGTAAAATATGAAAAAACGAACAGATAAAAATTTTATAAAAACAGACAAAAGAGTACCGAAGAAGATAATAGGTTGAAGATGAAATGAAGTAGAAGATCAAAGGAGGAGACGAGTAAAATAAACAATGACAGAATAAACATAAGATAATGAAAAATGGCAATGAAATCAAACATTTTCAATTACAAGAAAAGACAGAAATAAACCCAGCGACATTTGCACGCTGTAGGCGACGACGGAGCCATCAAAGGACAGCGATATTACATTCTCAAACTGAATTCTGAGCAAGCCAGACTGCCATCTTAATGTCGGTAATAACCGGACACAGCAGTTTCTCCCCGTGAAATTATAGATCATACGTAATGCACTTGTTTGTCTTGCATCAATCTCCTATGATCAGTGCCAGGATTCATTTCCTGTCACTGATACAGCAGAATCGACACTAAAAGATGGCTATTTCTGGTAACTGTCACAGAAGATTACTCATGTTATTCTGACTTGCTTTTATGAATTTTGCGATTAATTTTTCTGTTGTTTTTGTGGAATTTTTTTTATATTAATATCTTGCTTTTGTTGAAACTTGAGATTATTTTTTTCATTGTTTTTATTGAATTTTTGTATTTTTTTTTTTTTTTTTTGGTTCCTGTTTTTGTCGAATTTTGCGATTATTATTATTTTTTTTTTTCTGTTTTCTTGAATTTTGATAGAGATCATTTTAAATTGTTTTTGTGGAAATTTACAATATTTCTAGACCTGTTTTTTGCCGAGGCTTGCTCAAGACAACGTGAAGGTATCACCCGAGTCCTGTTCCATCTCACCAGGCAGAAGAACATGTTTGTTCCATCTCACCAGGCAGAAGAACATGTTTGTTCCATCTCTCCAGGCAGAAGAACATGTTTGTTCCATCTTACCAGGTAGAAGAACATGTTTGTTCCATCTTACCAGACAAAAGAACATGTTTGTTTCATCTTACCAGGTAGAAGAACATGTTTGTTCCATCTTACCAGGCAGAAGAACATGTTTGTTTCATCTTACCAGGTAGAAGAACATGTTTGTTTCATCTTACCAGACAAAAGAACATGTTTGTTTCATCTTACCAGACAGAAGAACATGTTTGTTTCATCTTACAACACAAAAGAACATGTTTGTTTCATCTTACCAGACAAAAGAACATGTTTGTTTCATCTTACCAGACAGAAGAACATGTTTGTTTCATCTTACCAGACAGAAGAACATGTTTGTTTCATCTTACCAGACAGAAGAACATGTTTGTTCCATCTTACCAGACAAAAGAACATGTTTGTTCCATCTTACCAGGCAGAAGAACATGTTTGTTTCATCTTACCAGACAAAAGAACATGTTTGTTTCATCTTACCAGACAGAAGAACATGTTTGTTTCATCTTACCAGACAGAAGAACATGTTTGTTTCATCTTACCAGACAAAAGAACATGTTTGTTTCATCTTACCAGACAAAAGAACATGTTTGTTTCATCTTACCAGACAAAAGAACATGTTTGTTTCATCTTACCAGACAAAAGAACATGTTTGTTTCATCTTACCAGACAAAAGAACATGTTTGTTTCATCTTACCAGACAGAAGAACATGTTTGTTCCATCTTACCAGACAGAAGAACATGTTTGTTCCATCTTACCAGACAGAAGAACATGTTTGTTCCATCTCACCAGGTAGAAGAACATGTTTGTTCCATCTCACCAGACAGAAGAACATGTTTGTTCCATCTCACCAGACAGAAGAACATGTTTGTTCCATCTTACCAGACAGAAGAACATGTTTGTTTCATCTTACCAGGTAGAAGAACATGTTTGTTCCATCTTACCAGACAGAAGAACATGTTTGTTCCATCTTACCAGACAGGAGAACATGTTTGTTCCATCTTACCAGACAGGAGAACATGTTTGTTCCATCTTACCAGACAGAAGAACATGTTTGTTCCATCTTACCAGACAGAAGAACATGTTTGTTTCATCTTACCAGGTAGAAGAACATGTTTGTTCCATCTTACCAGACAGAAGAACATGTTTGTTCCATCTTACCAGACAGAAGAACATGTTTGTTCCATCTTACCAGACAGGAGAACATGTTTGTTCCATCTTACCAGACAGAAGAACATGTTTGTTCCATCTTACCAGACAGAAGAACATGTTTGTTCCATCTTACCAGACAGGAGAACATGTTTGTTTCATCTTACCAGACAGAAGAACATGTTTGTTCCATCTTACCAGACAGAAGAACATGTTTGTTCCATCTCACCAGGTAGAAGAACATGTTTGTTCCATCTCACCAGACAGAAGAACATGTTTGTTCCATCTCACCAGACAGAAGAACATGTTTGTTCCATCTTACCAGACAGAAGAACATGTTTGTTTCATCTTACCAGGTAGAAGAACATGTTTGTTCCATCTTACCAGACAGAAGAACATGTTTGTTCCATCGTACCAGACAGGAGAACATGTTTGTTCCATCTTACCAGACAGGAGAACATGTTTGTTCCATCTTACCAGACAGAAGAACATGTTTGTTCCATCTTACCAGACAGAAGAACATGTTTGTTTCATCTTACCAGGTAGAAGAACATGTTTGTTCCATCTTACCAGACAGAAGAACATGTTTGTTCCATCTTACCAGACAGAAGAACATGTTTGTTCCATCTTACCAGACAGGAGAACATGTTTGTTCCATCTTACCAGACAGAAGAACATGTTTGTTCCATCTTACCAGACAGAAGAACATGTTTGTTCCATCTTACCAGACAGGAGAACATGTTTGTTTCATCTTACCAGGCAGAAGAACATGTTTGTTCCATCTTACCAGACAGGAGAACATGTTTGTTCCATCTTACCAGACAGGAGAACATGTTTGTTCCATCTTACCAGACAGAAGAACATGTTTGTTCCATCTTACCAGACAGGAGAACATGTTTGTTCCATCTTACCAGACAGGAGAACATGTTTGTTCCATCTTACCAGACAGAAGAACATGTTTGTTCCATCTTACCAGACAGGAGAACATGTTTGTTCCATCTTACCAGACAGGAGAACATGTTTGTTCCATCTTACCAGACAGGAGAACATGTTTGTTCCATCTTACCAGACAGGAGAACATGTTTGTTCCATCTTACCAGACAGGAGAACATGTTTGCTCCATCTTACCACACAGGAGAACATGTTTGTTCCATCTTACCAGACAGAAGAACATGTTTGTTCCATCTTACCAGACAGGAGAACATGTTTGTTCCATCTTACCAGACAGAAGAACATGTTTGTTCCATCTTACCAGACAGAAGAACATGTTTGTTCCATCTTACCAGACAGAAGAACATGTTTGTTCCATCTTACCAGACAGAAGAACATGTTTGTTTCATCTTACCAGGTAGAATAACATGTTTGTTCCATCTTACCAGGTAGAAGAACATGTTTGTTCCATCTTACCAGGTAGAAGAACATGTTTGTTCCATCTTACCAGGTAGAAGAACATGTTTGTTCCATCTTACCAGACAGGAGAACATGTTTGTTCCATCTTACCAGGCAGGAGAACATGTTTGTTCCATCTTACCAGACAGAAGAACATGTTTGTTCCATCTTACCAGACAGGAGAACATGTTTGTTCCATCTTACCAGACAGAAGAACATGTTTGTTCCATCTTACCAGACAGAAGAACATGTTTGTTCCATCTTACCAGACAGGAGAACATGTTTGTTCCATCTTACCAGACAGAAGAACATGTTTGTTTCATCTTACCAGGTAGAAGAACATGTTTGTTCCATCTTACCAGGTAGAAGAACATGTTTGTTTCATCTTACCAGGTAGAAGAACATGTTTGTTCCATCTTACCAGGTAGAAGAACATGTTTGTTCCATCTTACCAGACAGAAGAACATGTTTGTTTCATCTTACCAGGTAGAAGAACATGTTTGTTTCATCTTACCAGGTAGAAGAACATGTTTGTTCCATCTTACCAGGTAGAAGAACATGTTTGTTCCATCTTACCAGGTAGAAGAACATGTTTGTTCCATCTTACCAGGTAGAAGAACATGTTTGTTCCATCTTACCAGACAGGAGAACATGTTTGTTCCATCTTACCAGGCAGGAGAACATGTTTGTTCCATCTTACCAGACAGAAGAACATGTTTGTTCCATCTTACCAGACAGAAGAACATGTTTGTTCCATCTTACCAGACAGAAGAACATGTTTGTTCCATCTTACCAGACAGAAGAACATGTTTGTTCCATCTTACCAGACAGGAGAACATGTTTGTTCCATCTTACCAGACAGAAGAACATGTTTGTTTCATCTTACCAGGTAGAAGAACATGTTTGTTCCATCTTACCAGGCAGAAGAACATGTTTGTTTCATCTTACCAGGTAGAAGAACATGTTTGTTCCATCTTACCAGGCAGAAGAACATGTTTGTTCCATCTTACCAGACAGAAGAACATGTTTGTTTCATCTTACCAGGTAGAAGAACATGTTTGTTTCATCTTACCAGACAAAAGAACATGTTTGTTCCATCTTACCAGACAAAAGAACATGTTTGTTCCATCTTACCAGACAGAAGAACATGTTTGTTCCATCTTACCAGACAGAAGAACATGTTTGTTTCATCTTACCAGACAGGAGAACATGTTTGTTTCATCTTACCAGGCAGAAGAACATGTTTGTTCCATCTTACCAGACAGGAGAACATGTTTGTTCCATCTTACCAGACAGGAGAACATGTTTGTTCCATCTTACCAGACAGAAGAACATGTTTGTTCCATCTTACCAGACAGGAGAACATGTTTGTTCCATCTTACCAGACAGGAGAACATGTTTGTTCCATCTTACCAGACAGAAGAACATGTTTGTTCCATCTTACCAGACAGGAGAACATGTTTGTTCCATCTTACCAGACAGGAGAACATGTTTGTTCCATCTTACCAGACAGGAGAACATGTTTGTTCCATCTTACTAGACAGGAGAACATGTTTGTTCCATCTTACCAGACAGGAGAACATGTTTGTTCCATCTTACCAGACAGGAGAACATGTTTGTTCCATCTTACCAGACAGAAGAACATGTTTGTTCCATCTTACCAGACAGAAGAACATGTTTGTTCCATCTTACCAGACAGAAGAACATGTTTGTTCCATCTTACCAGACAGAAGAACATGTTTGTTCCATCTTACCAGACAGAAGAACATGTTTGTTCCATCTTACCAGACAGAAGAACATGTTTGTTTCATCTTACCAGGTAGAAGAACATGTTTGTTCCATCTTACCAGGTAGAAGAACATGTTTGTTCCATCTTACCAGACAGGAGAACATGTTTGTTCCATCTTACCAGACAGGAGAACATGTTTGTTCCATCTTACCAGACAGGAGAACATGTTTGTTCCATCTTACCAGACAGAAGAACATGTTTGTTCCATCTTACCAGACAGGAGAACATGTTTGTTCCATCTCACCAGGCAGAAGAACATGTTTGTTTCATCTTACCAGGTAGAAGAACATGTTTGTTCCATCTTACCAGGTAGAAGAACATGTTTGTTCCATCTTACCAGACAGGAGAACATGTTTGTTCCATCTTACCAGACAGAAGAACATGTTTGTTCCATCTTACCAGACAAAAGAACATGTTTGTTTCATCTTACCAGGTAGAAGAACATGTTTGTTTCATCTTACCAGGTAGAAGAACATGTTTGTTCCATCTTACCAGGTAGAAGAACATGTTTGTTTCATCTTACCAGGTAGAAGAACATGTTTGTTCCATCTTACCAGACAAAAGAACATGTTTGTTTCATCTTACCAGGTAGAAGAACATGTTTGTTTCATCTTACCAGGTAGAAGAACATGTTTGTTCCATCTTACCAGACAGAAGAACATGTTTGTTCCATCTTACCAGACAGAAGAACATGTTTGTTTCATCTTACCAGACAAAAGAACATGTTTGTTTCATCTTACCAGACAAAAGAACATGTTTGTTTCATCTTACCATGTAGAAGAACATGTTTGTTCCATCTTACCAGACAGGAGAACATGTTTGTTCCATCTCACCAGGCAGAAGAACATGTTTGTTTCATCTTACCAGGTAGAAGAACATGTTTGTTCCATCTTACCAGGTAGAAGAACATGTTTGTTCCATCTTACCAGACAGGAGAACATGTTTGTTCCAACTTACCAGACAGAAGAACATGTTTGTTCCATCTTACCAGACAAAAGAACATGTTTGTTTCATCTTACCAGGTAGAAGAACATGTTTGTTTCATCTTACCAGGTAGAAGAACATGTTTGTTCCATCTTACCAGGTAGAAGAACATGTTTGTTTCATCTTACCAGGTAGAAGAACATGTTTGTTCCATCTTACCAGACAAAAGAACATGTTTGTTTCATCTTACCAGGTAGAAGAACATGTTTGTTTCATCTTACCAGGTAGAAGAACATGTTTGTTCCATCTTACCAGACAGAAGAACATGTTTGTTCCATCTTACCAGACAGAAGAACATGTTTGTTTCATCTTACCAGACAAAAGAACATGTTTGTTCCATCTTACCAGACAGAAGAACATGTTTGTTTCATCTTACCAGGTAGAAGAACATGTTTGTTTCATCTTACCAGACAAAAGAACATGTTTGTTTCATCTTACCAGGTAGAAGAACATGTTTGTTTCATCTTACCAGGTAGAAGAACATGTTTGTTCCATCTTACCAGACAGAAGAACATGTTTGTTCCATCTCACCAGACAGAAGAACATGTTTGTTTCATCTTACCAGACAAAAGAACATGTTTGTTCCATCTTACCAGACAGAAGAACATGTTTGTTTCATCTTACCAGGTAGAAGAACATGTTTGTTTCATCTTACCAGACAAAAGAACATGTTTGTTCCATCTTACCAGACAGAAGAACATGTTTGTTTCATCTTACCAGACAGAAGAACATGTTTGTTCCATCTTACCAGGTAGAAGAACATGTTTGTTCCATCTTACCAGGTAGAAGAACATGTTTGTTTCATCTTACCAGGTAGAAGAACATGTTTGTTCCATCTTACCAGACAGAAGAACATGTTTGTTGCAAGCGACGTACTTTTTGACGAGAACGAACAAAATAGTAGGAACATGGTCAGAACGACACAAACACAACAAGCCTTTGATAAATGTTGAGAGAACATCAAACACAAAGACTTCACAAAAAAAGATGGATTGATTGAATATTAGAAACTCTAGGAAATATAACAGCAGGAGAGGCCAAAATAAGAACAGAAGACCACAAACTATATCTTCCCTCGTCTCTGGGAGGTAAATGAGGAAAAAAACGAGAAGGCCGTTCCTAAAAGCAGCCTCAGAGAGTTCCATGTATCTGGTGTGAGGTTGTAGAATCTGTTACTCCAATATCCTGCCAATCTGTATATTCCCGAGAGATGAGGCCAGTGAATGCACACATAGAAGCGTTGCTCAACAACTGTCAATAAAAACATATTGTACAAATAAACAACGCGATTACTTGGCATTTCACAGTTATCTGCCCCTCCTCGTTCCCCGACCCCGCTACCACCCACTTCTGATTAGCTTCATTAAATCAATAACGATAATATTCGTTGACATGTATCACAAGACTTGCCATTAAACTCCTTAAAATGCCATTTCTTTCAAGAGCCTAACAAACTCATTAAAAGACCATTTCTTTAAAGAGCCTAACAAACGCATTAAAGTATATTTCTTTAAAGAGCCTAACAAACGTATTAAAAGACCATTTCTTTAAAGGGTCTACCAAATTCATTATAAGACGCTTTCTTTAAAGAGCCTACCAAACTCATTATAAGACGCTTTCTTTAAAGAGCCTACCAAACTCATTATAAGACGCTTTCTTTAAATAGCCTACCAAATTCATTATAAGACGCTTTCTTTAAAGAGCCTACCAAATGCATTATAAGACGCTTTCTTTAAAGAGCCTACCAAACTCATTATAAGACGCTTTCTTTAAAGAGCCTACCAAACTCATTATAAGACGCTTTCTTTAAAGAGCCTACCAAACTCATTATAAGACGCTTTCTTTAAAGAGCCTACCAAATTCATTATAAGACGCTTTCTTTAAAGAGCCTACCAAATTCATTATAAGACGTTTTCTTTAAAGAGCCTACCAAATTCATTAAAAGACTATGCCTTTAAGAAGTCACCAAACTTCTATTAAAGAGCCTACCAAATTCATTAAAATACCATTTCATTAAAGAGCCTACCAAATTCATTAAAAGACCATTTCATTAAAGAGCCTACAAAATTCATTAAAAGACCATTTCATTAAAAAGCCTACCAAATTCATTAAAAGACCATTTCATTAAAGAGCCTACAAAATTCATTAAAAGACCATTTCATTAAAAAGCCTACCAAATTCATTAAAAGACCATTTCATTAAAGAGCCTACCAAATCAATTAAAACCGTCTCTTTCAAGAGCCTACAAAATTCATTAAAAACCATTTCTTTCAAGAGCCTATCATGTTTTTTTCCCCACTTATTTATCTTCTCACTCACTTGATGCGTGTGTGCGTGTGTGTGAATGTGTTTCTACGCAGTGCTGTTGTGTTGTTTACGTATCGTGTCTATGTATGTGTTGTGCTTGTATGTGTGTGTGTAACACGCGGCCTGTGTGTGTATAATGAGTGTTCGTGTATCCACGTCTGCCGATCCCTTGTCAATAACAACAAGCCTCATGTTATGTCTCATGTGCGCCCCCTAGTGACGCCTTTTACTGACAGTGACTGCAACTATCGGATCACCATCATGTTTATTGCCGATTGGCGTAGTCGTAAGTCGATCTTGTCCTCCCAACATTATCTCTTCACGGTGTATCTGATGTAAAGAAGGAAAAATCGAAATGTGGAGATAGAAAATTAGGACTGTAGAGATGGAAAATTAGGACTGTGGAGATGGAAAATTACGAACTGTAGAGATGGAAAGTTAGGACTGTGGATATGGAAAATTAGGACTGTAGAGATGGAAAATTAGGACTGTAGAGATGGAAAATTAGGACTGTGGAGATGGAAAATTAGGACTGTTGAGATGGAAAATTAGAACTGTAGAGATGGAAAATTAGGACTGTAGAGATGGAAAATTAGGACTGTAGAGATGGAAAATTACGAACTGTTGAGATGGAAAATTAGGACTGTAGAGATGGAAAATTAGGACTGTAGAGATGGAAAATTAGGACTGTAGAGATGGAAAATTAGGACTGTAGAGATGGAAAATTAGGACTGTAGAGATGGAAAATTACGAACTGTAGAGATGGAAAATTAGGACTGTGGATATGGAAAATTAGAACTGTAGAGATGGAAAATTAGAACTGTAGAGGTGGAAAATTATAACTGTAGAGATGGAAAATTAGGACTGTAGAGATGGAAAATTAGGACTGTGGAGATGGAAAATTAGGACTGTAGAGATGGAAAATTAGGACTGTGGAGATGGAAAATTAGGACTGTAGAGATGGAAAATTAGGACTGTAGAGATGGAAAATTAGAACTGTAGAGATGGAAAATTAGAACTGTAGAGATGGAAAATTAGAACTGTAGAGATGGAAAATTAGGACTGTAGAGATGGAAAATTAGGACTGTAGAGATGGAAAATTAGGACTGTAGAGATGGAAAATTAGAACTGTAGAGATGGAAAATTAGAACTGTAGAGATGGAAAATTAGAAATGTAGAGATGGAAAATTAGGACTGTAAAGATGGAAAATTAGGACAGTAGAGATGGAAAATTAGGACTGTAGAGATGGAAAATTAGGACTGTCATCATCATGTGCCATACCGGTTGGCGTAGGTGATCATGTCCCTCCACAATCTTCTATCTACAGTGCATCGTATCAGTTCTGTTGTTGACTGTTTTCCATGCCATGACACCAAGCTATCCAGTATTTTCTCTCTTTGTCGTCCGCGATCTCTCTTTCCTTTTATTTTGCCAGTTGTAACCAAGTATTCCAACTTTCCTCTTCTCATGATGTGCCCGAAAAATGTTGATTGCTTCTTTCTGATGTTTTTTAAGAGCTCCCCTTTTGTGTTGGCCTCTTTGAGAACTTCCTCATTGGTCTTTTTCGCTGTCCAGGGAACTTTCAACATTTTTCTGAGAAATCCCATCTCTGTGGCCACTAATCGTCCTTTCATTTGTTTGTCTGCTGTCTATAATTCGCTTCCATAGGTCAGAATTGGTTCTATATAGCACCGATGAACTCTCTTTCTCAATTTTATTGACATAGATTTGTTCCATAAGATATTTTTCATTTTCTGAAATGCTATTTTGGCCTGAGCTATTCTGCTTTTTTATTTCTGTAGTGCATCTCCCATCTGATGTTATTATTGTGCCCAAGTATTTGAAATTACCTAATTAGGACTGTAGAGATGGAAAATTAGAACTGTAGAGATGGAAATTAGGACTGTAGAGATGGAGAATTAGAACTGTAGAGATGGAAAATTAGAACTGCAGAGATGGAAAATTAGAACTGTAGAAATGGAAAATTAGGACTGTAGAGATGGAAAATTAGAACTGTAGAAAAGGAAAATTAGGAGAGATGGAAAATTAGAACTGTAGAGAAGGAAAATTAGAACTGTAGAGAAGGAAAATTAGAACTGTAGAGATGCTAGCGTGTAGAGCGATGTGTTGACATATATGATCTCAGACGTTTTGTGAAATCATAACGTTTATATACGGAGATAAACACAAATATAAAATATAATAAATATGCGGAGCCGCGAGTATAGTTACAGACAACATGTAAGATAAACATATAATTGTATTACGCAACTAAACTAGCAGAGAGAGGAGACAAACTATGGCGCTTCGTCAAAAGCATTCATCAGGATCACAATAACAAATATAAATACAAAGAGAACAAAAAATAAAACAAGTTCTGATCTCAGATCACAAAAAGCAGCGGCAGACGAAGGTTTGTAACCTATACTGTAGCAGGCAGAGTCAAACACGCGCGCCCGACATGTGTCTCCAGTCACGCGCCACCCAAACTGTCACAATAGGTCTCTGTTTCGACCACCTATAATTACTGCTCCGTATTTTTATTTAGATCTCCACACATACACACACCTTTTATCTACTTTTCGCAATTTCACACAAACACATACACTCAAAATAATCATTACTAAAAAGAAAATTGCATTTTAATTAAATGACACGATCTGCATTGCTTTGGAGAGCTGTGTGGACCACAGTTGAGGTGTCCTTTTGAAATGAACATCGATATCTCAAGTCTCCATCAGAAGAGAACGATAAATATGGTAAATTAAATCTGAAATGGAAAACGGTTTCCCATGTGGCAGATCGTCTATAGACGACCGTGTGCACATCTGATATGATTATTTGGAGATGGGCATCAATAATAATCTGCAAGCCGCTATAGCTCAGTGGTTAGTGAACAAAGAAAATTCTCAAGACCTACAATTAAATATTATAGTTGAAGGAATACATCCGGAGACAGTTCAGAGCTACAACTACCTGGGGACTATAACCAGTGATTGAAAATGTACAACTGAAATAAACAAAAGAATAGAAATGGCAAAAAGTAATTTTAATGCCATGAAAAATATACTAACATCAAAACAAATAACACCAGGGCTAAAACTAAGAATAGCAAAATGTTATGTCTTCTCAACATTCCTGCATAGTGCAGAAACATGGACATTAGACAAGAAAACGGAACAGAAAATTGAAGCCTTTGAAATGTGGATTTATAGAAGAATAGGTAGAATTGGATGGAAAGAAAAGAAGAAAAACAATGAAGTCTTAAAACAACTAAAAATGAAAAGAGAACTACTAAATACAATTAGATAGAACAAGACAAATGAAATTTTTGGGTCATATTAAAAGACACAACAGCCTAATAAAAGTAATATTGGAATGGAAAATACAAGGTAAAAGAGGCAGAGGCAGCCAAGACTAACATGGATGAGAGTAGTATGGGTGGCTGTTTATCCACCCTAAAAGTGGGTAAACAGCGATTTGAAAGAAAATGAGGGTTTTAAAACACGGCGCGATTTGACTTCGGGTAGAAAAGAGGTTGAAATGATGGGTCGTTTGCACTCTGATGTCTTTGTGCAGGATCGTTACATGTTAAACAGAGTCGACGTAAAGATAAAACTCACGCCCTCGAAGGACGTGTTCAGCCTCGCGGCTCACGATAGCTCTGTGGGTTATAAGAGTGTTATCACCTACGCCGCGCTCGTGGTCAGGAAAGCTAAGCTAAACCCCGCGATTTCTCTGGCCCACGAAAAGGCTCTCTTAAGCGGGAATGCGCGGTACCCGATCAAGAGGGTTACCATTAAGACATTTTCCATCGCTAGCGGGATGTTCTCCCACAGTCAAGACAATTTATTTTTGTCTCAAACACCGACCCGTATAGTGATAGGTCTGATTACGGCCAGTGCTTTTAATGGTGTTTACACAGCTAACCCGTTCAATTTTCAACACTTTGGTCTGATTTATATGAACCTGACGGTCGACGGGAAATGTATCTCGGGAAAGCCTCTAACTATGGACTTTGAACGAAATCAATACGCGAGAGCTTTCTTCGGCACAAATCTGGCCATGGGTCTGATTGGTAAAGACGCTGGGAATAACGTTGATTATAGAGAATTCAAGGACGGATACTGTCTATTTGGTTTTGACCTCTCGTCCAGCCTACTGGATGGCTCCCATTTTGAGCTAGCCACAAGCGGACCCTTGTCGATAGAACTCAAGTTTGCCGCTCCCACCACTACTCCCCTACAAGTTATCGTCTACGCCGAGTTGGACTCGGTGCTCGAGGTGTCCAAAACAAGGCAGATTCTAACAGACTTCGCCGTTTGAGAGAGAAAGAAGAAGAATATGAACACGAGGGAGATTTACAACCTTTTGATGTCGGATATTTTCGTTCGACGTTGTTCCCTTGTTAGTGTCATTCCACGAAACCACTTACCGCCAAGCATCGACCCAACGGCGACCGCGGCCTTTGTCATAAACACCGACCCTGCCCACGAACCCGGAGAGCATTGGGTGGCCATATTTTACAACGGACTCGGCGAATGTGAGTATTTCGATTCCTACGGTTTGCCTCCCAGACACGTGGATATTTTAAACTTTATAGAGCAAAACTCACACGTTCCATTCGTCTACAACCCGCGGGTGTTGCAAGATTTGTTTAGCAACACGTGCGGTCTATATTGTGTTTATTATATACTTCTTAAGTGTCGTGGCGCGAAACTTAACAGAATTCTCATGCCTTTTTCATCGAGACAGCACGTAAACGACCGTATCATTTATCGTTTGCTCGCCCCGTGGATACTTCGGCTTCGAGGGGCCAGCCCAGGCGCTTAAAATTATCAACAACCGGACAGTAATATATATATGTCGTATACTTGTTGTATTAATAAAGTTGTGAAATATAGAACGAATTTTGTTTTGGTTTACCATGAATGTGTGTGAGAGAGAGAGAGAGAGAGAGGGGGGGGGGGAGAGAGATGATTGATACTTTGTGTGGCTTGATGATAGAACATTAAGGGATGATGAGGGTGGCACAAGATGATGATAGGATATGAAGGTTGATGTTGAGGGTGGCACATGATGATGATAGTGTTGAGGGTGGCACATGATGATGATGAGGGTGGCACATGATTTTTATTTGACTTGAGTTAGCTTGGATATGCATTAGAGAGAAAAAAATCGCTATAATCACACCTGGTACATGATGCTAACGATACTAATAATTGCTTGTCAGCATTTTTTTACATGTCGCCTCCTGTTGCCTAATACCCACACATGATGATAATACTCGACCAATAAAGGCACCCCCCCTTTCCCCACCCGCACGCCACGCGACGACCCGCCATCCGACCCGCGAGATAGCCGGCGACGACCCGCCACAAGTTTTAGAACCGCTGTCGCCCGAGAGAACCGCTGTCCGATAACCGGCGAGCTAGCGACGCGATAAGCCGATCATAAGCCGTCACGCACCAACGCACACACCACGACCACCGAGATCGTCACGCACCAACGCACACCACCGAGATAAGCCGATTACCGATCACGACCACCGAGATAATAAGCCGATTATCGGACTTTTGCACGGGTTTGGTGCAAGTTTCGTGCGGTTTCGGTGCCAAATCTATTGTCTTTCGGTGCATGTCCGTGCACTTTTAGTGTGGGAAAACAGCCACCCATACTACTGACGAGTAACATCAAAAGATGGACAAATCAACCTATGACAATCTGCACCATCAAAGCAAGAGGCAGAGGAATGGCGCTCCATGGTAGCCAACCTTCGATGCGGAGACGGCACTCTATGATGATGAGATGATGATGAGATGATGATGAATGAACTGGACTACAAAGCACAAGAGGTCAGGTTCGATACTGATCAACGGCTTCCGGGTTCACTCAGCCTTAAATGGGTACTGAATGTTTTTTTTTTCTGGTAAAGTAAAATGACACGGGCGTAATACTGACCACATTACACCAAAAATCATGCTCCGAAGGTTTATACAAATGGTGGTCACCAACACCATATTCCCAATACAGCACTTAGCGTGACTGAGTTTTTTGCTTTACTTATAAAGGTAACTTTCTCTTCCGACATTATGGTTATGGAAGGCCCTGGTATCACTGCAAACAAATTAAAATCCATAATTGCACAACCATCCGTACCAGTGGAATCATCCGAATGACTATTTCATCTACCAAACAAAGAAAGGTAGCTGTAGTACCCATCATAGCAGTCTCAGCACATGCCAAAAGACATAAGGCGAAACCGAACATAAAGTGAACACAGCCATCTTTTCTCCATCATACGATATCATCATTCATCGTAAACAATCGGAATATCGAAACACGATCAAAGCAGATGAAACGCACAGCTCACAGTGTGCACAGAGCACTTAACTCAGTAGCTCCTGCAACAAGCCGGACTTTTAATAGGAGGAAACTACAACTATTCAGACATAACCTTTAATGGTTCCTGCTACATATCCACCATATTGACAGGAAGTTAACGTCCTTCTGAAAATGATGATCGTAAATTATTTTTAATGCATAGCGATTGATGATACTAGGACATCACCCTGAATCCAAATCCGAACATATTCCGCCATTTTGAGAGAGCATTTGTCAACCTTTCGTTTTTTTTTGTTTTTTTTTATTATTATCTGTTGGTTTGTACCAGATGCATGCTTTTGCCGAAACGTAGTCTGTCTCGTCTCTCTGTAGGATTAGCTGCTTGATACCATTATGTGTTTACATGATATGATTATTTGTATTGTCTCTTATTTTTGTCTTTAGTCTGATTGTCTATTTCTGATATATTTCTGTCTTCCATTTAAAATTAGTCTCATGTTCTACTACAGCCGAGGTGAACACCAAAGTTATCAGACTTTATGTCTCAATGTTAGACATTCTAGTTGTATTAGCCACAATTATCTAGAGAATTATTAAGACGGGCGGGCTGCGAGGAATCACCCAAAGTTTGTGACTTTTTCAGCATCGTGAGCGGTCGTGTGTAAAATGACGTCAGCCGTCTATAGTTCGCTATGCTGAAGTCGTCACAAACTTTGGGTTATTCGGGGGTTTTCCTCTTCAGTCGTTGGCCTTAGTAAACCTATAGATGGCTGTGTATCAACTCACAACCAAAGCTGACAGTTTACGTAGCTGCTGCACTCCCAGTGGTGTATGCACGTAAAACATGGACAGTGTCATGTAAGAAGTTAAAGCGTTTCCACATAGCCAGTCTCAAGAAGCTGTTGAACATCAAATGACAAGACATGATCACAGATACTGCCATTTCAGACATATATCCCCAAAATATGATGCAAACACGGGGAGCCGCGATAGCTCAGTGGTTAGTGAACTGGACTACAAAGGGCAAGAGGTAGGGTTCGATCCCAACCGACGGCTCCTAGTTCACCCAGCCTTTAATGGGTACCGGATTTTTTTCTGGGAAAGTAAAGCGGCACGGGCGTAACACCGACCACATTACTCAAAAAATCATGTGCCAAGGTCTGTAAAATTTATGGTCACTAACACCATATTCTCTATATGTCACTTGGCGTGACGGGGGCTCTTTACTTTTTTTTTTTTAAACTGATGCAAACACAGACATGCGGGGTTGGTCACAGAGTGAGCATGCCAAACTTCATCGTCAGGTCGCATGCCCTTTCAGAACGTTGCATTCACCACAGTCCGTCTGAAAGAATCTGTCTCTAGCAAGATCCCCCACTTCTTATGTTGTCATTTTCAAGACCTCCTTGATGTGTTGATACCACCACCTTGTTCTACCCCCGATGCGTCGTCCTAGAACCATGCCTTCCATTTTTGTTCTTTCCAGTCTGCGGTGTCTTTTGACGGCTATATTGTATTTGTCCTCTTATACCAAACTACCAATTACAAAAATGTTACCACGTGTCGACCTGCAGACAAGTAAAAAACGTAAAGAGCCCCGTCACGCCAAGTGGCGTATAGGAAATATGGTGTTAGTGACCATACATTTTACAGAACTTCAGCCATGGTTTTTGGGATAATGTGGTCGGTATTACGCCCGCTGCAGACTAGTAAACGCTGATAAAGTAGGCAGCCTTTTAAAGAGACGCTCTATATATCATAACTAGCCTTCAACAGGACGGGAAAACGTGGCAAAGAAAAAGCTATCTAGCAGGCATCGCTTCTCATGAAGCTGTATCCAGTGAGACAAACAAAAGAGCAACAACGGAGACAGGCTAGACGGCTCACGAAATAGATCTCCATCAGCAAATATGTGTCCATGCTGTCCTAGACTGTTCCGAGACCGCAGCGAGCTTAAATGTTATATTTGTACACACACTAAACTGATAATAGGATGCGATTAGTGGTCTTCATTACTTGTGGTGGACGAACAGCATTCTAAACATGGTCATTATCGATAGTTTCATTCTCAGCATGGCCACTGTTGATAATTTCATTCTATCATGGCCACTGTTGATAATTTAATTCTATCATGAACACTGTTGATAATTTCATTCTAACATGGACACTGTTGATAATTTAATTCTCAGCATGGTCTGTGTTGATGCCGCAGAGATTATCTGCTCTCTGTCCCTATTCCGATGCACCACACACTGAAACTCTCTGGCGTGTCAACAGTTATTACACAGCAAACATTTCCACAATGATAACACAGTCCTCTACCATAGATACTGTAGTTGAGTTTCTAATCTGTATCTTTCCAGAAAGACAAAATACATCGGCTTCTACTATTATGGGAGCCGCGATAGCTCAGTGGTTAGTGAACTGGACTACAAAGGACAAGAGGTAGGGTTCGATCCCAACCGACGGCTTCCGGGTTCACCCAGCCTTAAATGGGTACCGGATTTTTTTATGGGAAAGTAAAGCAGCACGGGCGTAATACCGACCATATTACCCCAAAAATCATGTGCTGAAGGTCTGTAAAATATAGGGTCACTAACACCATATTTCCCTATACGCCACTTGGCGTGACGGGGGTACTTTACTTACTTTTTTTTTTAACTATTATACATTCAAAGTGAATAGAAGAATATATATTTTAAATACTTTTGTTGTTAAGAATTTAATATTGCATCGCCCGAAACTCTCATATTTCACCACCTATGATATTTTCAGTACACCAAGCATTAACTACTAAAATATTATTACATAAATATTTATTTTCGCTAAAGATGTTACATTTTGTGTGTCTTTTTTTTTCCTTCCTCATTTCCATTTCAGTGTTTGGTGTCACGAACTAAAACCACTTCTATACAATATACACATTTTAATGATGAATGGAACGTACTCGGCTCCAATAAAACACGCAATTATTTGTCTGTTCCCAACGTTCTTACAGGATTGGTCCCAGAACACAGACCTGGGGAAATCAATGTAGCCCACACCCACTTCCCCTGAATAGAAACTCTACAAGGCACCCGAATCAATGAAACAGACAGTAGCTTTCATAAGAGAGTCCCGAATCCTGGTGTGAATAAACCGTAATCGCAGAAGAGGAAGCAGAAGGAGAAGAAGAAGAAGAAGAAGAAGAAGAAGAAGAAGAAGAAGAAGAAGAAGGAGAAGGAGAAGAAGAAGGAGAAGAAAAACTACTAAGCTCAAGATATCTTCACCGACAGACACGGCTCATTTCCATCCAAGATATGAACTAAAAAACCACTATGAGATGAAAACAAACAGCTGTGTTTAATGCCCATTATACCAGTTAATCGAGCTATAATAAGATCAAGATCCAACACGAAAACACTGTTACCACTTTTCATCTTCAGACACTCTCAGCCGCCTCTTTTTCAGTTATCCCTTCCCCTACAGATCCTTCAAGGATAACGGACTCCTCGTCTTAACTTCAATCAATAAAAAAGACATTGGGTGAATTTTGTTTGTGCCAACTTCTCCCCATCTGTGAACAAACTAACAATATTTTCAACATCACTACTACATATACCTAACTTCTCCCCATCTGTGAACAAACTAACAATATTTTCAACATCACTACTACATATACCTAACTTCTCCCCATCTGTGAACAAACTAACAATATTTTCAACATCACCACTACATATACTCAACTTCTCCCCATCTGTGAACAAACTAACAATATTTTCAACATCACTACTACATATACCTAACTTCTCCCCATCTGTGAACAAACTAACAATATTTTCAACATCACTACTACATATACCTAACTTCTCCCCATCTGTGAACAAATTAACAATATTTTCAACATCACTACTACATATACTCAACTTCTCCCCATCTGTGAACAAACTAACAATATTTTCAACATTACTATTACATATACTCAACTTCTCCCCATCTGTGAACAAACTAACAATATTTTCAACATTACTACTACATATACCTAACTTCTCCCCATCTGTGAACAAACTAACAATATTTTCAACATCACCACTACATATACTCAACTTCTCCCCATCTGTGAACAAACTAACAATATTTTCAACATCACTACTACATATACCTAACTTCTCCCCATCTGTGAACAAACTAACAATATTTTCAACATCACTAATACATATACCTAACTTCTCCCCATCTGTGAACAAACTAACAATATTTTCAACATCACCACTACATATACTCAACTTCTCCCCATCTGTGAACAAACTAACAATATTTTCAACATTACTATTACATATACCTAACTTCTCCCCATCTGTGAACAAACTAACAATATTTTCAACATCACTACTACATATACCTAACTTCTCCCCATCTGTGAACAAACTAACAATATTTTCAACATCACTACTACATATACCTAACTTCTCCCCATCTGTGAACAAACTAACAATATTTTCAACATCACTACTACATATACCTAACTTCTCCCCATCTGTGAACAAACTAACAATATTTTCAACATCACTACTACATATACATAACTTCTCCCCATCTGTGAACAAACTAACAATATTTTCAACATCACTACTACATATACCTAACTTCTCCCCATCTGTGAACAAATTAACAATATTTTCAACATCACTACTACATATACCTAACTTCTCCCCATCTGTGAACAAACTAACAATATTTTCAACATCACCACTACATATACTCAACTTCTCCTCATCTGTGAACAAACTAACAATATTTTCAACATTACTACTACATATACCTAACTTCTCCCCATCTGTGAACAAACTAACAATATTTTCAACATCACCACTACATATACTCAACTTCTCCCCATCTGTGAACAAACTAACAATATTTTCAACATCACTACTGCATATACCTAACTTCTCCCCATCTGTGAACAAACTAACAATATTTTCAACATCACCACTACATATACCTAACTTCTCCCCATCTGTGAACAAACTAACAATATTTTCAACATCACCACTACATATACTCAACTTCTCCCCATCTGTGAACAAACTAACAATATTTTCAACATTACTATTACATATACCTAACTTCTCCCCATCTGTGAACAAACTAACAGTATTTTCAACATCCCTACTACAAATACCTAACTTCTCCCCATCTGTGAACAAACTAACAATATTTTCAACATCCCTACTACAAATACCTAACTTCTCCCCATCTGTGAACAAACTAACAATATTTTCAACATTACTATTACATATACCTAACTTCTCCCCATTTGTGAACAAACTAACAATGCCCGTCATAAAACTGACGTAAGGATTAGTCATACAACATACGTCATAGACAAACTACAGAATTAATATCATTTACAGGCATGCAACTTACACGAAAGACTACAGAATTAATAGAATTCGCATCATCGACAAGTCCTACAAGCTTACACTATGAACAAATTGTAGAAATAACCCAATGGAACAGTCTTACAAATTACGTCATGGACATATAATAAAATTGACATCATGGAACAGTCTTACAAATTACGTCATGGACATATCATAAAATTGACATCATGGAACAGTCTTACAAATTACGTCATGGACATATAATAAAATTTACATTATGGCCACATCGTCTTACAAATTCATCATCATCATCAAGTACCGGGCCTACTGGCGTAGGTGATCATGTCTCTCCACAACTTTCGATCTCGGCAGCTATTTATCATTTCTGTTCTTGACCTTCTGCCAAGCCATTCTCTTAAGCTGTCTGTTATTTTTTCTCTTTGCTTCCCTCTATCTCTTCGTCCCTCAATTTTTCCAGTTGTTACAATATATTCCAGTTGTTCTCTTCTCATTACATGGCCAAAAAATGATGATTGTTTCTTCCTAATATTGGAAATTAGCTCTCTTTTCGCTTTGACCTCTCTCAGAACCTCTTCATTACTCTTCTTGACTATCCATGGTACTTTCAACATTCTTCTGTAAAACCACATTTCTACAGACTCCAATTTACTTACAAATTACGTCATGAATATATCATAAAACTAACGCCATGGAACTGTCTTACAAATTACGTCATCGATAAATCACAGAATTACCGTCCTGGAACAATCCCACAACTAACGTCATGAACAAATAGTAGCAATGACGTCATGCAATAGTCCTAAACTTACGCCAAGTTAAATTATATAGGTAATGGCACTAACATGTCCAACGAACCATTGTATATACATCATGATTCAATCCTACGATTAATGGCATTAACATGTAAAACGAACCATTGTATATACATCATGATTCAATCCTACGATTAATGTCATTAACATGTCCAACGAACCATTGTATATACATCATGATTCAATCATACGATTAATGTCATTAACATGCCCAACGAACCATTGTATATACATCATGATTCAATCCTACGATTAATGTCATTAACATGTCCAACGAACCATTGTATATACATCATGATTCAATCCTACGATTAACGTCATTAACATGCCCAACGAACCATTGTATATACATCATGACTCAATCCTACGATTAACGTCATTAACATGTCCAACGAACCATAGTATATACATCATGATTCAATCCTACGATTAACGGCATTAACATGTCCAACGAACCATTGTATATACATCATGATTCAATCCTACGATTAACGTCATTAACATGTCCAATGAACCATTGTATATACATCATGATTCAATCCTACGATTAATGTCATTAACATGTCCAACGAACCATCATCATGATTCAATCCTACGATTAACGTCATTAACATGTCCAAGGAACCATTGTATATACATCATGATTCAATCCTACGATTAACGTCATTAACATGTCCAACGAACCATTGTATATACATCATGATTCAATCCTACGATTAACGTCATTAACATGTCCAACGAACCATTGTATATACATCATGATTCAATCCTACGATTAACGTCATTAACATGTCCAACGAACCATTGTATATACATCATGATTCAATCCTACGATTAACGTCATTAACATGTCCAACGAACCATTGTATATACATCATGACTCAATCCTACGATTAACGTCATTAACATGTCCAACGAACCATTGTATATACATCATGATTCAATCCTACGATTAATGTCATTAACATGTCCAACGAACCATTGTATATACATCATGATTCAATCCTACGATTAACGGCATTAACATGTCCAACGAACCATTGTATATACATCATGATTCAATCCTACGATTAATGTCATTAACATGCCCAACGAACCATTATATATACATCATGATTCAATCCTACAATTAACGTCATTAACATGTCCAACGAACCATTGTATATACATCATGATTCAATCCTACGATTAACGTCATTAACATGTCCAACGAACCATTGTATATACATCATGATTCAATCCTACGATTAACATCATTAACATGTCCAACGAACCATTGTATATACATCATGATTCAATCCTACGATTAATGTCATGATCTAATCACAGCTGATAACGTCACGCTAGTTGGAGGGTTTTCCAGTTTCCTTTTCTTCTCTCGGGCCTTTGTAATTCTATAGATGGCGATGGCTCAATCAAACAATTAACGTCCCGACCACAGAATCCAAAGTTTGATGTGTGCCACTATCCGTCCACAGCCAACTATAGATTTACAAGGCTCGCGGACAGAAAATAAAAGTGGAAACCCACAAACTAGTGTGACGTTCTCAGCCATATGATTTATAGATGACATCACTCTAGCCACAACCACCCCTGCTTGCAAAGAAGTAAAACATCGGCTTCTGGACAAGGTCACTGGTTTGATTCCAACAATTTGCGGTGGAATTGTTTTTTAACATCGACTCCGTGCAATCGGTGTCAATTGTTCGCTCCGAATTCGTAGTTTCCTACGGGCTTTACCAAATCTCTGAGTATTGATATCCGATTACCAAGACTTCAGGATAACGAAAAAGAAAAAAACAAACAAACAAACAGGACTCTGTGGCAGTTGTAAATCGAATATAGTATGAATTAGTGTTTCTTTTTTTTTGTAAAGCTGATACCATACCTTGTTGGAGTGTATGTTACACCCCACTACTTGTTCCTGCTACCAGCTTTACCGCAGCACTGCAGTTATTTGCCTGTTCCCTACACATCTGCCCCTGTTTGGTTGCTTTTTTTCTCTCTTTTAAACCAAATGTTTTATCAGTCTGGCTTCTTGCGTCTTGGTTTAATTCACTTCATGTTTTTAAATTGCTCACAGACATCGGTACTATAAACAGTTGGGTAGTAGGAAACTCTTTGTGCAGCTCTTCGCAGTAGGGGGTAATCTGATCATCAGAAGCTGACACCCCCCACCCAACGTCGAGCAAGTGTTTCGGACCTTTAGCTTCTTGACACACTAGGAGAGGTGGGCTCACCTAGGTCATGACTCCCAGGCGCCGACCTCCTGCTGCATTGCCTCTAGGTCTTACACTCTATTCTCGACACAAAATAACTACACTTAATTGGGTCACTTTATACAGAGATAACAGTATATAGTAAATATCACACGACCTCACAGGCCAGTCAAAATTGCTTGGTGGGCTGGTTGTGGCCCACGAGTTGCAGGTTACCCATCCCTAGTTCCCAACCCCAACAAATGATAATAAATAATTAAATATTAATTGCACTTGTTATTATAATTTCTAAACTTGACATTCTGCTGCCCATGTTCACTCAAGCATTATCTAATCTCCTAAACAACCATGAGTTGATTCCCCTTGTCTGTGAACAAACTAACAATACTTCCAACATCAACACTGCACATACCCCACTTCTCCCTATCTGTGAACAAACTAACAATACCTCCAACATCACCACTCTACACATACCTCACTTCTCCCTATCTGTGAACAAACTAACAATACCTCCAACATCACCACTCTACACATACCCCACTTCTCCCCATCTGTGAACAAACTAACAATACTTCCAACATCACCACTCTACACATACCCCACTTCTCCCCATCTGTGAACAAACTAACAATACCTCCAACATCACCACTCTACACATACCTCACTTCTCCCCATATGTGAACAAACTAACAATACCTCCAACATCACCACTCTACACATACCTCACTTCTCCCCATCTGTGAACAAACTAACAATACCTCCAACATCACCACTCTACACATACCTCACTTCTCCCCATCTGTGAACAAACTAACAATACCTCCAACATCACCACTCTACACATACCTCACTTCTCCCCATCTGTGAACAAACTAACAATACCTTCAACATCACCACTCTACACATACCTCACTTCTCTCTATCTGTGAACAAACTAACACTACCTCCAACATCACCACTACACATACCCTCTTCCTCTCCAATCTTCTGACTCACAAACTGCACCTCATTACCAATTCCCATTCTTTCCATCACTTTTTTCTTTTAGTGAAAATGTGAGAAAAATATGAGCTGCTTGGAGAAGACAATCAATCCTGAAAGGCTGGGTTATTACTCTGCTGGCAATCAATCATGTCTAGAGTTGGTTGGTTAGACATGAGTTGGCATACACACTACATATCATATGAACATACAGATTAAACATAGCAGCGAGTCTACCATTACAAAATATATTTCATTAGTTTAAGCAGAATTCCATGCCAGATTGGATTTTATTACAAATAAGAATTTAATTCACTTGATCAATGAGGAACAAAAATAATGACATTTTGTGACTGATGAAGTTAATTCAAGACTCAGAGTGGAAATCAAAGCAAAGAGACAACAAATTTAGCAGTCATTGCTTCTTCATTTGTGAGTGCAATATTATGTTCCAACATTTAATTTCATTGGTAATATAATATATTATTTATGCCAGAATAATTTTTCATAACTTTATTTATTAGTTCTATGAGAGGAGTACGTTAAAATCTCTCCCCCCCCCCTCCCCAACCACTGCAGCAAAATATATGAGAAAGAAAAAAATCTAAAAAATTATATCTCACCAAAAAAAAAAAAAAACTATCTTTAGAGCACTATGACATTATTGGGGGCTGCTGAGGGAACAAATAGGACTGGAAAGTAAAGGCTGTTCTAGGCAGTCGCCATGAGCTGTTTGGGTCTGAGTTTTTATTTCACCCACCATAGCAACAACTTTTGACACTACCAGGATTCCAACTCATGTTCGCCTGGTCTAGAGCACAAGTTCTTTATCAATTTGGTCACTCACTCTCCTGTGTCTCATCATCATCATCATCATCATCGAGTGCCGTCTACGCAATGAAGGTTGGCTACCATGGAGTACCATTCTGCTCTGTCTCTTGCTTTGATGGTGCAGGTTGTCATAGGCTGATTTGTCCATCTTTTGATGTTACTCGTCCATGTTAGTCTTGATCTGTCTCTGCCTCTTTTACCTTGTATTTTCCCCTCCAGGATTACTTTTAGTGGGATGTTGTGTCTTTTAACATGGCCCAAAAATCACATTTGTCTTGTTTGAATTGTGCTTAGTAGTTCTCTTTTCATTTTTAGTTGTTTTTAGACTTCATCATTTGTTTTCTTTTCCTTCCATCCAATTCTACCTATTCTTCTATATATCCACATTTCAAAGGCTTCAATTCTCTGTTCTGTTTTTTGTCTAATGTCCATGTTTCTGCACCATATAGGAATATTGAGATGTAACATTTTGCTATTCTTAGTTTTAGCCCTGGTGTTATTTGTTTTGATGTTAGTATGTTCTTCATGACATTAAAATTACTTTTTGCCATTCCTATTCTTTTGTTTATTTCAGTTGTACATTTTCCATCACTGGTTATAGTATGTCCAAGGTAGTTGTAGTTCTGAACTGTCTCCAGGTCTATTCCTTCTATTTTGATATCCACTTGTGGGTTTTGAGTATTTCCTTTGTTTATGATCATAGTTTTAGTCTTGTTGATATTCATATCTAGTCCATACTTTTTGCTTATCATGTTTATTTCATTAAGCAATTGTTGTAGATCGTTAGGTCTCACAAATTCATATTATTCTTTTTTTTTTAACAGTCGATAGAAGAGCTATGAGATTTGTACCCTTGAGATGAGAACATTTGTTTCCTTCTGTTGTCAGTTTGTTTAACAGGATATATAAGCACTAAACTAAATGCTTCTGAAGACAAATACCTAAGAAAAATACTATGTATACAATTGAATGAATTCAAGATTAATATAGAGAAAAGAAAAATGGCTATACAATCAATGATCTCATCTACAATTAGGAAGAGATGGACATATGCCAGAAATATGTTGAGAAGAGACAACAAGAGAATTCCTACACAGGCTCTTCTATAGGAAACATCAGGATACAGAAAAAGAGGAAGACCTAAAGAGACGCTAAAAAGAACACTTATAAGAGAAGAAAAATTGGCAGGCATAGACTCATTAGATAAGATCAAACATCTCTCCCATAATAAAGATGGAGGGAAAAAAATGCTACAAGCCCTATGCTATGTCTCGCGGCACAGGAAGGATCACAATCATGGGATAAGCACAATCAATTTACTTAATCCATTTTGTTTACATGATAAAAGATGATAATGTATAACTAATATGATGAATATTACCAGAAGCATTTCTATATTTGTCTGCTGTTGTGCTGATGTAAACCAGCTGAGCACTTTATTTGTTCTATATTCATCTTAGGTAATAAATCTATCGTCACTTAAATGTGTTAAATTGACACCCGCATTGGTAAAGCTACTACCACATTCGCCCGTCTCTTTTTAGGCGTGTCTGGAAAAACAGCAAACTGATAATTAAAACAAAGACTGCAGTTTACAATGCCTACATCATTTATATCCTCCTGTATGGCAGCGAATCTTGGACAACTTATCCAAAACAGGAGAAAAGCCTAAATGTATTTCAAGTGCGATGTCTGCACCATATTCTTGGTCTCACCTGGAAGGATAAAGTGACAAATGTGGAGGTCGTCACTCACGCAGGCCTCCCGAACATCTATACGCTGCTGAAACAATGTAAGTTATGCTGGCTTGTTCACATGCACCATATAAAAGATGGCCGCATACCAAAACATGGCCGCATACCAAAAGATATACACTATGGACAACTGGCAGATGGCAAAAGGACCAGGTGACGCCCACAACTTTGTTTTGTAGACATGTGTAAATGCGACATTACGACTCTGAACATAAACTCTGCAGCCTGGGAAGACATAGCTGCAGACCGCAATCTTTGGAAACACACTCCAACTCAAGCTACAACTCAAACAAGAAGCAGACAGATTCACAAAAAAAGAGAATACACAGCGAAAGAAAAAAAATAACATTTCTAGGGGTGCTGAAAAATCCAGCCAACTATGACTGACGGAGGCTACTACTTAGATATGATTAGAAAGGAAGAATTATAAAATTATGAAAATAGCATCATAAATTAAATGTTTGGATAAAGATGAAAAGAAGGGTAGTGGTGCAGTGTTGAGGTGTATGTACAGACTTCACATTGTGGTGAGGTGAGTCCCATAGCAACTGCTGTTGGGTTAATTGGGTGATTTCATGGTATCAAGGGTCAGTGTCATGAGGCGAGATGGCCAGTTCTCATACACATTGCCTTTTCTTCACAGAAAATATCACTGGGCCCATTTAAAGAGGCTGAGTGGACCATGAGAGGCTGAGTGGACCATGAGAGTCTGAGTGGATCATGAGAGGCTGAGTGGACCATGAGAGTCTGAGTGGACCATGAGAGTCTGAGTGGACCATGAGAGTCTGAGTGGACCATGAGAGGCTGAGTGGACCATGAGAGTCTTGAGTGGACCATGAGAGTCTGAGTGGACCATGAGAGTCTGAGTGGACCATAAGAGTCTGAGTGGACCATGAGAGTCTGAGTGGACCATGAGAGGCTGAGTGGACCATGAGAGGCTGAGTGGACCATGAGAGTCTGAGTGGACCATGAGAGTCTGAGTGGACCATGAGAGTCTGAGTGGACCATGAGAGTCTGAGTGGACCATGAGAGGCTGAGTGGACCATGAGAGTCTGAGTGGACCATGAGAGTCTGAGTGGACCATGAGAGTCTGAGTGGACCATGAGAGTCTGAGTGGACTATGAGAGTCCTTTAGATCAGAAAAAATGTTCTCTCAACAGGCATTTGAACCCAGAGCCGTCAGGTTGGCAGGTGAGTGAACTTAACCACAACACCACCACCTCTTATGTTCAAAATTACCTGATTCAAACATTAAGTGCAGCCTTCACAAAAGTGGGAAGGGGGGAGGGGGTAGGAGGAATGAAAAGGAAAAATAGAAAAAAATTGTAAGGTTACAGCTTTATGAGAGTAAGTGACAGTTATCGAGTTATTTGCGGGTCATCATCATTGCACTCCGAACATGTCCATGGGTGCTCAGATCCCCTCCTCAGCAATTCCCTCAGTGTCCAGCGACTGACGACTCCAGTTCTATGTTGGTTGATAAGTCTTCTTACACGGCCACTAAGTGTCTCATTTCTGGCTGTGCCCATCTTAACTCCCATTTCCATCATCTGAAGAAGTGACATGGATCTGTGTTTGTCGAAGTCCTGTGCTCTTCCCACATCTCAGAGGGCATTGATGATGTCCGCCTGATCCATTGGTTGCCTGCCCTCAATGACAGCTCAGCTAGCCAACCTGTCCGCTCTTTCATTTCCCCGTACTCCCGCATGTCCAGGGACATAGACAAAGGTGACCTTACGTATTTTGGACTACTGCAATGACTCTATCCATTGCATGCATACAGAGCTTGCCTCCACTTTTTTTATCATGCTCATCGAATCACTCAGTATACATGCGTGAGTGTAGTCTTGTGGCTCTAACCATTTGAATGCCTTGGTCACTGCCATCACCTTCTTTGTCATGCTACTCATGGTCATGACGTATGCACCACTGTCTTCTTTGACTATTCTGCCTGCATGCTGTAAATGCCCATGCACTTCTTTGGTGTTGTCTTACAGATCCATCTGTATAGATGACTGCATCTTTCTCATCGGTGTTATCGCAGATGAGACCGTTGACCTCAGCATTAACCACGAATGGGTTCTGTTCCCTACTTTTCCTGTTGAGTGTGACAATACACAAGAAAGTCCCCTTGAACGACGTAGGCACCGGTATCCACTCCTCACCAACGCTGATATTGGTAAGCCCACAGACCTGTTTGATGACATCTTCTGCTCAGCCCACCCATGATTTGCCTCTTTTTAGCCTGGCACCTTTCCCCATGTTGAGCACGTGGTGCAATGGATGCTCTTTATCTGTACTAATCTTCAGGTATGTTCGTGCTCTCCAGATCTTGATTCTGTCATCCATGGTTGGAAAGTCAAGAAGATACCTCATTGCTACACAGGGAGTCTCCCTTGTACATCCCAAGATAATGCGCATGGCTTCATTTTGTATTTTCTCCAGCCTATCAATTTGAGTCGTACTGACAGTAAGAATTGCCAGAGCATACTCGATTGGTGCAAGGACTAATCCCTGCAACAGAAGAGTAAGTAGCCTCTGCTCGATGTTGGCAGCTGCCATGACCTTCAAGGCAGCTAATCCTTTGCTGGATTTTGTTATCACACGGTCGACGTGGTCCCAAAAACACAGGCTGCAATCAAACTTAACTCCGAGGTATGTCATCAACTTGTTCCTGGTCACCTCATCAGCTCCCATTCGTACTACCGGTGTGGTCGTATTAACGATATGATTGTTAAGGGAGAACCATGAAACTGATGCTTTATTAGGATTAACCAAGGCACCTGAAACCCCACACCAGGAAGAAATGCGATCGAGCTTACCTGTCGATATACCAGAATATCATCAGCAAAAGTTATAGTTCTTCCCCTCCCATCCAACTGTTGTTCCGTGATCGTTATTGTGTACACGTTAAATAGAACTGGTGACAATGGTGAACCTTGTGGCAGCCTTGGACAAATGGATGTTGGCTCGGAAGACCAACTTCCACATCTGAGTATCACCTTCCTCTGAAACAGTGCCACGGCGATCCATCTAATGAGGAAGGGGTGCACCGCCAGTTTGAGGAGCATATACATGAGATATTCAAATGGTATCCTGTTGTATGCATCTCCAGACATATAGCAGCAGCACATGTCTCCTCTCGTTTGTGGAAGCCTTCGAAGACGTCATAGGCAAAGACTGCCGCATTGAGCCATGTCTCTTTGTTATATCTATAACCACCGAGTGTGGGTGAGAATGCATGTTTCTGTTCAAGGCGACAGGTGAGGACATGGGCAACTATTTTCTCCAGCAGCTGGCCCGCAGTGTTCTGCATTGTGATGATTCTGTAGGCACTGATCTGAGAATAGTCCTTGTTTGGTTTCAGTAGCAGTAGTAAGTAGCTGTGTAGCCACTCCTCCTTAATCTGGCCACTCCGAATGCTGGCATTGATTTTCACTGGCCAGTTTTGTCAAGTCGTCGTCAGCTAAATCACCTATGTCATCGTACCGAACACTATCTGGACCAGGAGCAGTGCTGTGTGACCTTTTAAGTGTCGTGCAAATGGTATCGGTTGTGATTGTGGGATCAACTTCCAGCACTACATCCTTACACAAATTTGACAAAGATCCCCGTATCCTCATTCTTACAGCCTCATTTCTTTGGTCCGTCTGCTCAATGTAGTGGGTAAGCAGGGCCTTCCCTTTGCTCTCATCAGATTTGTGCCATATCCGGCCTGTGCTCTGAAAGTCTGGTATACCTCTGTGTCGTGTTGTGCCATTCATGCTCTGATGAAGGCACCAGAATGTGGCTAGCGATTTTTCTGAGCACACTTTTTTACAGAAGTCATCCCATTTGGCATCCTTAGCCTGCTTACCACATAGTTTAAAGTGCATCATTTTTTGGTCGACCTCTACTTTCAGACGCTTCAAGAGCTCATGGTTGTGTTCTTCCATTCTTTCTGGCTTTCTGCCATGTCTTGGCAATTTGTCTCTTGCTCTGCCAAGCTTCCTCGACTTCTACGTTCCACCAGGGTGGCTGCGTCCATCTCTCCTGCTTCCAACGAGGGGCGTTCTGTTTCCTATGTCTGATTTTGCTAATGACGTCCTGGTCTGTTTTCTCGTAGTGGAATGTGTGGAGCTTTCTTTTCTAGCTTCTATTTCTGCTTTTCCCAATTAGGAGGTCACATGGATAGTGATCACTTCCGTGGAACCCCAGTGCACTTCACCTGCAAACCGGTGGAAGACACCAGTGCTAGGTCTATGACACTATCAGTCCCCTGTTCGAGTGGCCATTCTTGTTGCCCTTCTATCATTCAAGCACACTAAATTGACTGACATTAGTGCATTCTCTAGGTCTTCTCCCTGCTTGTTGGTTATGACATTACCCCACTGGTTTCCTCTAGCATTAAAGTCTCCGCAGAAAATGACGTTCTCTTCATCGAACTCGAAGAGATTCTGCCATTGTTGTGTGTTCACCTTCCCATTACAGGCATACACATTTACAATCATGAAATGAACTGGGGTCTGCACCCTAACCGCATGTACCTGCAATTCTGCATTGTCCCACGCAGACATATCAACCTCAGCTGCCACCATATTGTTGCGCACAAGGATGGCCTGCCCAAGGTGTTGCCTATTGTAGAAGCAATGAAAACCAGGAGTACTTACCATCCTGTCACTAAGAAGAGTTTCTTGTAAAATCATTATATCGGCACCGCACAGTAGCTTATCAAGAATAAGCCGTAGTTGATTTATGGACCCACAATTCCAATATGTAACGCGCACATACTTTAGGCCTAACCTCTCACACTTCGACAGTTTAATGTCACCATGCTTGCCTTGTCGTGTTTTCCTTCTTTGATGTTGTCGTTTGGGCTGCATCTGATTACTTACCGTCGTCATAGTATCATAGATGATTTAGTCGCTGAACGTCGATGCTGCGGATGGTCTAGACTCACATGCACTTACTCAGTCAAACGGTCCAGAACCCGTTTCCACGTTATAAACTGGCCAACTCCAGTAAATAGCTCTGCAGCACGCGGATACACTGTGAGTCTTTTACAAATTAAATTAATTACGTGTCCTTGACGACAGACTGGCAAAACGCCATTTTTTGACGCATTCAATAGCGCAATCAACAACAAGGATGAATATAAGTGATCAAATTAAGAAATTGTAACAAAATGCAATGAATCAAAAGAAGCAAAGTGATCTATATCAAATAGAAAGCGCTTACAATCACATGATCCCTTCAAATATCAATAAAAACAAACAAATAAACAGAAAAGTTCACTGGAAATCAGCACTTATCTGTGAGGCCTTCAGCAAGAACAATAAACAACACAGATATGTAAGTAAATACAATTAACACCACATAGCCAATTAATAATTAGATATCAAAACAAAATAATATTATGAAATAAGAATAAAAGGATTCGGCGCCTCACTTGAAGCACAGTGAGGCAACCAGGGAAGATACAACTAGTTTATACACAAAGACAAAGCAGGATTAACCAAAGAATAGAATAAATATGTCAAAAACAAGGATTTACCATGAAAATAGTTATGCAAGAGAGAGGAAATGTATAGACAAGGCTGAAAGAACAAATCAAGAACAAGACTTACCCTGGTCAGTAAATGTTCAAAAGATGTTGTGAGGCTTTTCTTGGCTTTATTCTTTAGTCCTTCCAACAAACTTTGTTTCTCTTCTAAAAGATTAATCTGCCAAACACAAAACAGAAGACAAATATACAACAAACAACTACTAGGCTAAACAAACATCAATAACAGAGGGATAAAAGTAACAATAAGGAAACAACAGAAAGAAGAAGCCAGAACAGAAGAGGTAGAGAAAGACCTTTCAAGAGATGAAGAAACAAGAGAGAAAGACTTTTTAGGAGATGAAGCAACAGAAGATAGAGAGAGAAAGACCTTCTAAGAGATGAAGCAACAGAAGATAGAGAGAGAAAGACCATCTAAGAGATGAAGCAACAGAAGATAGAGAGAGAAAGACCTTCTAAGAGATGAAGCAACAGAAGATAGAGAGAGAAAGACCTTCAAGGAGATGAAGAAACAGAAAATAGAGAGAGAAAGACCTTCTAAGAGATGAAGCAACAGAAGATAGAGAGAGAAAGACCTTTAAGGAGATGAAGCAACAGAAGATAGAGAGAGAAAGACCTTTTAGGAGATGAAGCAACAGAAGATAGAGAGAGGAAGACCTTCTAAGAGATGAAGTACTTTCCAACAAATTATGTAAAGTATACACTCTGATAGTTCCTATAGCTTGCTAGTTATACATACTTTTAATTGGTCCTTTTATTCTCTTAATCTCACATCTAGGATGACTCCAGACTCTCAAAGTCTCACAACCACATTAATTATCACATACGCTCCAAAAATAATCACAGAGAGACTTTAACATTTCTTCCTTTTTAACTCTTTCCGTACATTTCAACACACTGTGGACCACTCTCAATTTGATTAGTGCGAACGTCATCAAACCATATTCTTTTTACAAGTCTTGTATCATCTTGGTATTGGTGAAATCTAATACATTGTTACATTATCTAAAAATTAATGTATAATATATTATATGTTAGATCTTCTTCTTCTTCTTCTTTCCTTCCTCATCTGCCTTTCAGCATCGAGGGGAGATATAATTTGCGGTCTTTTGCACTTCTGTTCGCCTCTGCTGCTGTTATGTTTCCTAGTGCTTCTAATATTCCATCGATCCATCTTTTTCGTGGTCGACCCTTGGGTCTTCTTGGGTCGTTTTTCTCACAACGTTTGTTGAAGGCTCATTGTGTTGTGTTTTGATCTTTCTGCCTTGTCACATGGCCAAACAATTTTATCTGTTGTTTCCTTATATATTCTATGGCGGGGGCTATTCCTAGCTTTTTTCCCAGCTCTTCATTTCTGATCTTATCTCTTAGACTGTTTCCTGTCATTCGTCTAACACATTTCATTTATATGTTAGATAAATATAAACATGTAGATTGATTCTTAAAACCAAAAAAAATTCTGTCTCTGAAATCTCTTCCGTTGCGTTGATAAAAAGCTTCTGTACGGAAAGAGTTAAGAAGCTACAACATTCCTACTTCAGATGCTCTTAAATCGAGCTTGTCAATTCTCTTAGTCTGGAGCTCATGTCTGATCAGGACAGAAGTTCTAGTGAGACCAGGACAAAAGATACAGTAAGACCAGGACAGAAATTCTAGTGAGACAAGGACAGAAGTTCTAGTGAGACCAGGACAAAAGTTCCAGTGAGACCAGGACAGAAGTTCTAGTAAGACCAGGACAAAAGTTCCAGTGAGACCAGGACAGAAATTCTAGTGAGACAAGGACAGAAGTTCTAGTGAGACCAGGACAAAAGTTCCAGTGAGACCAGGACAGAAGTTCTAGTAAGACCAGGACAAAAGTTCCAGTGAGACCAGGACAGAAGTTCTAGTGAGATCAGGACAGAAGTTCTAGTGAGACCAGGACAGAAGTTCTAGTGAGACAAGGACAGAAGTTCTAGTAAGACCAGGACAGAAGTTCTAGTGAGACCAGGACAGAAGTTCTAGTGAGACCAGGACAGAAGTTCTAGTGAGACCAGGACAAAAAATCCAGTGAGACCAGGACAGAAGTTCTAGTGAGACCAGGACAAAAAATCCAGTGAGACCAGGACAAAAGATCCAGTGAGACCAGGACACAAGTTCCAGATATTTTCCCAAAGGTCTGAGTCCTCCTTATGTTCAAGCTACTCATAACGGAGTCACTCATGCAAGATTAAATAAGCATAAAGACAATAACTGCTTTCTAGAAAGACATCCTAGAAGCCCTGTGCACAGCAGTAACTGCCTTCATAGACAGTATAACTAAGGGACATAATGCTAGTAACGGCCAAAGCATTCATGCATTACCAATAATCTATCTTTACAAATTTGTGTGCTGTCAGTTATCTCCCTTTAGAGTCCTGACATTGCAAATCTCTGTGTACACAAATGTGTCAACAGATATTGCCTTTGATGTCTTGACTAGAAAGTTGCTAGCAAACAATCCTAATTTGTCAGTAGCTTGAGAATATCTTAGGAAGGTATAGAAAGAGGGGAATGTTTTCCCTGCAGCAAACTGTCAAATTCAAGAATTTGTATTTTGAAGTGGTAATTGTTACGTTTACGTTTCATTAACAAAATCATTTTTACGATAGTGGCTTGTTAAACCTCTGATCAACGGTTCTATACCAAGTGGGAGAAAAACGGTTCCTCATCTTGGATCCAACCGGAAACTGCATAATAACCGAATAGCAAAGCAAGCCCTCATGTGGGAAACCACAGGTAATAGGAAAAGAGGCTGATCCAGAGAGAGACTGAGAAGAACATTGATCAGAGAGCAAGAACAGCAGGAATCGGCTCCCTCAATGAGATAGAGTTACTTGCACAGAACAGAGACAAATGGTGAGATTTGATAAAAGATTTTTACAAGGATTGAAAACTGCTAGAATAAAAATTTAGGTGAGAGAAAGAGTATCTGGGTTTATGCCCTATGGGCCAACTACGGCTCGAAACGTCAATAGATAGATAGAATATTTATGACAGAATCGTAATGTAGGGGTAAAGTAAGCATTCATGGACCCAACACTGGTGGGCTTGAACCACTTACATCAGATTTGTTGGACTTGTTTGTCTCACCGATATGGACATGGTCTCTCTGCTTCCTCTCACACAACTGCCTCAAGAATATCATCATGACCTCTAATGATTCCTCAAATGATTCTGGGGCCTCAACCTGTAAACAGAAATCATTCAACCAACTAAAAATATAACAAGCAACTAAAATTATTCCAACAACCAACTACAATTTTTCAAACCAACTATAATTATTTTAACAAGCAACTAAAATTATTTTAACAATCGATAAAATTATTCCAACAACCAACTAAAATTATTTTAACAAGCAACTAAAATTATTCCAACAACCAACTAAAATTATTTTAACAACAAACTACAATTATTTTAACAACCAACTAAAATTATTCCAACAACCAACTAAAATTATTCCAACAACCAACTAAAATTATTCCAACAACCAACTAAAATTATTTTAATAACAAACTACAATTATTTTAACAACCAACTAAAATTATTCCAACAACCAACTAAAATTATTCCAAAAAGCAACTAAAATTATTTAACAATCAACTAAAATTATTTTAACAACCAACTAAAATTATTCCAACAACCAACTAAAATTATTCCAACAAGCAACTAAAATTATTCCAACAAGCAACTAAAATTATTCCAACAAGCAACTAAAATTATTTAACAACCAACTAAAATTATTCCAACAAGCAACTAAAATTATTCCAACAACCAACTAAAATTATTCAAATAAGCAACTAAAATTATTCCAACAACCAACTAAAATTATTCCAACAACCAACTAAAATTATTTAACAACCAACTAAAATTATTCCAACAAGCAACTAAAATTATTCCAACAAGCAACTAAAATTATTCCAGCAAGCACCTAAAATTATTCCAACAACCAACTAAAATTATTTAACCAACTAAAATTATTCCAACAACCAACTAAAATTATTTAACAACCAACTAAAATTATTCCAACAAGCAACTAAAATTATTCCAACAACCAACTAAAATTATTCCAACAAGCAACTAAAATTATTCCAACAAGCAACTAAAATTATTCCAACAACCAACTAAAATTATTCCAACAAGCAACTAAAATTATTCCAACAACCAACTAAAATTATTTTTCTCTCTCTCTCTCTCTCTCTCTGCGTTCAGGACTCAATCAGAGTAAGGATTCCAGACTCTCATATGAAGTCAGCTGTCAGGCTAAGTGTGTTTTCAATCCGTAACTTGTTGATCAGACCAGCCCCAGAGCAGAAGGCATCAATCTCGTGCGGACTAACTACAAACCTTGATACATTGTTACATGAGGCAGAACCATTCAGTTTTACCGTGAAACTGTCCGGATATTTTAAGTCATTCGCATAAATCCTAAACCAGGAGCACGGCAAAGATTGATTGAGAGTTGCCTCAACTGATGTAGAATCTGTGTCCGGATTACATGAGGTGTCGTTGTTATCAAACAGGAAAGTAGGTTCAGATTTTTAGGCATATTTGCAAATAAAATCCAAGTACTGACACTGGGGTCCGAAAAATTTTGTGCTGACAACTGTCATTGTTTGGGCATGTCCCTGTAGTTTTGTCACAAACTAAGCCATTATATCAGAGACATTGTAACGTACAATTTGCCCCAAACCAACCGTCGGCACAAGTAAGGTCATTAGCTTCCATGGTTGCTAACGAAGCCAGCGAATAAAGACTTGATCTACAGTGATGGTTAACAAACTGTGTACACACATTTATTATCAAACCCGTAATTACATTTAAAACAAATCCGCCATCTCACTGTGGTAACAGATAGCATGAAATTCTGTAATAGAATGAGATAAACCGTTGGAGACAAGGAAAGTTAACATTGTTTACATGGCTTGGACACAAGAAGCATCCATTTTGGTGCAACTAAAATTATTTAACAACTAAAATTATTTAACAACCAACTAAAATTATTCCAAAAAGCAACTAAAATTATTTAGCAACCAACTAAAATTATTCCAACACGCAACTAAAATTATTCCAACAAGCAACTAAAATTATTTAACAACCAACTAAAATTATTCCAACAAGGAACTAAAATTATTTAACAACCAACTAAAATTATTTAACAACCAACTAAAATTATTCCAACAAGCAACTAAAATTATTCCAACAAGCAACTAAAAATATTCCAGGAACCAACTAAAAATGACAATTCATAAATATTTACTTCAGATAAAACATTTAAAGTTTTGTGTGTTTGGTGTCACAAATTGAAACTACAGGGTGTCCGTAAAAGAATGTATCTCTTTATTTATTTTTTTTTTCAAGGTGACCAGTGTTTGTAGAGACTTGTAAGAAGCACTGATTGTAACTGAAGCATAAAAGATTAAGTTGAAATACCAGCCGTACGCATTTACACAGATTTGGACAGAACTAATAGATCAGTCGTGATATTGACTAGATATCTGCCATGTCATGAAGGGCGCCCATATTGAATATTTGTAATGGTAGGATAAAAATACTTTGAGACATTACATTATCTTTGGTATAAAAAAGATCCCGATATCACATCAGGTGAAACCGACACTAATTTATTGGAAAAGTGTACATTCTATTTCTGACACACTGTACTATAAAATATATATTTTAACCCCAGATTATGATACATAATTGTGACCCAACATTTTCAAGATTCTATCATAAAAATATCTACCACCACTTAAATGTAACAATTTGAGTTTTGAAAATCAAACTTTTTTTTGAACTTTTGTTACACAGCAGTGTGTTTACCCTAGCAGAGACACAGGGATCAGATGCTGTTATCATTTCCTGGCTAACATCATTCATTTTATGACCTGAAATTAACCCCATCTTGCAATGGTTACTAGAGAGTCTTATGTTTGTCTATTCACATGGCTGCCATAAGCCGTCAGCTCAACCTGTCAGTTTGGCACTCTCTTCATGTTTTTCTCTGGCCACCCTGTGTTACAAATGTTTATTTGTCTCGCCGATGGCTGAGGAGATATCCCCCCATCATGAGAAAAAAAAAGGTAAAAAAAAGTGTATTGAAAACTGGTTGATTTTTTAAAAGAAACATGCATGTTTACGAAGCCTTAGTACTTTACTTACTTATGTGAATGAAAAAAAAATAATCCAGTATCAAAGGATAGAAATCAAACACTCAGGAGTCTCTTGAAGTGACAATTAGGAAGGTATGAGGAACAAAAAAATGGGGAGTGGGAGGGTGTCTGCTCTTGGAAAACTGGGGAATGGGAGGGTGTCTGCCCTTGGAAAACTGTCAAATTCTTTAAAAATGTATTTTTAGTTTTTAAGCAGTTGTTTTTACGATGGAATCGTAATCAAGGGTTAAGAATAAGTGGAATGTACTAGGCTCAGGACTTCTTCATCCATAAATGATGCCCAATTTCAAATATTGGAACTAAAATTATTTAGATGAAAAACAAACAGCTGTGTGGAAGGCTTTGCTGCCTGAGACAAATAGAGTGGACAGTGAGAGAACAAGTTGGTACCTGCATGAGACGGTTCAGCTCATTAAACTCCTTGTCAGGTAGACAGTGGACCTTCTTGACAATTAGTTCATAGGCTGCCTGAGGGGACAATGCTGAAATGACAGCAAGCAATCGCTGAAGTGACTCAGAGGAAATTGTTCTACAGCAAATAATCAAACAGCTGCATAAAGTTACCACTCACTGCAATATCTCACAATAATGTTTCTGAGGTAAGTCATCACTCACTACAATATCTCACAATAAAGTTTCTTAGATAAGCTACCACTCACTACAATATCTATGGTAATGTTTCTTAGGTAAGCTACAATTAACTACTAAATATTACATAATGACAACATTATTTTGTGATTAAATTAATTATATGACCCCAACATAGAGGTATGTTATGTTGTGATCAAATAAATTATGATTCCACATAGAGGAATGCTATATTGTGAGAAACAATTACATGAACTCACATATAGGAATATGTCAATGCAAAATATATGTTAAATTACTCAGTGTGGCATACAGCATTGGAAATTTTGTTTCTTTGTGGACAAACTCATGAAAGTGAATCTCAAATTTCAGTCTTAATGTTGGAAAGACAAGAGCTGCTTTAAAACTCAAGTAATTTATAATTATAAGGTACAAGCAGGACAACTCATGACAATGACACACAAGCATGTCATGTCTATCTATCTACATGTCTATCAACTTTTCAAGCCATAATCAGCCCATAGGGCATAGACCCAGATTTCCCTGTTTTTTTCTTTCTGGCAATCTCAATCCTTGCAAAGAACTTTTATTAAATCTCGCTATTTGCCACTGTTCTGTGCAAGCATCTCAATCCCATTGAGGGAGCCAATTCCTGCTGTTTTTGCCTCTCTGATCAATGTTCTTCTCAGTGTTTCTCTGGGTCTGCCTCTTTTCCTCCTACCTGTTATTTCCCTCTTGAGGGTTTGCTTTGCTATTCGGTTATCTCTTCTCATTACATGTCCAACATATGTCCATTGCCTTTTCTTGATTACTAATGGTATTAGTGGCTGATTAGCAATTTTTCTAATTATGCCAATGTCTGTGCAGTTGGAAACCATAAATCTAGTGCTAACTTAGACACAACATGAGGTAGAATGGACTCACTGTTGCTCTCTTGACAGATCTTGTGAAACTGGTAAAGTGGACAAGTGGAGCACACCTGGTTCTGTGTTGAAGCTGAAGCTTCCACAGCACAGTTGCTGTTGTCTCCACGTTTGCTGCTGCATGCTGTAGTAAATGCTGTCTGGAGAGTGCTTAAAATTTCCTCCACCTGCAGAAAACACAGACAAAAGTTGCAGGTGACACGGACAAATGTTGCAGATGACACGGACAAAAGTTGCAGGTGATACAAACAAGAGTTGCAGATGACATGGACAAAAGTTGCAGGTGACACAAACAAAAGTTGCTGATGACACGGACAAAAGTTGCAGATGACATGGACAAAAGTTGCAGATGACACGGACAAAAGTTGCAGATGACACAAACAAAAGTTGCAGATGACACAAACAACAGTTGCAGATAACACAGACAAAAGTTGCAGGTGACACAAACAAAAGTTGCAGATGACACGGACAAAAGTTGTAGATAACATGGACAAAATTTGCAGATGACATAGACAAAAGTTGCAGATGACACGGGCAAAAGTTGCAGGTGATACAAACAAAAGTTGCAGGTGATACAAACAAAAGTTGCAGGTGATACAAACAAAAGTTGCAGGTGATACAAAAAAAGTTCCAGATGATGTGGACAAAAGTTGATATGAGACAGATAAACGTTAAGACGACACAGACAAAACTCGTTATGATGTAGACAAAAGTTGGCAACAACAGACAAAAGTTGCAGATGACACAGACAAAAGTTGCAGATGATGCAGACAAAAGTTAATACGAGGCAGATAAACATTGAGACGACACAGGCAAAAGTTGATATGAGGCAGATAAACATTGAGATGACACAGGCAAAAATTGATATGAGGCAGATAAACATTGAGACGACACAGGCAAAAGTTGATATGAGGCAGATAAACATTGAGATGACATAGGCAAAAGTTAATACGAGGCAGATAAACATTGAGACGACACAGGCAAAAGTTGATATGAGGCAGATAAACATTGAGATGACACAGGCAAAAGTTTATATGAGGCAGATAAACATTGAGACGACACAGGCAAAAGTTGCAAGTTGCAGATGACGCAGTCAAAACTCGCAAATGATGTAGACAAAAGTTGCAGATGACACAGACAAAAGTTCTAGACAACACGGATAAAAAAGTTGCATATGACACAGACAAAAGTTGCAGATGATACATACAAAAGATGAATATACTCCGATGACACAGGCAAAAATTGTAAATGACATACTTAAGTTGCAGATGGCACAAACAAAAGTTGTAGATGACACAGACAAGAATTTGTCTTAAGACACAAAAATATTGTATTATAGTAAATGTAGTCTCACAGTAAATCAGCACAAGGAAATATGGATTGTAGACCTAATTTCTATCTTATGAATGTGTGTAAAGGCTTCATTTTTCCTTCTTGTTTAACTACTACTATCCCATAAAGAGAGCTCAGTGGCATTGCGGTTAGTGCACTCACCTCCTAAATTGAAGGTTTGGGGTTTAAATGCCAATTGAGGCAAAAATTTTTCAGGCTTGAAAGGCTCCCAGGGTACACCCAGCCTCTTTAAATGTGTACCAGAGATATTCTATTGGAAGGAAAGCCAGCGAGGAAATGAACTGGTAAGTAGGGATTTCCACCGCATCTAAGACGATGGAGAACTGGGGTACATGGTGTTAATGTCCATATTTTTTAATGATTGTCAGCACATTTTATGGATAATGTAGTAGTAGTATACATATATTTAACAGACAAGAAAATCATTGGAGGCTGTAGAAATGTGGTTTTACAGAAGAATGTTGAGAATACCATGGACAGTTGAGAAGAGTAATGAAAATGTTCTGAAAGAGGCCAAAGCAAAGGGAGAGCTAATTTGCAATATTAGGTGAAAAAACAATCATCATTTTTTGACCATGTAATGAGAAGGGAACAGCTGGAATATGTTGTAACAACTGGGAAAATTTGAGGGACAAAAAGATAGAGGGAAGCAAAGAGAAAATATACCAGACAGCTTAAGAGAACTGCTTTGGCAGAAGGTCAACAACAGAAATGATAAATAACTGCCAAGATCAGAAGTTGTGGAGAGACATGATCACCTACACCAGCAGGCATGGTACCGGATGATGATGATGATGATGAAGAGTATGTATCATGTCGGGCCATACTACTTTCCCCCTACCCAACACAATCTCTGCTGCCAATTTTCAGAAACAAAGAACAATACTGGAGCTATAACATCATCATCATCTTCCTCTTCTTTTTAGCATTCACCTGTTTAGTGGACATGTATGCAATGTGTCACTAGTTTACAACAAGCCACAATATCAGCACCTTTCGGCCTGACACATCCGTATTCAGTATGGGTATATTTCTAATTTAACAGTTTCTGCCCAGGCAGCGACCAATTTTGGACGAAACTTTTCAATTTTTAACTACCAAGGATACTTTAGCATGTGCAGAGTGTACACAGAACCTCCTGTTTGTCAACGTTATCCAAGAGGGCTAGACATCAGATATCACTACTCTGAGACCAGAGGAAGGTTAAGCTATAAAGAAACCACTGATTCAAAGAGAAAAATTTCCATCGTCTGTTGAACCCAGAACTTTCCTGTTCAGAGGCATATGTCCTACTTCTAGACAAGAGACAAATAATAATAAATGAATATTATTATAGAGGGAAACTTCCGAGGCGATAATCAGCGAATCAATTCAGAGGAAGAGGTATGTTTACAGCACTTGGAAAAATTGACAAATAATCAACAACAGAAAAAATATGGACCAAAGCAGGATCGAACCCATACTCAGTGAGTCGCTACTTCTAGACAACCTAGTTAAGTAAAGGTAAAGTATGAGACTTGAATCAGCATCTTAGCATGAGGGTTTTCCCCCATATGTGCTCTGCCACCTATTCAGAAGTGTTCTGAGACTTCTGGATAGTGTCACATCAAGCATCGAAACTCATGATGCGAGGCGGCATTCCTCACCTTCCCATGGTACTACCCTGGTACCCATTTCTGCCAGTGATTAGGTCAACCATGAGGGTATTTTTTTCCAAACATCTGTACAGCTCACACTGCATCCAGCGGGAATTGAACACAGGTTGTCCGAGAATCGGCAACCCAGTCGGATGGATTTCCCAAATAGGCTACTGATCAATCTAGGGTTTAAATAAAATGACAAAAACTGCCTCAACAAATGGTAGTGTTAATGTGACAATTTGTAAATTCTTACCACAACTTGTGAAAGACATCGGAGGATATAGCAGAAGAAAAAGTTGCCGGAATCTCTGGCCACTATCCCAAAGATGTCCTGCTTATGATTTCCCTGCAATAAACAGCAAGCAAAATCTTTATTCTCATTTGTTGTGTATGCACGTGTCATTTGTTTGTGTGTATGCAAGTGTCATTTGTTTGTGTGTATGCAAGTGTCATTTGTTCATGTGTATGCGTGCCTGTGTCATTTGTTTGTGTGTATACATGCAAGTGTCATTTGTTTGTGTGCATGCAAGTGTCATTTGTTTGTGTGTATGCAAGTGTCATTTGTTTGTGTGTATGCATGCAAGTGTCATTTGTTCATGTGTATGCGTGCCTGTATCATTTGTTTGTGTATATGCATGCAAGTGTCATTTGTTTGTGTGTATGCAAGTGTCATTTGTTTGTGTGTATGCAAGTGTCATTTGTTCATGTGTATGCATGCAAGTGTCATTTGTTTGTGTGTATGCATGCAAGTGTCATTTGTTTGTGTGTATGCAAGTGTCATTTGTTTGTGTGTATGCAAGTGTTATTTGTTTATGTGTATGTATGTGTCATTTGTTTATGTGTATGCACGCATGTGTCATTTGTTTGTGTTTGTGCATGCATATGTACACACAAACAAATGTCATTCATTCGTGTGTACACATGCATGTGTCATTTGTCTGTGTGTGTGCATGCATGCATCATTTATTTGTATGCACACACGTGTCACTTATTTGAATGCACACATGTCATTTGCTTGTGTGTGCATGCGTCATTTGTTTGTTTGTATGTGCACATGTGTCCTTTGTTTGTGTGTACACATGTGTCATTTGTTTGTGTGTATGCATGCATGTGTCATTTGTTTGTGTGTATGCATGAATGTGTCATTTGTTTGTGTGTACACATGCATGTGTCATTTGTTTGTGTGTACACGTGTCATCTGTTTGTGTACGCATGCATGTGTAATTTGTTTGTGTGTACACATGTGTCATTTGTTGGTGTATATGCATGCATCATTTGTTTGTGTGTACACATGAAAGTGTCATTTGCTTGTGTGTACGCATGCATATGTCATTTGCTTGTGTGTATGCATGCATATGTCATTTGTTTGTGTGTATGCATGCATATGTCATTTGCTTGTGTGTATGCATGCATATGTCATTTGCTTGTGTGTATGCATGCATATGTCATTTGTTTGTATGTACGCATGTGTCAATTCATTGTTGCAACCTTTTAATCCCATTTCAGATTGTTGTTCAGATCAGAGTTTTTGTTGCAACCCTGATAGCAAAACTCTTCTCATTATGACATGGCTTGAATCTCATTCACCTTATTTTTTTTTTAAATGACAAGCTTTTCTTGTTTTTTTTTTAATCCACTAGCCCACAATACTCTCTCTCTCTCTCTCTCACTCTGTACGTGCATACATTTGTGTGCGCAAGCGTGCGAGATTAAACAATAGACTTTGATAGCTAAAATTTATGATCAGATGCCAAGTAAGAACAACAATTGTAGTCAGCTAGTCGACCTCACTCCAGAACAAATTTCCCAGAAAAACTTCATTAAGCAGACAAATGTAACGTGATTGAGATATTCCAGTAGATGGCTTGTATGATGATAGAGTACTAATGTGACCACACTTAAAATTATACTAAATCAACACCTACAGTCATCTATAGTAACAGTTTGAGATCAAAATAGAGAAGGTTAAGAGACAAACCACACCAGTCAACAACTAAATTATATTTTGATACCAGCTGATTGACATATATCACGTTCAAACTGATTCTCCATGTACAGACATGTATGTGATATATATTACATATATGTAAAGTCATATATTTTCAAGATTTGTTTACTGCCATTGAGCTATCAAGTGTTGCTCAGCAGTGGTTGTGAGTAAGCATGTGTCTCTTTCTTGTACACCTTGCCAGCTTGTTATACAGACACTTCTCAATAGCTACCAACTAAATTACATCAAGCTATAAAAATAAGCGATCCCCAGCAGTGGCGGATTTTTTTTTTCGGACTGACAAGGCTCCGGGGTTTACCCAGCATCTAAAAATGGGTACCAGAGATTTTTCTGGGAAGTAATGTCGGCCTGGCGTGATACCAACCACATCACCCATAAATGTACCATGATCACAGAAAAATCTGGTCACTAACACCATATTCCCCATACGACTAGCAAGGCAGGGGAGGGAACCTTTGCTTCTTATTTTACTTATAAAAATAAGGCAAAAAGGTGGACATATATCAGACGAGCTGAAAAGAGACAACAAGAGTATTCCAAAACAGGCTTTTCTATGGGAAACATCAGGCTCCAGAAAAAGAGAAAGACTCTAAGAGAACAAAAAGGAACACTTATAAGAGAAGCAAATTTGGTAGGCATAGACTCAGAAAAGATGAAACATCTCGCCCAGAATAGAGATGGGTGGCAAAAAATACTACAAGCCCAATGCAGCTTCTAACAGGGCGGGATGGATCAAGGATGTGGCCCCCACATGTTATTGTATATGTTATCTGCTGATCTACTCATGGCCCCACATAATTATTTTATATGTTCTCTGCAGATCCACTCGTGGCCCCACATAATTATTTTATATGTTTTCTGCGGATCTACTCATGGCCCCACATAATTATTTTATGTTCTCTGCAGATCCACTCATGGCCCCACATAATTATTTTATATATTCTCTGCTGATCTACTCATGGCCCTACATAATTATTTTATATGTTCTCTGTAGATCTACTCGTGGCCCCACATAATTATTTTATATGTTTTCTGCGGATCTACTCATGGCCCCACATAATTATTTTATGTTCTCTACAGGTCTACTCATGGCCCCACATAATTATTTTATATGTACTCTGTAGATCTACTCATGGCCCCACATAATTATTTTATATGTTTTCTGCGGATCTACTCATGGCCCTACATAATTATTTTATATGTTCTCTGCAGATCTACTCATGGCCCCACATAATTATTTTATATGTTCTCTACAGATCTACTCATGGCCCCACATAGTTATTTTATATGTTCTCTGCAGAACTACTCGTGGCCCCACATAATTATTTTATATGTTCTCTACAGATCTACTCGTGGCCCCACATAATTATTTTATATGTTCTCTGCTGATCTACTCGTGGCCCACATAGTTATTTTATATGTTCTCTGCTGATCTACTCATGGCCCCACATAGTTATTTTATATGTTCTCTGCTGATCTACTCATGGCCCCACATAGTTATTTTATATGTTCTCTGTAGATCTACTCGTGGCCCCACATAGTTATTTTATATGTTCTCTGTAGATCTACTCATGGCCCCACATAGTTATTTTATATTTGTGCTTATCTTTTGTCCTTTTGAGCTGATGACGGCGCATAGGGAAGAAGTTCTAGACTCTTGTGTCTGACAATATTTCAACTGTCAGACCTTGCACAGGACCTGCATTGTGTCTCGCCACATGGCTCTGTTCTGGGTGAGTTCCTCAATCTTGGCGAGGGAGCTATGCCTGCTGTTCTTTCCTCTCACTTTAATGTTCTTTTTAGTGTTTCTCTAGATCAGCTTCTTTTTCTTTTATCCTCTGGTTCCCATTTGAGGGCCTGCTTTAAGATTCTTTTGCTGTTACTTTTCCTCACATCGCCTACATATGACCAATTTTTTCTCTTGAACATAGTTGATATTTTTAGGTGCATTGTCATTTCTCTTATTTCTTCACGAGTCTTGAAATCATTCCGTGGTATATAAAGTATTTTCCTCAAGCATTCGTTTTCAAATGCATTCAGTTTATTTTGTATTTCTTGAGCAGTTTTCCAGCTCTTGCAAGCATAAGTTAGAGTGGATAATACATTTGATTTGAAAATCCTGAGCTTTGTTTTTGTGCTTAGTAATTCTGATTTAATTTACCACCATAATTTTTTTAATGTATATATATACATGTCGTAAGAGGCGACTAAGGAGATTGATCGATGGCTTGACAAGCTGTCATTGTAAAAAGTATTGTTTTGGAAACAGCGCCATATATTTTAGAGCAGTGATCTCTGCAATATGTGCCTCTTTGGCACGCATGGTTTCTGTTTTTTGAGATTGTGGTTCTGCCCTATGTGCCGTCTTCGGCTCGAAAGGACAATAGATAGACAGATATATATATATATAGTTCTACTGAGTGAATTATTTAAAAATGAGGATATTAAGGTTAATTTTTACATACAAATTACAAATTGAAATGAATCAAGATCAATCAGCACTCACCTGAGACACAAATGAAATGTCTGTGAACTGACACTCCAGAACCGACACCTTCTTATCCAGACTGATCAAAGAAATGTTCTGTTGGCCTATCTGTAGCACCATGATGCGGCTGTCTTCATGGTGTTTGTGAGCACTACAAATGCTGTCCTGAGATTCACTAATGTCCTGTTGTCTGTCATGGGTCGGATCTTGGAATGTAAATTTAGACTCTGACCAACTCCTGTCGTCTGTTTGGGATGAGTGACGCCTACGTGAGACACCATCTGACGTAGATGATCGCACAGCCCAGTATTCTTGGCCTCTCAAAAAGCTAACATTGCTCAGTTTCTGTTCAAATGAGATATTCTGATTGTCCTTGCTCAACTTGCTACTTGAGTCCAAGTCTGCACTCCCAGAGACAGACTGACCAACAAGCTCTGTTGTGTCTTTCTGCAAAGAAGTGGAACTAGACACGACATCATTTCCTCCCAAAGCATTATCAGCACCTTGCACAAGGGACTTTAATCCGGGGCTTTTCATCATCTCATTTTGTTCCTCCAGCTTGTTTTCTGTAACGAGGTCTTCTGCCACATCTTCAAGAGTCTCTGGCAGTGACTTCACACTGGCTCCGCTGGCGTGTCGCTCCCTCCACACATTATCAGTCTGAAGATTAAAGGAATCCAAGTTAACCCTACATTGTTATCTATCTGTGAGTCACATTTTCATGAAACCTTAGTAAAAAATTACTAGCATTTAATTGTTACATTTTGAGTTTGAAAAAAATAGATTTTCTTTGAACTTTTTCTACACAGCTGTGTGTTTACCCTAGCAGAGACACTAGAATCAGATGCTGTAATAATTTCCTGAATTATGTTAGATTTATGGCCTGAAATTCAACCCCATGGTAGCTAACAAAGGTGTTATATTGTCTATTGACACGGCAGCCGTCAGTCCGTCAATTCAGTCACATGTTCAGCTCCCTCGCAGACTATCCCATGCTACAAAGATTTGTTTGATGTTTTGTTATAAGTTGAAGATAATTTGCCCATCATAAGAAAAAGAAAAGGGGGGAAAAAACTAATTTCTTGAAAATTATAAACAATTTGTTTAAATAGCATCTATTGTATTAGACAGCAGTACTTTTGTCTTCTTCTTCTTCTACCTTTCAGCTCCCTGTGGAGCATAGGTCTTCAACAAACACTTTCCAAGTCGTTCTGTTTCTTGCCATTCTTTTAAGATCATTCCATGTCTTCCCCATCATCTTTATCTCTGCTTCTGTCTGTCTTCTCCAAGAATTTCTTGGTCTTCCTCTTTGTCTTTTCCCCTGGGGATTCCAAAAAAGGACTTTTATGGTGCACATGTTTGTGTCTGATCCAAGACCAAAGGAAACAAATCCAACACTCGTGGATCACAGGAGGTATTAATTAGGAAGGTACAGGGAGGTGGGGGATGTTTGTCCGCGGCAAGGTGTCAAATTTAAAAAATGTGTATTTTTAGGTGGCAATTATTACAACGGTCTCATAATCTAGGGTTCAGATGTAAGTAAGTAAAGGTTTCGTCCCTTGCACTGCTAGGAATATGGGGAATATGATGTTAGTGAACATACATTATCATACCATGACCGTGGCACATTTGTGGGAGACTTGGATGGTATAATGCCTGGCTGCTTTTATTTACAAGAAAAAAATCTCTGGTACCCATTTTTAGAGGCTGGGTGAACCCCTGAGTCTTATCAGTCAAAAAAAAAAAATCTACCACTTCTGGGAATCAACTCAGACCCTTCTGATTAGAATGCAAGTACGCTTACTACTAAGGCTATTGTGTTAAGAACAAAATACAAGAATACTGGCACTATCATGACTTCATAAATATATTTCTAAAAGAATTTTTTACCGCAACTATCAGCAGTTTGACCATGGAGATCATTTTCTACCTTTCAGTTCCCTGTGGAGCATGGGTCTTTAACATACACTTTCCAAGCCGTTCTGTTTCTTGCCATTCTTTTAAGATCATTCCATGCCTTCCCCTTTCATTGAGATCATGGTAGTAACTAAAGCAATGGCCTGGCTAGAAACACAATCTTTTACTCAAGTGTGCTTTCTGAGTGATTCCATGAATCTACTCAAGAAAAATGTGGATGGCGGATGTGCAATGGACCAGGCTGACATTCTGATTGCCCTCAGGGAGTCAGGGTACACTGATGATTCAGTCACTGATCATGAATCTACAACCATGTTCAGACTGTGTGAGCATCAGGTCAAACCTGGGGATGCCAGAAAGGAGTGCTGCACAGGGAAACACAGACGATTAACAAATCAGCACAGAATTGGAGTCACCAGTCTACACACACTGAGAGACAAACTGGGGAGAAAATCTGCGCATTAATGGACATGTCCAGTGTGAAATGAGGATGATCTGTCAACTCGACTGGACCGGGCAGGACAGGACAGAACAGAACAGGACAGGACAGGACAGGACAGGACCGAACCAAACCAAACCGAATCGAACCAAACCAAACCAAACCAAACCAAACTAAACTAACCTAAACTAAACTAAACTAAAGAGGAGGGTTCGATTCCAACCAACGGTTTCCTGGTTTACCCAACCTTAAATGGGTACCGGATTTTTTTCTGGGAAAGTAAAGCGGCAAGGGCGTAATACCAACCACATTACCCCAAAAATCATGTGCTGAAGGTCTGTAAAATTTATGATCACTAACACCATATTCCCTATATGCCACTTGGCATGACGGGGCACTTTATTTTTTACTTTTTTTAAACTAAACTAAATTATTTCTAAAGAACATTCATTTTTGTGAGTCAACATTCACTTGACCCACCTGTTCCTCCTGCTTCTTCCTCTTCTGTTCCACCTCCTCCATTTTCTCTGTGGCTGATTTAGCCTCCCTAATAATGAGGCGTTCTGCCAGGCTGTCGATGTAGTCTGATGTCACACGTCTGCTGCTTAGTTTGGCTCGGCCCAGGTATTTCACCTTTAAATGTGAGGGGAAAAAAGTTAATAGCTGAGAGGCTATTTTTTATTAAAAAGTTAATAGCTTATTAATTAACTATTGGTTAGCATTACACTCTGGTTTGGTATTAGTTTAATTTGACAAGGTGACATTGCTGCTGTTTGGACATTCCCATATTTTTACTGCTGCTTTCCCCAGTAGCAAGCATAAGATGTATTAACTTATCTTTCCTGTACCCACTACAAAGGACTTGTGAGAACTCCACAACTTGGCTGAAACTTAAAAGGGGTAAACCGGGGGAATGGGTTTGGTAGGTTTTTAGTGTCTGCCCATTCAGCCTTCGAAGCAGCCATTTTGGCATATTCTTTTTTAACTAATGACTGCCAAGAGTCTTTATTATGAGAAGGATGCACAATGGACCTCCTATCATCAGGCATTGGATCTCACTACCTAAAGATCAGGGAGAGGAAAGCCATAAAAAAAAAATCACAGATTCAAAGACAGAAATTCTCATCTTGTAAAGACAATCACCTTGTATATCATGGGATGAATTCAAGACTGGTGCAGAAATAAGAGAAATGGTAAAGCATCAAAAAATATAATCTATGATCAAGAGAAGAAGATAGTCATATGTTGGCCATGTGATGATAAGAGACAACAAGAGAATATCAAAGCAGGTCATCAAATGGGAACCAGATGGTAAAAGAAAGAGAGGTCAACCTAGTGAAACACTAAAAGGAAAATTGAGGTGAGAGGCAGCAACAGCTCCCTCACCGTGACTGAGTGACTCACCCAGAACAAGGAGTCGTGGTGAGATACAATACAATACCTGTGCAAGGTCCAACATTTGATAACAAAGATCATCGGACAAGAAGAGTCTAAAATTTCTGCCCTATGTGGTGTCTTCGGGACAATAAATAGACAGAAAGATAATCATCTCAAAGTTTCCCATGGTCATGCTCAACAGTTACTTCTCGTCACTACACAACACAAAGAACATTGTAAAGAAAAGCATAATAAATGTGCCCACAGTTGCTGCTCCTTCTTTACACCCAAGGCCCAACAAACAACACTCAAATGCTTAGGTCTCATGCAATAACTCACTTACATGACAACCCACTCCCACCAACATGACCACCAACCTCAACTGCTTTGGACTCATGCAATAACTCACTTACATGACAACCCACTCCCACCAACATGACCACCAACCTCAACTGCTTTGGACTCATGTAATAACTCACTTACATGACAACCCACTCCCACCAACATGACCACCAACCTCAACTGCTTTGGACTCATGTAATAACTCACTTACATGACAACCCACTCCCACCAACATGACCACCAACCTCAACTGCTTTGGACTCATGTAATAACTCACTTACATGACAACCCACTCCCACCAACATGACCACCAACCTCAACTGCTTTGGACTCATGTAATAACTCACTTACATGACAACCCACTCCCACCAACATGACCACCAACCTCAACTGCTTTGGACTCATGTAATAACTCACTTACATGACAACCCACTCCCACCAACATGACCACCAACCTCAAACAGGGACTTGTTTTGGTCAGTGTCCCCTCCTCCATCAGTTACACCAGTCTTACTGTCCACACTGCCAGGCTTGCCAAAGAAACTCTTTGATGCATCCCGGATGGCTCTAAACAGTTGTGGAATCTAATTGTGGAGTGAAAAGATAAAAACATCTTGTAGAATCAGTGAGATAAATTGCCTGGCAAGGCAGAAGATAAAAACACAACACAATGGGACTGCAATAAACGTTGCGAAAACACCAGACCCAAGGGTCAACCATGAAAAAGATGGATTGACGAAATATTAGAAACACTATAACACATAACAGCAGTAGAGGTGAACAGAAGAGCAAAAGACCACAAATTATATCTCCCATCGATGCTGAAAGGCAGATGAGGAAGGAAAGAAGAGGAAGAAGAAGTAGAAGATGAAGTGAGATAAATATTAGGATAAAAACAACTATTAGAGTGGAGGTGAAGGCGCGTCTCCCAGCACCAGAGCTGGAAGTTGTCAGCGACCCACAGCTGATGGCTTGCGCCAGGATCGGTGAACCAAAACCATCCAGACGCTGCTCCACCTCTCCACGGTGCCTCTAGTAACAGACTAACCTGTCTAGTCTGGCCAAGCGTGCAGGGATTGAAGAGGGAAGACAACCCGGTACTCAAAAATGTTGTGCTGAAGTCGGATGTGTTCAGCCGAAAGGCGCAAATATAACAGTTATACTGCAAACCACAACACAACGCAGACACGCCCACTTAACGTCCTTTTAAGGGCGGATGACAAGGAGGAATTCTACAGTCTACGAACACTCTAGAATACTTTAGTCATTGGGCGAACGTAAGCAAGCAACTATTAGAGTCTAGAAGAGTGTATTCTCCATCCTCCCTTAAACTCCCTGTGGAGCATAGGTCTTCGACAAACATTTTCAGCTCCCTGTGGAGCATAGGTCTTCGACAAACATTGTCCAATCCATTCTTTTTCTTGTCATTGTCACGAGATCATTCCTTGTCTTCCCCATCCCATTCATCTCTGCTTCCACCTGTCATCTCCAAGCATATTTTCCTCTTCCCCTTTGTCTTTTCCCCTTGGGATTAAAAATAAAAAAGGCTCTTTTCTCATCTTAGGGTATAATACCCTACATTGTGTGTCCTATCCAGTGCCATCATCTTTATGTCTGGAAGAGTAATTACAAGATAAAAACATATATCATCATCCTGGAGAGAACACATTAAGACTAAAAACATCTTTTAGAATTTTTAAGAGAAAATATTATATAAAAACATCTGATTAAGAAAAGTACATCTTCAGACTAATGAGCTACAGGTAATAAAAAAAAAAGTAAAGTACCCCCGTCACGCCAAGTGGCGTATAGGGAAATATGGTGTTAGTGACCCTATATTTTACAGACCTTCAGCACATGATTTTTGGGGTAATACGGTCGGTATTACGCCCGTGCTGCTTTACTTTCCCAGAAAAAAAAATCCGGTACCCATTTAAGGCTGGGTGAACCCAGAAGCCGTCGGTTGGGATCGAACCTTACCCCTTGTCCTTTGTAGTCCAGTTCACTAACCACTGAGCTACAGGTGATGTACCTTTATCGGACTTCATAAGTGGTGCTTTTTATTCTTATAATAAGCTTCATTGATATATTAATGCTTATCCAACAATTTCACACATTCAATGTTATATTCAAGCTGTTATTTGCTCAAACACAACATTTTGTCCAATTTACATACTTCAGTCTGACATACCTCATTACTGCTGGCAGTTTGCTGGCCAAGATGTCACCAGCCAATTCACAGTCTTATTCCATTGTATTTAACAATGTTTCAGAGGAAGGCTTCTTCTTCTTCTATTGTATTTAACAATGTTTCAGAGGAAGGCTTCTTCTTCTATTGTATTTAACAATGTTTCAGAGGAAGGCTTATTCTTCTTCTATTGTATTTAACAATGTTTCAGAGGAAGGCTTCTTCTTCTATTGTATTTAACAATGTTTCAGAGGAAGGCTTCTTCTTCTTCTATCCTTCCTCCATTGCCATTGGCGTCGAGGGAAGATACAATCTGCGATTCTTTGTCTCCATTATTTTGGCTCTGAGCACTGTTGTGTGTATGTTACATTGACCTCTGCCGCTGTACTAGTTGAAGGCTGACGACCAATAATTACCTGAGACTCATATATACATAACATGACAAACTCACTGTGAAGGCTGACGACCAATAATTACCTGAGACTCATATATACATAACATGACAAACTCACTGTTCCCTTTAATCTTCTTTTTCTGTATACACCTTGAGAAGTCAATATTTTTTTTTTCGTTCGCCAGCTTTTACCTCTGACGAAGTCCCTAGAGACTAGGAACTGAATTTTGTGTGTTAATCCAACCAGTCCCCCTAGTCAATATTAATAAGTCCAAAAAAAGTGTTTGTCAGCTCAAGGCTGGTAACATCTCCATGCAACTTGTACCTGCATGGTATCAGTGATGGTTACAAGAGCCTTCTCTGTTCATCTTATGTTGGGCATGATTGCACCAGATGTTCACTAGTCACTTTTACTCTGTGCCACAGTTACATTTATCAGAGGTACCTATCCTTATGGTGTTGAAAATGTTGTTTGCTATGTCCTGTTCAAAGTCTTAAAAAGTGTTATTTGTTCTTTTCTGTTGAGCTGGCATAAGTATAGTAAAGTTCCCCGTCACACCAAGTGGCGTATAGGGAATATGGTGTTAGTGACCATAAATTTTATAGACCTTCGGCACATGATTTTTGGGGTAGTGTGGTTGGTATTACATCTGTGCCGCTTTACTTTCCCAGAAAAAAAAATCTGGTACCCATTAAAGGCTAGGTTGCTTGCTTGCTTGCGTTCACCCAATGACTAAAGTATTCTTGAGTATTCTAGTAGACTAAAGAATTACTCTTCATCATCCGCCCTTAAAAGGACATTAAGTGGGTGTGTCTGCATTGTGTTGTGGTTTACAGTATAACTGTGATATTTGCGCCTTTCGGCCCAACACATCCGACTTCAGCACAAAAAGGCTAGGTTAACCTGGAAGCCGTTGGTTGGGATCGAACCCTACCTCTTGTCCTTTGTAGTCCAGTTCACTAACCATTGAGCTATCACGGCTCCCCTGTTGAGCTGGTAGTTGGTATCATTTCTTTGGTAGCCCTGGTGTTCTGTACTCCATTTCTTCATGCATTTGTCCATGACAAAGCTTTTAGATTCCTCTTAAGTTGTACTGGCTGGTGCAGTTTGCCTACTGTAATATTAATTTAGTATATTCACTCATAAAGGAGCTGCAATAGCTCAGTGGTTAGTGAACTGGACTACAATGGATAAGAGGTTGGGTTTGATTCTGATCGACGGCTTCCAGGTTCACTCAGCTTAAATGGGTTCCAGATTTTTTTCTGGGAAAGTAAAGCGGCACGGGCGTAATACTGACCACATTACCCCAAAAATCATGTGCCGAAGGTCTGTAAAAATTATGGTCACTAACACCATGTTCCCTATATGCCACTTGGCATGATGAGGCTCTTGTAAAAAAAAAAAAGTAAAGTACCCCCATCACGCCAAGTGGCGTATAGGGAAATATGGTGTTAGTGACCCTATATTTTACAGATTTTAGGGGTAATGTGGTCGGTATTACGCCCGTGCTGCTTTACTTTCCCAGAAAAAAATCCGGTACCCATTTAAGGCTGGGTGAACCCGGAAGCCGTCAGTTGGGATTGAACCCTACTCCTTGTCCTTTGTAGTCCAGTTCCCTAACCACTGAGCTATCGCGGCTCCGACGAGGCTCTTGACTTTACTTATATTCACTCATAACAAACAATTATCTGACAAGGCTGCAGTGGCAGAGTTCACTTCTCAGATATGACAAGTTTTTTTGTGACAGACACGGTGATTCAATATTAACCCAGATTCTAAAAATTGGTACCCGACATTCTTTCTAGGCAAGTAGAGCAGCAAATTATGATACTGGCCACATCACATAGAAAATGAGCCACTTGTCACCTGTCACTGAAAATTAAGGCCACTAAACATAATATTGCCATACACTCTAAGGCTTGGGGGAGGGGTAACTTTTACTGATTTACTTTGATGGTGTAGGGCAACTACTAAAATGTTATACGAGATGAAGGAAAGGACTAGGGCATTTGTGATAATTATAAAATAAGTGAGTCAATGGGAATATAGAAGTGAATTGTAAAATAAGTGAGTCAATGGGAATATAGAAGTGAATTGTAAAATAAGTGAGTCAACAGAAATATAGAAGTGAATTTTAAAATAAGTGAGTCAACAGAAATATATAAGTGAATTGTAAAATAAGTGAGTCAATAGAAATATAGAAGTGAATTGTAAAATAAGTGAGTCAATAGAAATATAGAAGTGAATTTTAAAATAAGTGAGTCAATGGAAATATAGAAGTGAATTGTAAAATAAGTGAGTCAATGGAAATATAGAAGTGAATTGTAAAATAAGTGAGTCAATGGAAATATAGAAGTGAATTGTAAAATAAGTGAGTCAATAGAAATATAGAAGTGAATTGTAAAATAAGTGAGTCAATAGAAATATAGAAGTGAATTTTAAAATAAGTGAGTCAATGGAAATATAGAAGTGAATTGTAAAATAAGTGAGTCAATGGAAATATAGAAGTGAATTGTAAAATAAGTGAGTCAATGGAAATATAGAAGTGAATTGTTAAATAAGTGAGTCAATGGAAATATAGAAGTGAATTATAAAATAAGTGAGTCAATGGAAATATAGAAGTGAATTGTAAAATAAGTGAGTCAATAGAAATATAGAAGTGATATTTAAAACAAGTGAGTCAATGAAAATAAAGAAGTAAATTGTAAAATAAGTGAGTCAATGGAAATATAAAAGTGAAGTAAAATGAGAGAGACATAAGAGATAAAGGAATTATTACATGAGTGAGACTATAGAAATATCTGACATTTTAAGATCTGATGTATTTAACACACATGAACTTATATCAAGGCACATGTGTTGGGGGCCAGTTCGCCAGTGTTTACACACAAGAAAAAAAGGCTATATTTGTTGTCAATAAAAAATTATTGATTCACATCGTTCTATATTCCCACAGCTTGATCACATGCTAAGCTCAAATATAATGGGTGACTGATGACATCAGCTGACTGTTTATATATTTGTATGCCTTATCCATTACAGGAAACAAACACTTCACAGACATAGGTTTTATATTGAAATCTTCATTGTAGAAAAAATAAACCTATCTTTATGGCATTTTCCCATTACTAGGGTCTGCCAGAAGGGGGGGGGGGGGGGGGGGGGGGGACGACTTATCTATCTATTGTCTTTTTGAGTTGCAGATGGCACATAAGGAAGAAAAAAATGTCTACTCCTGTATCTTAGATTTTTCATCTGTCAGACCTTGTACATGGCCTACATTGTGTCTTGAAACATGGCTCTGTTCTAGATGACTTGTTCAATATCGGTGATGGAGTTGATGCCTGCTGTTGATACCTCTTGTTTTAATGTTCTGTTTAGTGTTTCTCAGGGGGGGGGAGGGGGGGTTGGTCTCGATGCAAGATGCTGGTCTTGAGACAGAGAGGTTGTGAGTTCTAATCCCGGTTGCACCAGTTGGGATCTTTATTTGTGATTTCTCTCTGCGGCAATCACCCCTGGTCTCAGCAGCGAGACCAGTTTAAAATGTCAGTTACTCATCGAAGGAAAAAATATGAGTACCCCCAAAAACGGAGTTACCTGCTGTGCGGCGAGGGACCTCTGTGCACAGGGCTGCCAGGGAAAAATGGATTAACATGCAAAATTCAGTTGCTAGTCTCAGGGGAATTTGCCAGGGGTAAAAGCTTTCAAGGGTTCTTTAACATGTGTGTGTGCACACACGGGACCTCCTGCTTTTTGCTGTTATCCGAGATAGGTAGACATCAGATCTCACTAACCCAAAGACCAGGGGAGGGTAGAGAAGTTACAAGGAAACCACGCGTTTATTTTTTTTTAATTTACTACCACCTATGAGGGTTGGGGGGGGGGGGTGGTGGTGGTTATCAAACCTGAGACCTTTTTGTCCCAAGGTCGCCGCCTTTCCTCTAGTCTAGACCATTACCTCCTACCTGAAATGACATTTGATACAGCGAAGCAAAACTAAATCTTGCGACAGCTAGTTCTTATCCTGGACCACAAAATTGTACATATCTGCACTAAACAGTACCTGTCAGTACAAAACATTACATATCAGCACTAAACAGTGCCTGTCAGTACAAAACATTACATATCAGACATGCTGGGACGATCAGTGGAGCAGATATAGGTATGCTACGACTGCAACGAAACTGATTACATTTATAGAGAAAAATGGCTTTCATAGAGTTAATAAAAGAGCTGTAAAAGAATCACACGCAGGCCGAGGTGCTGTCGAGGCAGAGGAACAGACACGAACAAAATCTCATCAATCCAACAATGTTGTGTGTCTGCGGCTACTGCCGGAGTGGGTGGCGGTTATATCTTGGGTTACTCAAAGTTGTGCAACTATAATTATTTTGAGGTTTTACCTACTTCCTTGCCGAGGCACGATCCATTCAACCTCAGATTAAGTCTTCTAGGTTATATTAAACCGCAGTTGTCATCCAAATCAGATAGTGGGAACTATTTTTGTTATTGTCTGCGCCTTTGGTTCTCTTTAGCTTTACTTGCTTGTCTCTTACGTGAACCTCAGCTTGATGCTGAATTTGTACTCGTCTGTTTCTGTGATACGGGATCGCTTTGACCGTTTGGAGAGTGGTTCTCAGGTGGTTTTACATGAATGCCTCCTGTGTGAAACTCTGGATCGTGAACCAGAACTGTCCAGACACTATCCACATCTTTGCGGTGCCCCTAGAAACAGACTAACCAGTCTGGTCTGGCCAAGCGAGTAAACACTGCGAGGCGAGGGACGGCACACCCCGGTACTAAACATGCAAAGGTGAAGTCGGCTAAGTTGGGACTAAATGTGTAAATATCCGTTTTATTACAAATCAGAAAACAAAGCATTAACACTCACTTAATTAAGGTGACAAGACGTCCTGATTTTTCCGGGACAGTCCCGATTTTTTACTGTTTTTTTTCTACCATTGTCCCGAATTTGTCACGATTTTGGCCGATTTTTTAGCTTTTGTCTCGGATTTGTTAAAATACATTAGGGACACAAAAGTTTACCAATTTTGCCAATATGGTAAACGTCTCTTCGACTTAAAAATATACATTATTCCGTTGTATTGTAGAAAATGTTTAAAAAGTTGAACTGGCTGTTCATTTGGCGAAATAGTAACAGTTAAATGCGCTCCAAGTTTTAAATCTTGTATACTGAAACTCAATAACTCCTGATAACGTTTTGTAAGCCTATATTGTTAGGTGTTTTAATTAGTTTTAAAATATACGTATTATTCACTTGAAAAAGACGGATGAAATGTCATTATATTGAAGGAAAATTTAAGTCAAATTAATCCGTCATGGATAAGAGTTTCAAAAATATGGTCACCTTAACTTAACGTCCTTTTAAGGGCGGGTGACAAAGAAAACGACCTAGTCCTTTAGTCACCTGATGATTATATATATATATATATATATATATATATATATATATATATATATATATGGTTATGGAAAGCCCCGATATCACTGCAAACGAATTAAAATCCATAATTGTTCAACCGCCCGTGCCAGTGGAATCATTCGAATTACTATCTCATCTCATAGACAAAGAAAGGTAGCTGTTGTCCCCATCATAGCAGTCTCAGCACACACCAAAAGACATAAGGCGAAACAGCACAGAATGTGAACACAGCCAACTGTTCCCTGTCATATGACATCATCGTTCATCGTAAACAATTGGAATATCGAAACACGATCAAAATGGATGAAACACACAGCTCAGAGTGTGCACAGAGCACATAACTCAGTAGCTCCTGCTAAAAGCCGGACTTGGAATTTGAGGAAACTGCAACAAGGAACACTTTTCATACATAGCCTTCAATGGTTCCTGCCGCCTATCCACCATAATGACCGGAAGTTCCATTATATATATATATATATATATATATATATATATATATATATATATATATATATATATATATATAATTTGCTAGTCCTTTAGTCATCTGATGAACAATATATATTTTAAACGGACACATTGTGTCACTTGTGGAGTATGTAGATTTCACGAGTGACCGGCAATAAATGCAAAATATTCCAGCACAATTATGGGGTAATGACACGTTTGATATTTGTGTTTCTTTTTTTGTCAGGGTCGGATTTAGACTTGGTGCGGCCCTGGCTAAGTTACATGAAACTTTAATGCAGTTTGTTAAAAAAAAAAAAATAATAATAATAAAACCAGAAAGTCTTTATCATAGATTACATAAAAAGCAAATTTAATGCGCCCTCGGATTATGAGGCTCTAAGCTGTAGCACATTTATCCCACGTCTATATCCGGCCCTGCTTCTAAGATATAGAAGAGAGAGCAAGACCAAAAAGGAAAGTGAAACACTCAGAATGTTCTTCATCATTATCGTGTACCATACCAGTTGGCGTAGGCGATCATATCCTTCCACGATTCTCTGTCCACAGTGCATTCTTTGTTGTCCTTATCTCTTTTTCTCTCTATTTTGAAAGTTGTGACCAAGTATTTCAACTTTCCTCTTCTCATTGTGCCCGAAAAATGGCGATTACTTCTTTTTTGTTTCTTAGGAGCTATCTTTTTGTTTTGGTCTCTTTGAGAATTTCCTCGTTGGTTTTTTTTTTTTTAGCTGCCCAAGGAACTCCAACATTCTTCAAAGAAATCCCATCTCTGTGGCGTTTAAATGGGGTTTTTTTTCATGTGTTTATCTACTGTCCATGATTCACTTCCATAAGTCAGAATTGGCTCTATATAGCACCGATGAATTCTCTTTCTCACTTCTACTGATATAGACTTCTTGCATTAGACGATTTTCATTTCTGAAATTCTATTTTGGCCTGAGCTATTGTACTTTTTATTTCTGTGGTGCATCTTCCATTTCATGTTATTATTGTGCCCACGTATTTGACGCTCTTACTTACATTTGTCCCGTTTATTTTTATGCTGCATGCTGCTGATGATTGTTTTTTTCGATATGACTATCACTTCTGTTTTCTTAATGTTCAGACTGGAACCTTTTTTGTTGCTTTCTTTCTCTATTATGTCCATCATTTCTATTATGTTTTTCTTCGTTCGCCAGCTTTTACCTCTGACGAAAGTCCCTAGAGACTAAGAACTGAATTTTGCGTGTTAATCCATTTTTCCCCGGCAGCCGTGTGCACAGGGGTCCCTCACCGCAAAGGCAGATAACTCCGACTTCGGAGGTACTCATATTTTTTCCGTCCATGAGTAATTGACGTTTCAAGCCGGGGCTCGCTGCTGAGACCAGGGGTGGTTGCCGCAGATAGAAATCACAAATAAAAATCCCAACTGGTGTAGCCGGGATTTGAATCCACAACCTCTCTGTCTCGAGGCCTGCGTCTTTCTATTATAACATAGTTTGATAAATAAAATATCCGTTTGACAAATATCAGTACAGACTGGTATGTTACGTTGGCCTCTAGTTTTATTGGAAGGGTGGTAGAGCCCAGTTGAGATGTTATTTTATTATTTAAAAACACTGCTTGTACACATTAACTCTTATAATCCGCCATGAAGACATGGGGTATACCAGCAAGGCAGTGCAATTAAAATTACTGAGAACATCTATCTTCCCGATAGCAACGTATGGTTGTGAATCATGGACAATCTCGCAAACAGAAAGGAAGAAAATCGATTCATTCGAAACAAGATGCTACTGAATAATTTTTAAGATACATTTGATAATTTTAAAAAAAGGGGCAATGAAGACACATTAAAAGATTAAAACATTAAAAAGAACTGGCTTATAAACACCTTTCTACAGAGGTCTTGTGTGTGTCTTTCCATGAAGATAAAATACATATACTTATTCTATTATACATTCAATGTGATTAGTAGAAGCTGTATCTAAAAAAAAGATTTAAAAACTTTCGTAATTAAAGATGTCATATTGCGTCCCCCTAAAACTCTCTACCTTAAATGTTATGTAGAGCCAGTCTTAACATATGGAAGTGAATCATGGACAATAGGACAACAGACAAGAAAATCACTGGAGTCTGTAGAAATGTGGTTTTACAGAAGAATGTTGAGAATATCATGGGTAGCTAAGAAGAGTAATGAAAATGTTCTGAAAGAGGCCAAAGCAAAAAAGAGAGCTCTTCTTCTTCTTCTTTTCTCTTTCACTGATACCTAAAAGGTGTCGTGATTTATATCATTTGTCGTTCTTGTGCTGCTCGAATTGTCTGAATTAGTGATTTTCCTTTGTTGTTACATGTCTCTGTCACTGCATCTATCCATCTTCTTCTGGGTCTTCCTCTTGGTCTTTTCCCATGCATTCTCGAGAAAAACGCCCTTGATGGTGATTGGTGAGGATTCATTCTGACCAGGTGGCCGAACCATTTATGTTGTTGTTGTTCTATATATTCTTGGCAGGGTTTTGTTCCTACCATTTTTCTTATGGTTTCATTTGGTATTCTATCTCTTCTTGTGTTGTTTGTTACTTTTCTCAAGCATCGCATCTCACATGTATTGATCTTTCTTAAATGGGATTTAGAAAGGGACCATGTTTGACTTTCATAGCACAAAGTTGGTATGAAGATGCTATTTATCATTTGTTGTTTAGCTGGCATAGAAATGTTTGGATGTCTTAATAATGGTGAAAGCTGGTATGTGACAGCATTTGCTTTTTGTATTCTCATGTCAATTTCTCTGTCTAGTTTTCCATCTTCTGTGAACATTGCGCCTAAATACTTGAATTCCTCTACTTGTTTTATTTCTTTGTCTTTGATCTTGATGTTTAATGGGTGTCTCAATTTGCTTATTCTTATAGCCTCTGTTTTTGCTGTGTTAATTTTCATACTGTAGTTTGTGCAGCTTTTATCTAGAGATGTTAAATGCTGTTGTAGCAGGTTTTCATCCTCATATATTAGGCATTGGTCATCTGCGAAGAGTAGCTCATTGATGTTGGAGTTTTCTACCTCTATGTTATTATTTGATTTGTCCTTGTTGTTGGTTGTTTCCTGATTTATTTTGTCCATATATATGATGAAGAGGAGTGGTGAGAGGACACATCCTTGTCTTACTCCTGTTGTAACCTGAAACCATTCTGACAGACCTTCCGATGTTCTAATGGCACTTTGACTGTTTTTATATAGTGCTATTATATTTTCTAGTAGTTGTCCTGCTACCCCGTATGTTTCTAAAGTTTGCCAAAGTTTGTTCCTGTCCACACGGTCAAACGCTTTTTCCTGATCTATAAACACTATATTTAGGTTTCTGTCATATTCTATTGTTTTTTCACATAGTTGTCTCAATGTAAATATAGCATCAGTGCAGCTTTTGCCTTTTCTGAATCCGAATTGATTATTACTTAATTGTGGTTCTATTATGTATCTTACTCTCCTCTCTAATATTTTAGCAAACATTTTACCAACTTGACTCAATAGGGATATTCCTCTGTACATTTCACACTCCCTTTTACTTCCCTTATTCTTCCAAAATGGGACAATGATAGCTTTTTGCCAATCGTCTGGGACTTTTCTTTCTTCCCAAGCCATATTGAATATGATAGTAAGCCAATCTATAGCTGTTTCCTTACAAGCTAGTAGCATTTCTGTTGTTATTCCATCTATACCAGCTGCTTTGTTCTTTTTATTCTGTTTCAATGCCCATTCTACTTCTGCTTTAAGTATATTCGGTTCCTGTTCATCATACTGCCTATATTTAAACTCTGTATTTCCGTTTGTATTTCCCTGGTTTAATAATTCCTTAAAGTATTCTCTCCATCTGATTATTATGTTTTTCCTGCTGCTGATTGGTCTACCTTTCTTGTCGTTTATTATAGTGGTTGGGTTATAATCATTATTTCTTACTCTCATTGCTTTTACACTTTTGAAAAATTCTCTGGGTTCTTCTCTACATGTTTTTGCTAATTCTTCACCAAATGCTTTCCATGAGTCTGCTTTTGTTTGTTCTAGGATCTTTTTGCTATCATTTCTGGCTTGTCTATAGTGATTGTAGTCTTCTGTTGTTTTTGTCTTCTGCCACGTTTTATACTTGTCTTTCTTGTGTTTCACTGCTGATTTTACTACTTCATTCCACCATCTTGTAAGTTTCTTTCTGCTCTTTCCTATATTTTTCAGACCGCATTTCTCTTGTGTTGACTCTATTAAACCTTCTTTAAACTGTTTCCATGCTTCTTCTATGTTTGTAGGTTGTATTCGGGTTTGGTATTTGTTGGTTACGGATTCTTCTATTTCTTTTTGTATGTTTCCATTCTTTATTGCTTTTAGATCGATTCTTTGTGCTTGAGGTCTTGTCATCTGTTGTTTCCTAACCCATTTTTTCTGCCATAGTAAAACAGGCTTATGGTCTGTATCTAATATTGCATTTGGTATAGATCTTGAGTCTGTTATGTCCCTCCTTTGATGTCTTCTAGTCAAAATAAAATCGATTTGGGAGGCCTTGTCCGTGTCATTCCATTTATACCAAGTGAGTATTTGGTTATGATTGTGCTGATTAAACGTGTTTGTTATATAAAGATCATGTTCTGCACAAATATTTAGTAGGTGTTCACCGTTACTGTTACACTCTGTTCTAATGTCACTAAATGGTCCTAGGTATAATTCCCATGGTGTTCTCCTTTGTCCTACTCTACCGTTGAAATCTCCTAGTACAAACAATTTCTCTGTGTCTTTGACTTTATTTATTGTGGCTGATAGTTCATCAAAATATTCTTGTTTGCTGTCCTCACTATATGTGTCGTTGCAAAAGAGAGCTAATTTCCAATATTAGGAAGAAACAATCATCATTTTTTGGCCATGTAATGAGAAGATAACAACTGGAATATATTGTGACAACTGGAAAAATTGAGGGACGAAGAGATAGAGGGAAAGCAAAGAGAAAAAAATACCAGATAGCTTAAGAGAATGGCTTGGCAGAAGGTCAACAACAGAAATGATAAATAACTGTCGAGATCGAAAGTTGTGGAGAGACATGATCGCCTACGCCAGCAGGCCCGGTACTAGATGATGATGATGAAAACTCTCAGATTAGCTAACCTTTGATCTTCTTTTTGTGACGAGAATTAACTACTAAAATATCCTCCAAACATAAATATTGACATTAACCAGAAATGTTACTTTTGGCGTCTGGTGTCACAAATTGAAACCACTGACATAAAATACCACTTTTATGAATGAGCGGAGTGTACAAAGCTCAGGAAAACTTCACCCATAAACGCTGCACAAATTCAATATCTAGAACTAAAACGCCGCTTTGAGATAAACAGCCGTGATATCAGATTCCACTCAAGTATATTTGCCATTGGATTCATTCGCCCAACCGGGACAGCCAAGTCACCCCAGCTATGTAATTTATTATATATTTTCATATATAATACACTTTTAACTTTCTGTTCCTCGTATTTTTAGTTTTCAGCTCTTCGTCATGTCTCTATATTTACGATTTTATATCTCTACACTTCACCTATCCTCCCACATGTAACACATATCTTCTTCATCTCACCATCCTATCTCTCATCTCTCCGTCCACCTCTCCCTAACTCTATCATACGACATGTAGCTATAGATATCTGTGCCTCACCGTTTGTTGTCGTTGTCCCCGTCTTCCGAGAAAGGCCGCTGGCCGAAACGTCAGGATTTTGTTGTTTACCTTTTTTGTAAAGCTGTCACCATACCTTGGAGTGTATAATACACCCCACTACTGGCTCTCTATTTTTGCCATCTCGAATCCGAATTTAAACTTTTTTTTTCTCCTCTGTGACTCCAACGCAAAAAAAAAAAAAATAAAAATTATAGTAAAATAAAAATAAAAAAACAGCCAGTACCATTTACCACAAAAAACATTGAGAACAGTCTTCACGTTTTCTGTTATGAAAGAAGGCACTTGTAAATAAGTAAATAAGGACTAGGACTACACTGGGGGGGGGGGGGGGGGGGGAATACAGAAATGTCCAAGAATAGGGATGGATGCAGAGATCTTGTACGTGACATCTGTTCCAAAATGGGATCTAACTAAAGGGATTTGATGTACGTGGTCCATGCTCCAAAATGGGATCTAACTAAAGGGATTTGATGTACGTGGTCCATGCTCCAAAATGGGATCTAACTAAAGGGATTTGATGTACGTGGTCCATGCTCCGAAATGGGATCTAACTAAAGGGATTTGATGTACGTGGCCTATGCTCCAAAATGGGATCTAACTAAAGGGATTTGATGTACGTGGTCTATGCTCCGAAAAGGGATCTAACTAAAGGGATTTGATGTAAGTGACCTATGCTCCGAAAAGGGATCTAACTAAAGAGATTTTATGTACGTGGCCTATGCTCCGAAAAGGGATCTAACTAAAGGGATTTGATGTACGTGGTTTATGCTCCAAAAAGGGATCTAACTAAAGGGATTTGATGTACGTGGCCTATGCTCCGAAAAGGGATCTAACTAAAGGGATTTGTTGTACGTGGCCTTTGCACCAAAAAGGGATCTAACTAAAGGGATTTGATGTACGTGGTTTATGCTCCAAAAAGGGATCTAACTAAAGGGATTTGATGTACGTGGCCTATGCACCAAAAAGGGATCTAACTAAAGGGATTTGATGTACGTGGCCTATGCACCAAAAAGGGATCTAACTAAAGGAATTTATGTGTTGATTAAATGAGGAAGGACAGCGAGTTGTTTAGACAACACACGACCTTGACTTTACAAAAGTGGCTCTTACCGGAACTTGAATTACCAACTGTCTGAATAATGCCACAAGCCCTGGAAACTCCCCCCCCCCCCCCCACCCACACACACACACACACATATAAAACACCAGCAGCTGTTGTGTGTAGAATACGACCATGAGAGATAACCCAGGTCAACCCATCAGATTAAAGGGACCCAACTCTACGGATGTTTATAATTATGCTCATGTTTTGTGTGCGCGCACGTGCCTGCCTGCATCAATGTACTTGTATGTGTATCTCCCTTTCTGCATACTTGACTGTACAAATGTACGTGGCCTCTGTAAGTGCGTATATCAATGCTTAGCGCCCTGTAATAATTAATGTGTGTTTTGTACAAACTTATGCGTGGATATATATATATATATATATAGGTCTATATATATATATATATATATATATATATATATATAAATCGGATGAGTTCATTTTTACAAAGCTTATCCCTCAGAAACTCACTGTATATGTTCCAGTATCTTTTTGGACATCCTATTGTAGCCAACCCATCAGAGACAGAGATCAACAAGCTTCTATTTGCAGTCTATCTATCTATTGACCTTTCGAGCCGTAACCGGCCCATAGGGCGTAGACCAAGATACACCTTCTCCTATATGAATTTTTGTTCTAGCAGTTTTCTTTTAAAGATATTTTATTAAATCTCGCCATCTGTCTCTGTTCTGTGCAAGCAGTTCTATCTCATTGAGGGAGCCGATTCCTGCTGCTCTTGCCTCTCTCATCAATGTTCTTCTCAGTGTCTCCCTGGGTCTTCCTCTTTTTCTTTACCTATTTGCAGTCGCTCAGGCGTTAATAGATGGACAAAATAGAAGACCTACAAGAACACTTAAATTAGGGTGACCATTCGTCCCGATTTTCGGGGACAGTCACCGAAGTGTAGAAGTTGTCCTCGATTTCAGTGAATAAATAAATGTTCATACACGGAATCGCCCTCTTTTAAAATAATCACTAGGACTCAGGACGTTACTGAGTTGTGTTTCTTTATCCCAGACTGAGCGGCATTAGCAGCAAGATAAAAGAGAAGACTTGGGCGCGTTGTGTCGGAGATAGCTCTTTGAACTCTTGAAGCGCGGTGCTACGTCACTTCCAATCCAGCCACTGACTTCTATTGGGATGGGTTTAATTTTTAAAAAAGCAGACACTCTCTCTCTCTCTCTCTCTCTCTCTCCCTGCTTTTCCGGACATCTCCCGCCAAAGTATCTTTCCAGGCCAATGTTCAAATCAGTCCGAGTGTAATGACAGAACAGTGCAGTCATGTTTTCTATTTGTGATCAGTGGACGTCTGTTGCATAAAAACAATGCTTTCCAAAAAACGTGTCTTTTTAGTGATTCGCTGAAAGCTGAATTTCCATTTATTATACAAGCAATTTTAGAGGATGGAACGCTAGTGAAATGTTATATATGTAGTTCAAATGTAGCACACACAGTCACACATATTATAAATATATATAAATAAATATATATATGTACACACACACACACACATATATCATTCGTCCCTGATTTTGTGTGACAGTCTCAGAAATAAGCAACAAAATCCTCTGAAATGTAAAAAATATGACAAATGTCACCGAAAACAATGGGAAAAAAATGGTCACCCTAACTTAAATAGACTCAACAATACAGGAACAAAATACAACATGAAAATAAACATTAATAAAACAGCAGTCATGAACATAGCAAAAGAGAAACAGAAAATCAACATATATAATAACAACTTTAGATGGCAGGCAACTAAAACAAGTAGAGGAATTTAAATCTAAAAACCTGGAGCACAACATAGTGAAGGGGTAGCTATAATGTTATCAAGGAATGCAGAGAAAACACTAATAGAATGGGAAGCAGTAGGACCAAGACTAATGAGAACAACATTTAAAACAACCAAAAACAAAATAAAATTACACATTATCCAGTGCTATGCACCAACCAACGATAAGGATGATGTAGTTAATGATGATTTTATAAACAGCTACAATGGCAGATGGATGCAAGACGAGCCAATGATATTATAATATTGATGGGAGACCTAAATGCTAAAGTAGGATCAGACAACAGAGGCTTCGAAGAGATTATGGGAAAACATGGACTTGGAGATATAAACGAGAATGGAGAGATATTTGTTAATTTCTGCGCCCTTAATCAAGTGAGCCTAGGAGGAACAATATTCTAATATAAAAGAATACACAAAGCTACATGGGTTTCACCAGATCATAGAACGGAAAATCAAACTGATCACATATGTATTAATAATAAGTTTAAGTCATCCTTACAGGATGTAAAAGTATACAGAGGGGCAGATGTAGCTTCTGATCATCATCTTTTGAAAGCCAAACTTAAAATTAAACTAAAAAGGTATACTACAACGAATAAGGGTAGAAAGTATTTCAATGTAGGTTTTCTTAAAGAACAAGAAATTAAAGAAAAATTTGCAGTCACAATATCAAACAAATACCAAGTCCTCCAACAACTAGAAAATAAAATAAATATAAAAGATCATTGGAAACAGGTAAAAGATATATGGAAAGACACATGTGAAGAAACACTGGGGAAAAGAGAATGCCAGAATAAGGCATGGATGACAGCAGAGACCTTAGATAAAATTAAAGAAAGAAAGAACAAGAAAGCAGACATAAATAAAAGCAAAACAAGAAGTAATAAAGCCAAGACACAGGAAGCTTACACAGAGGTGAACAAAGAAGTGAGAAGATGCATTAAAAGGGATAAAAGGAAATATATAGATGAACTAGCTAAAGAGGCAGAAGAAGCAGCAAATAAAGGGAATATGAAAGAACTGTACAACAGCACAAAGAAATTTAGTGGAAAATACAAACAGATCAATGCCTTTATTAAAGATAAGAAAGGAAATCTGCTTAGTAATATAAGGGAACAAATGGAGAGATGGAAAGAACACTTTGAAGAACTTTTGAACAGACCTGGCTCAAATAATCCTCCAGATATACTACCAGCAGAAGAAGAGTTACACGTTAACTGTGGAAAACAAAGTAAAGAAGAAATAATGAAAGCCATCAAACTATTAAAAAATGGTAAAGCCACAGGACCAGATGAAATTCCTTGGAAGCCATCAAAGCAGATATTAACACCTCTACCAAGATGCTACATAATCTATTAGATAAAATTTGGGAGAGGAAAGAAACACCTAAAGACTGGAAAGAAGGTTATTATGGAATCCCCATACAGTTTATTAACCTGATAAAACAATGTATGAAGGAACAAAATGTAGTGTGGTGCATGAAGGACAGCTTACAGAAGCATTTGAAATAAGAACAGGAGTAAGGCAGGGATGCCTTCTGTCTCCATTTCTCTTTCAGCTGGCCATAGATTGGATTATGAAAATAACTCAAAACAACAGAAATGGGATCCAGTGGTCACTGACCAAACAACTTGATGATTTAGACTTTGCTGATGACAAAGCTCTCCTATCACACAGCCATCAACAGATGCAGGATAAAATTAGCATACTTGATGAGAGATCACAACAGCTAGGACTGAATATTAATAGAGATAACACCAATATTATGAGAATTAATACAGTTGGCAATAACCAAATAAAACTAGGAGAAATACCTCTACTAGACGTACAATCTTACATATATCTGGGCAGTAATATAGATAAAGAGGGAGGAACAGAAAATGATACTAAAATAAGGATATCAAAAGCAAGATGAAGATGATGGGGAAGACATGGAATGATCTTAAAAGAATGGCAAGAAACAGAATGGCTTGGAAAGTGTTTGTTGAAGACCTATGCTCCACAGGAAGCTAAAAGGTAGGAGAAAAGAAGGCACTATTCAGCAACATGGGCTACCAATCAGTATAACATGGATGCCAAGGTACCAATCAGCAATAGAGCTGAAAGCTGTCAATGAATTGTAGATCATGACTTGCAGCACGATCAGTGAATCCAAACTATCCAGGTACCACTCCACCTCTTCACAGTGCCTCTAGAAACAGATTTACCAGTCTAGTCTGGCCAAGTGAGTACAGATCAAAATGGAAGACAACACAGTACTCAAAAATACCACACTGAAGTTGGATGTGTTGGACAAAGGTGCAAATATCACAGTTCTACTGCAAACCACAACACAATGCATCAAACCTCTTTTAAGGACGGATGACAAAGAGGTAAGTTCCTTTATGAATCATGTGAAGGCTTATACATTAGGCAAGCATTACAAAATAAATGACAACATATAAAAGAACAAAATAAACAATAAAAGTGGAAGGGCTCTTATGTGACGTTCTTCATTCACAGTTCCGGAAACAGAGAAAGGGCAGCATAAGTCGAGCACAAGAAAAAGTTCTGGTGACGAAAATTGAATACACATGTGGTAGGGTATACTAGACAAGGCTGTAAAATGGCAAAACCGAGAACAGAGATAAGTGGGCAGAGTCTACAAAACAATATCCTCAATAGGATGCAGTAACAATTGAATTATGAAAATAAAATGAAATATAAAAATAAACTCACCATTTCTTCAGAATTTGCAAGGAAAACATGACACATGAAGTCTGCAGTGATCTGGTATCGTGCCAGGTAAGCAAAACATTTTGCATCCTGGTGCATTTTAGCAAATCTGGTAACTCCTCGGAGATGTTGCTGGAATAACAGCTGTTTCTCCTCATCTACCAGCTTGTAAACGATTAAGTTCTCTCCATAAACTTCTATAAGAACATCCAGAACATTCTCTCTTTTTCTGTGCATCTCAGCCATAACCCAAGGCTGCACTGTTTGACTGAACAAACGATTGACTGACATTGAGCCTAAGTATCTGGCCGAGAATTTCTGTGAAGGTTTCAATGGCTCCTTATTGTGACTATCACCCAGATTGACTTGGTCTGTTTGCATTTTCAACGTAATTATCACTTTCCCAGCAAGAGAATTTCCATATAATTAATCAGAAGTCTGTGTTTCTCTCAGCTGTTAGAAAGAAAAAAATTAAAATGTTATGCTATCTTTAGTTAACTCTTTCCATATGGAAGCTTTTATCAACGCAACAGAAGAGATTTCAGAGCCAAATATTTCATGGTTTTAAGAATCAATCTACATATTTATATTTATCTAACATATAACATATTATATATGAATTTTTAGATAATTGAACAAGGTATTAGATTTCACCAATATCAAGATGATACAAGACATGTAAAATGAATATGGTTTGATGGCGTTCACGCTAATCAAATTCAGTGTGGCGCACTATGCGGCGAAACGTATGCTGCCGAAATCGTCATGGCACACAGTGTGGCGAAATGTATGGAAAGAGTTGAGATAAGGAGAACCTGACCCACTTGCAAGAACTCTGTAGTATGGCTTGGCATCCAATTTTATGTGGGAGTATTCTGCTGGGTGTTCTCGAGATAAGATGACAGCCTCTGGATAGAAAGGTCCATGGTTCAAATCCTGGTTCAAATCAGGTGGTGGGAATTTTAAAAAAACATTCGCTTCATAGCTTCTCATGGCATTTACCTTCTTCTAGTATCTGGGAAGTGAGATCCAATGTCTACCCCAATCAGATAATAACAAAAAACAGGAGTTTACATGTGTTCCCTGTCCTTAATGTTGTCTATCAGTTTTTTAAATGATTTTATTAAAAGCAACAATTTTAAACCATCTAGTATTTTCACAAATCCATGTCCTGTATCTCTGTTTTTCATTGCAATTGATCATATTAGATCATGCATGGCAAACTCTCTCACTTCCTCTTTCTACTGCTCACAATGTATCTCCCTAATGAGATAAATTATATCTTATAACTGTAGTAGGTTATCTTTGTTCACTCAATGGCAGTGGTTAGAGTCTCTGGGGAGGTCTAGTCTGTTTCATTTTCATGCCATGGCATGTGAGTGTAAGAGGTAATGAATGTGCTGACAGACTTGCCAATAAGGCTGATGTTGAGTGCAGAAGGGAGAACTGAATGTCCTCCTGGGCAAAAAGTACGACTCAAAAAAAGACCCTGAATCTGCAGCCATGAACAGAATTCACGAATATCATGTCAAGGTGGGAGATGACAGATCAGAGCGCTTCACAAGAATCCAAAAAAGACTTATCAACCAACACAACGCAACTGCCGTTAGTCACTAGATGTTGATAGATATTCCTCAGAAGAGATCTTAGCACTTATAGACTTGTCCGACAGATAATCAGGATGACCTGTTAACTAAAGAACTAAACTAAACTAAACTTTGTTCACTGAGTTTTCTCACTATATAATCATTTGACTAGACTTTGTAGCTCTACATATCATTCTAAACCTTCTACGTAAAGAATGTTTATATATTATATGTTGAACAATTTTCTTGTATGTATATTTATTATGACTTTGAAATCAATGCATTCTCATATCAAGATGACATCAAACTAGTTGGATCAAATCTGACATTTCATAACACTGAAAAATTTAATTTTTAAAAAAAAGATATTTTTATAATAGAATTATTCTATTTCTGAGGTCTGCCAGGGATAACTGAGACAGCAAGCCCAATCTAGCGACCACATAACAGATTAAAGTTATTTCATCCATTCACCATATAACAGATTAAGATTTAATGTCACCTATGATAAAAGAAAGCTTGACCATGCAAGGAATTGGACTCACATCTGCCTGATTGGAAAATAACCAATCTGATCCATTTGACCAGCCACTTCAACAAAAACCTGGCACTGAGACATGTATTCTTTCTATTTCTTATTAACACATTTAGAACAGCTAATGTCCCAGTTAACTCTTTAACTTAGGACCATTCCTAACATCCAGACAATTCAAAAGCATTTTGTCCATATATGATTTCATCAATTATCCTGTAACCTTATCGGTTGTTGGGGCACTGTAGATGACATTTTCACAAATTGCTTCCAATTGTCATGATTTGGAGCAACTCTAGGCAATACAACAAAAGACATTCCTGTCCATTCTCTGATATTATCCACATCTTTTCTTTTGTCCTCCCTGTCTTCTTTTGCCTTTTTACCTATGTGTGATTATATTCCATTAGCCTGTATTGTTTAGTCCCATTGTCTAGTTTATCACATTAACCAGCATACTCTCTTTAATTCAACTTATACTTTCATAAGCTTTAATTAGGAAAATACAAATATAAATAAGTTTGAATTTACTGATACTGAGTACCCCACAATATCAAATCAAATATTTAAAGTAGCAATAACAAAATTTGTTTAAGTTGAAATAGCTTCAGAATCTTTTTTTTTCGTCTTTTTAAATGTTTACGCATTAGGACATGGATGCCTTATGTTGCTAGTTTACGGCAAACTGTGATATCTACGCCTTCTAGCTGTCACATCCATCTGCCTTTGGTATGAGTAGATTTTTAATTTAATCATTTTTGCCTGGGCCGGAGTCAATTTTAGCCTACTCCTTTCTACTTTAAGTGCCATGGGTGTTTAACATGTCTGTGTGTACATGGGACTTCCTTTATTTGTGCTATTATCTGTGAGAGCTAAACATCAGATTTCACTACCCAGATTATCTTTCCTTCGCCTGAAGAATTATCTATATCTGCAATGTCGTTTCCTGTATAAATGTTACTGTCTTTTGTAATTTTGCAGTGGTCCATATAGTTTTGTCTGTAGTGTTCTATCTATGGGCTAATGGGTTTTACTTAGTCTACAATATTCAGTACAGTCTTGTAATATATGTTCAGAAGTCTGGGGCACCTGTCCACATGTACTTGTAGTTGAGGTGCCGATCTTGAATTTTGTATACATGTGACTGTGGAGTCAAATTTATCCTGTTCTGAGGCATATAATGATACCTTGTTCCCATCTATTCATGTTATGAAAGGCATCCTAGTTTGGGGCTTGCGGTCTTCTGATTGATTTGATTATCTGTTTCTTATGATGGTATGTAACTGGTGCCTCACTATCCAGAAAGCAGGGGAGAGCAAAGCCACAAAGAGATCATGGAATCAAAAAGAAAAATTCCTATCTTGTCATGGACTAACATCTTACCTATAGACCACCTAGTTCCCCCAATCAGAACCACATTTTAAAAGCCAAAAATAATAGAAATCTCTTTATACAGAGCTTTGCAACAAGAGGCAATCTGATCATCAGAAAATTACCCCATTTAGAAACTGTTTCAGCCCTTTAGCTTTTTGATGCTCAGGGAGGGGAGAGGGGATAATGGGTGGCCACTTGAGTCGGCCTCCTGTTGCGTTTGCACCTGAAAACTCACATAATGTTGAATATATAATAACTTTACTACGGCCTGCATTAAACTTCTGATTGAGTCTACTGTCCATAATTGGTTGCAAATATATGTCACAACCCTACCAGAGACCATTGAGTGCTGTCCTCTTTGTGGTGCCGACAGTCTTAAATTAATAAATTAATATAAAAGTTGAAATAGAATCCGAATTATATTTTTTAAGCCATGATATACCTAACAACATGCTCATTTATTAGATGCAATCACAAGTATATGTTTTGCTGATGTCCGCACTGATTCTATATGTTTGTACATTTTACAAATTGTTTTATTTTCATTGGTTACTAACATTTAATTGGTTATTTGATTGCTGCAGAGGGGTCATTTTCTTTAAAGAAATACACAGGGAGCCAACTTTTACTGCAGCGAAAACTTGACAAAATGTATAAATACCTAGACTAAAATAACAAGGACAGATAACAAATTCAAGCATTGTCAACTCCTATAGCTTAATGATAATAAGACAAGACTTCACAAAACAAAGAAGAATTATCTTTATTAATCATTTAATGTCAGTGTTAAAGTATAAATAATACATTTGCTCTGTTTATGAAATATTTTGTGACAACTGGGAAAATTGAGAGACGATGAGATAGAGGGAAGCAAAGAGAAAAGATAGCAGACAGCTTAAGAGAATGGCTTGGCAGAAGGTCAACAACAGCAAATTATAAATAACTGTCACGATAAAAATTTGTGGAGAGACATGATCACCAACGCCAGCATGCATGGTACTTGATGATGATGATGTTAAAGTATTAAAAAATACATTTGGAATTTTTATGAAATATACATTGCTTTAATACATCATGAGTAAACAGACCAACAGAAGCTAACAAATGCTATGAGATGATTTTACCTCTAAATATTTCTTGCTATTATTCTCTGACATGCTGGCAACTCTTTTCATGAATGCCTATATAACAATTTATTTATGCTTTATTTTTCATAAATATTTACACTATTTTTTTTTAAAATAAAATTCCATTTCTAATTAACAAAGTAATTGAGCACAACAAAACTAAACTCTGGTTACAAATTATATATATTATATTCTACTTGTTTATTCAAACAATTTTTGGTAATTAGTTTACACTGAGTTCACAGTAAACCAACTCCAAGTTATTTATTTTATAACTTTATCAAGTTGATTGAAGTTGTGCATGTCAACACTAAACAAAACTCAATAATTATGATGACACTTTCAAAATTATTTCAAATCTACTTTCTAATCTTTCTTTCTAATTCCAGTTTCTATGATGCACCTCCTTTACTCTATCTCTATCAAGATAACTAGTTGAGTTAATAAAGTTAATTCTATTTACTAATTTATTTTAATTTAAATATTTACACAAATTAATTTCACTTTTTCTTTTAATTTAATAACTCTTAAGTGATCCTCTGAGAATAAAATATAACTTTCTTGTTGAAGTCGTCATTGTAAAATGGGTTAATATATTAACTGACAAAGTAACAAAGTAACCTAAATATAATTAATTAAACATTGTACCGTCACGAGCTTAACCATTGAGCCCCTAAACTTAAACCTTGACTGTGTTGTACTAACGAAATGTTGAACACAAGGCCCAGCAGGGATCCTAGCCCTGATGATGTCCAGACTCACTGGAGGCCAGAGACACGACACAAACAATAAATCAATATCATCACGTCCTGATTACCACATAAAATATGTGATGGTTGGCCACATATGGTTGTTATCAAAAGTTAGACCACGAGCACAAACACTAATGAGCACACATTCACAAATTGATGATAATCTCAATCTACTTGACGATGATAAACTTAACTGGTATAACTGATAACTTAACAACAGTACACCCTGATGAGACTGGTAAACTAAGGTTGAGACTTCCTTCCCAGCAAATTTAACTTGACGATTATTATTTAATTTCTTTGTAAAACTTTTATTTTTTTTTAGCTTCCACACTCATTAAAATCCAAATTAAAAATCCACCAAAAAGAATAACAAATTACTCTAAACCTCAACAAACTCTAACTCAACTGTTGTTTACGTGATTTAACAAACAACAAGTTTAAAAAAAAAAACAATAACAAACAACAGCAACAAGTCGTCCATGAATAGAGAGAGCGCGTCTGCTGGTAAAAAAAAATCTTCAAACTAAAACCAAACAACATACAACACGACGTTCGTTATAACCAGCCACTGTACCTACAACTCGTTACCATAATAAGATTAATGGTTCACGGAATATCCTCACGTTAACACGAAGTATTAGTAGCTGAAGAAACGTATTTCATGACATCTTGAGGCTGAATAAGATAGTTGCCTCAAATGTCAGAGCACACACACATCTCTCTGAGACCCTCCTTAAACCCCATCTCCTGTGTTGTAGCTACTGACTGTAGCGGTGTGGTTTAGCTGGACGTACCGCTACCACTGTACTACCTAGGCTCAAGGCGAAATAACAGGATTACATACATTCCCCCCACCTCGTCCACGTACAGCAGTGTTCATATTTTATTAGAATTATCTTCGGTGGTAAATATCAACATTGTAATATCTCGTTGGAGGCAGGCACAAATATCACATATTTCACATACAAGTATATCTTTGGTTTACTAGGAAGTTGTTTGCAGAAAATTGTTTACATAAAACGGAGAAGCTCATATGTTACGTTTTTTTCCCCCTCTTCAATAACTTTTTTTTTTTAAATAGATGATGTAGAAGGAAAAGGTAAGAAAAGGGGAGAGGATTGGATTCGTTTTTGTTTAGTGGGGTAGGGAACGTGCAAATGTTTTTGTGAGGATTGAGATAAGGGGGAAAATTATGTCGGGAAGGCAGGGAGATGATATGTTTGTGGGGAAGGAGAAATATTCTGTAGGGAGATGATATGTTTGTGGGGAAGGAGAAATATTATGTAGGGAGATGATATGTTTGTGGGGAAGGAGAAATATTATGTAGGGAGATGATATGTTTGTGGGGAAGGAGAAAATGAGAAATGTTCTGTTGAAAGGGCGTGAAGATTATATGTTTGTGGGGAATGAGAAATCTTCTGCAGGGAGATGATATGTTTGTGGGGAATGAGAAATCTTCTGCATGGAGATGATATGTTTGTGGGGAATGAGAAAATGATAAGTGTACTGTAGGGATGGCACGGAGATGATATGTTTGTGTGGAGGGAGAAAATGATAAATATTCTGTAGGGAGGGCAGGGAGATATGTTTGTGGTGAGGGAGTAAAGGATAAATATTATGTAGGGAGGGCAGGGAGATAATATGTTTGTAGAGAAGGAGAAAATGAGAATTGTTCTGTAGGCAGGGCAGGGAGATGATATGTTTGTGGGAAAGGAGAAAGGAGAAATGTTCTGTAGGCAGGGCAGGGAGATGATATGTTTGTGGGAAAGAGAAAAGGAGAAATGTTCTGTAGGCAGGGCAGGGAGATGATATGTTTGTGGGAAAGGAGAAAAGGATAAATGTTCTGTAGGCAGGGCAGGGAGATGATATGTTTGTGGGGAAGAAGAAAATGAGAAATGTTCTGTAGGCAAGGGCAGGGAGATGATATGTTTGTGGGAAAGGAGAAAAGGAGAAATGTTCTGTAGGCAGGGCAGGGAGATGATATGTTTGTGGGAAAGGAGAAAAGGAGAAATGTTCTGTAGGCAGGGCAGGGAGATGATATGTTTATGGGGAAGGAGAAAAGGATAAATGTTCTGTAGGCAGGGCAGGGAGATTATATGTTTGTGGGGAAAGAGAAAAGGAGAAATGCTCTGTAGGCAGGGCAATGAGATAATATGTTTGTGGGAAAGGAGAAAAGGAGAAATGTTCTGTAGGCAGGGCAGGGAGATGATATGTTTGTGGGGAAGGAGAAAAGGAGAAATGTTCTGTAGTCAGGGCAAGGAGATAATATGTTTCTGGGGAAGGAGAAATGGAGAAATGTTCTGTTGGAAGGGCGGGAAGATTATATGTTTGTGGGAAATGAGAAATCTTCTGCAGGAAGATGATATGTTTGTGGGGAATGAGAAATCTTCTGCATGGAGATGATATGTTTGTGGGGAATGAGAAAATGATAAGTGTACTGTAGGGATGGCAGGGAGAAGATATGTTTGTGTGGAAGGAGAAAAGGAAAAATGTTCTGTAGGCAGGGCAGGGAGATGATATATTTGTGGGGAAGGAGAAATGTTCTGAAGGCAGGGCAGGGAGATGATATGTTTGTGGGGAAGGAGAAAAGGAGAAATGTTCTTATGGGAGGGCTGGGAGATGATATGTTTGTGGGAAGGAGAAAAGATGTTCTTATGGGAGGGCTGGGAGATGATGTATTTGTAGGGAAGGAGAAATGTTCTTAAGGGAGGATGATATGTTTGTAGGGATGAAAAAATGAGAAATGTTCTGCAGGAAAGGCAGGGAGATTATATGTTTGTAGGGAGGGAGAAAAAAAGAGAAATATTCTGTAGCTATTATATATCTTAGGGAGGGAGAAAAAAAAACAAATGTTTTGTTTTGTAGGGCAAGGAGATTATATGTTTTGTAGGAAACGATAAAAAGAGAAGTCTTTCTTTGACAAGCTTGTTATCGAATTCCTCAGGATTGAACTCACGTTCACAATCAACACTAGAAGCTCGAAATGTCCCACAGATGTGAACAAACAGTTATACATTCTTCCCAAATAGTTATTGAGTTATCTGCGGGCTATCATCATTGCACTCCGAACATGCCTATAGCTGTTCAGATCAGCAAGTACGGAAGTGTCCAGCGACTGACTACTCCAGTTCAAATGGTGTGATGTGTCAATTATATTTTTAAGCACTCCAATATTTATTTGTTTCAGATTTGTTCAATTAAAAGCAATCAAATACAGATAATTCACAAACAGCAGAGATAGAATTAAGATGCATCAAAGTTTGTCATATCATTGGACAGTTATCACCACTATTGTCCAACAAGGAAATAACTCTGGAGGCAAAACGAGCACTCTACAATACAATCTTCATCCCAACGTTGTGCTACCAATGCCAGACCTGGATCCTAGATGCAAAAACAATAAGAAAAAATAACCTCTACAGAGATTAAATGTGTTAGACGAATCACAGGAAACAGTCTGGCAGATAAGATCAGAAATGAAGAACTGAGAAAAAAGCTAGGAATAGCCCCCGCCATAGAATATATAAAGAAACAACAGATAAAATGGTTTGGCCACGTGACAAGGCAGAAAGAACACAACACAACACAACTAGCCTTCAGCAAATGTTGCGAGAATACCAGACCCAAGGGTCGACCACGAAAAAAGGTGGATGGATGGAATATTAGAAGCACTAGGAAACATAACAGCAGCAGAGGCGAACAGAATAGCAAATGATCGCAATTTATATCTCCCCTCGACGCTGAAAGGCAAATGAGGAAGGAAAGAAGAAAAAAGAAGAAATACAGTCCAAATACATTTGAAATATTTCTGTACTCATGATTTCATTTATTTCTAAAATATCAGAGTACTTTTTTCACATGCTTTCTTTATTTATTTCTTTTTCACGTTTTCTTTCTTTTTTTTCTTTCTTTCTTTCTTTCTTTCTTTTTTCTTTCTTTCTTTCTTTCTTTCTTTCTTTCTTTCTTTCTTTCTTTCTTTCTTTCTTTATGTATTTATTTTTTGCATTCGTCCGATAACTATTAGAAGAATGGATATTCCTCTTCGTCATCAGTCCTTAAAAGGACGTTGAGTGGGCGTCAATTATTTGTGTTGTTATTTATTTGCGCCTTTCAGCCCAACACATCCGACTTCAACACGGCATTTTTGAGTACCGGTTGTCTTCCGGCTTTGATCCCTAATCGCTTGCCCACACTGGTTAATCTGTCACTAGAGGCACCGCGAAGAGGTGGAGTAAGGTATGGATGGTTTGGGTTCACCGACCCTGGCGCAGATTACCAGCTATGAGTCTCTGGCAGCTTCCAGCTCCATTTATCTAGCCCAAAATTTAAAAAAAAAATGTTTAAATCAACATCATCTAAACATTTTGGAGACCTGGGTGGTCTCGAGGCAAGACGCCGGTGTCGGTACAGAGAGATTGTGAGTTCAAATCTTGACTGCACCAGTTGGGATTTCTATTTGTGATTTCTCTCTGCTACAACCACCCCTGGTCATAGCGGCATGGCCCTATTACAACGCCAATTACTCATCGACAGAAAAAAAAAATGAGTACCTCCGAAGACGAAGTAAATCTGCCTGTACGGCGAGTGACTCATGTACACATAACTGCCAGTGAAAAATTGGTTAACGTGCAAAATTCAGTCTCTAGTCTCTAGGGATCTCGTCAGATGTGAAAGCTTCAAAACAATCGAAAGATTCCAATTCTGTGAATTCATCCCCTGGAAACTTTTATCAAAATGAAATCACACACTGTCATTGTTAGTTATAGATTCTCCGAAATATCCACTAACATTTCGATTTATACAGAAATATAAGTATGTCTGTCCACTTCTATGAGACTAGCGTCTGTCTGACGATAATCTCTTTCCGACTTTTTACTCAATATTTTGGTCTGTTTGAAAGCAAGAAATATGGGAGTCTGTCTAAAGGCAAGCTCAATATGGGTGTCTGTCTAAAGGGAAGCTCAATATGGGTGTCTGTCTAAAGGCAAGCTCAATATGGGTGTCTGTCTAAAGGCAAGCTCAATATGGGTGTCTGTCTAAAGGCAAGCTCAATATAGGTGTCTATCTAAAGGCAGGCTCAAGGTTTTGGGTCTGTCTAAAAGCAAGCTCAATATGGGTATCTGTCTAAAGGCAAGCATAAGTGTTTGGATCTGTTTGGTGGCAAGCTCAATTCTGGGGGTCTGTCTAAAGGCAAGCTCAAGGTTTTGGGTCTGTCTAAAAGCAAGCTCAAGTACTTGGATCTGTTTGATAGCAAGCTCAATATGGGTGTCTGTCTAAAGGCAAGCATAAGTGTTTGGATCTGTTTGGTGGCAAGCTCAATTCTGGGGGTCTGTCTAAAGGCAAGCTCAAGTACTTGGATCTGTTTGATGGCAAGCCGAAGCCTGGGGTCTGTCTGACGGTAAGCTCAAGCCTGGGGTCTGTCTGAAGGCAAGTTCAAGTCTTGGGTTTGTTTAAAGGGAAACTCGAGTCCTTGCGTCTGTCTGAAGGAAAGCTCAATTCTGGGGTCTGTCTGAAGGAAAGCTCAATTCTGGGGTCTGTCTGAAGGAAAGCTCAATTCTGGGGTCTGTCTGAAGGAAAGCTCAATTCTGGGGTCTGTCTGAAGGAAAGCTCAATTCTGGGGTCTGTCTGAAGGAAAGCTCAATTCTGGGTCTGTCTGAAGGAAAGCTCAATTCTGGGGTCTGTCTGAAGGAAAGCTCAATTCTGGGGTCTGTCTGAAGGAAAGCTCAATTCTGGGGTCTGCCTGAAGGAAAGCTCAATTCTGGGGTCTGTCTGAAGGAAAGCTCAATTCTGGGGTCTGTCTGAAGGAAAGCTCAATTCTGGGGTCTGTCTGAAGGAAAGCTCAATTCTGGGGTCTGTCTGAAGGAAAGCTCAATTCTGGGGTCTGTCTGAAGGTAAGCTTAAGTCTGGGGTCTGTCTGTAGGTAAGCTTAAGTCTGGGGTCTGTCTGAAGGTAAGCTTAAGTCTGGGGTCTGTCTGTAGGTAAGCTTAAGTCTGGGGTCTGTCTGTAGGTAAGCTTAAGTCTGGGGTCTGTCTGTAGGTAAGCTTAAGTCTGAGGTCTCTCTGTAGGTAAGCTTAAGTCTGGGGTCTGTCTGTAGGTAAGCTTAAGTCTGGGGTCTGTCTGTAGGTAAGCTTAAGTCTGGGGTCTGTCTGAAGGTAAGCTTAAGTCTGGGGTCTGTCTGTAGGTAAGCTTAAGTCTGGGGTCTGTCTGAAGGTAAGCTTAAGTCTGGGGTCTGTCTGAAGGTAAGCTTAAGTCTGGGGTCTGTCTGTAGGTAAGCTTAAGTCTGGGGTCTGTCTGAAGATAAGCTTAAGTCTGGGGTCTGTCTGTAGGTAAGCTTAAGTCTGGGGTCTGTCTGTAGGTAAGCTTAAGTCTGGGGTCTGTCTGAAGATAAGCTTAAGTCTGGGGTCTGTCTGTAGGTAAGCTTAAGTCTGGGGTCTGTCTGTAGGTAAGCTTAAGTCTGGGGTCTGTCTGAAGATAAGCTTAAGTCTGGGGTCTGTCTGAAGATAAGCTTAAGTCTGGGGTCTGTCTGTAGGTAAGCTTAAGTCTGGGGTCTGTCTGTAGGTAAGCTTAAGTCTGGGGTCTGTCTGTAGGTAAGCTTAAGTCTGGGGTCTGTCTGTAGGTAAGCTTAAGTCTGGGGTCTGTCTGTAGGTAAGCTTAAGTCTGGGGTCTGTCTGTAGGTAAGCTTAAGTCTGGGGTCTGTCTGAAGATAAGCTTAAGTCTGGGGTCTGTCTGTAGGTAAGCTTAAGTCTGGGGTCTGTCTGTAGGTAAGCTTAAGTCTGGGGTCTGTCTGAAGGTAAGCTTAAGTCTGGGGTCTGTCTGTAGGTAAGCTTAAGTCTGGGGTCTGTCTGTAGGTAAGCTTAAGTCTGGGGTCTGTCTGTAGGTAAGCTTAAGTCTGGGTCTGTCTGTAGGTAAGCTTAAGTCTGGGGTCTGTCTGAAGATAAGCTTAAGTCTGGGGTCTGTCTGAAGATAAGCTTAAGTCTGGGGTCTGTCTGTAGGTAAGCTTAAGTCTGGGGTCTGTCTGTAGGTAAGCTTAAGTCTGGGGTCTGTCTGTAGGTAAGCTTAAGTCTGGGGTCTGTCTGAAGATAAGCTTAAGTCTGGGGTCTGTCTGTAGGTAAGCTTAAGTCTGGGGTCTGTCTGAAGATAACCTCAATTCTGGGGTCTGTCTGAAGGTAAGCTTAAGTCTGGGGTCTGTCTGTAGGTAAGCTTAAGTCTGGGGTCTGTCTGTAGGTAAGCTTAAGTCTGGGGTCTGTCTGTAGGTAAGCTTAAGTCTGGGGTCTGTCTGTAGGTAAGCTTAAGTCTGGGGTCTGTCTGTAGGTAAGCTTAAGTCTGGGGTCTGTCTGTAGGTAAGCTTAAGTCTGGGGTCTGTCTGTAGGTAAGCTTAAGTCTGGGGTCTGTCTGAAGATAAGCTTAAGTCTGGGGTCTGTCTGTAGGTAAGCTTAAGTCTGGGTCTGTCTGAAGATAAGCTTAAGTCTGGGGTCTGTCTGTAGGTAAGCTTAAGTCTGGGGTCTGTCTGAAGGTAAGCTTAAGTCTGGGGTCTGTCTGTAGGTAAGCTTAAGTCTGGGGTCTGTCTGTAGGTAAGCTTAAGTCTGGGGTCTGTCTGTAGGTAAGCTTAAGTCTGAGGTCTCTCTGTAGGTAAGCTTAAGTCTGGGGTCTGTCTGTAGGTAAGCTTAAGTCTGGGGTCTGTCTGTAGGTAAGCTTAAGTCTGGGGTCTGTCTGAAGGTAAGCTTAAGTCTGGGGTCTGTCTGTAGGTAAGCTTAAGTCTGGGGTCTGTCTGAAGGTAAGCTTAAGTCTGGGGTCTGTCTGAAGGTAAGCTTAAGTCTGGGGTCTGTCTGTAGGTAAGCTTAAGTCTGGGGTCTGTTTGTAGGTAAGCTTAAGTCTGGGGTCTGTTTGTAGGTAAGCTTAAGTCTGGGGTCTGTTTGTAGGTAAGCTTAAGTCTGGGGTCTGTCTGTAGGTAAGCTTAAGTCTGGGGTCTGTTTGTAGGTAAGCTTAAGTCTGGGGTCTGTCTGAAGATAAGCTTAAGTCTGGGGTCTGTCTGTAGGTAAGCTTAAGTCTGGGGTCTGTCTGAAGATAAGCTCAAGCATGGGTATGTCTGAAGATAAGCTCAATTCTGGGGTCTGTCTGAAGGTAAGCTTAAGTCTGGGGTCTGTCTGTAGGTAAGCTTAAGTCTGGGGTCTGTCTGAAGGTAAGCTTAAGTCTGGGGTCTGTCTGTAGGTAAGCTTAAGTCTGGGGTCTGTCTGAAGGTAAGCTTAAGTCTGGGGTCTGTCTGAAGGTAAGCTTAAGTCTGGGGTCTGTCTGAAGGTAAGCTTAAGTCTGGGGTCTGTCTGAAGGTAAGCTTAAGTCTGGGGTCTGTCTGTAGGTAAGCTTAAGTATGGGGTCTGTCTGAAGATAAGCTCAAGCATGGGTCTGTCTGAAGATAAGCTCAAGCCTGGGGTCTGTCTGAAGATAAGCTCAAGCATGGGGTCTGTCTGAAGATAAGCTCAAGCCTGGGGTCTGTCTGAAGATAAGCTCAAGCCTGGGGTCTGTCTGAAGATAAGTTCAAGCCTGGGGTTTGTCCGATGGTAAGCTCAAGTCTGGAATTTGCCTGAATCAATGCCAGCTCAAGGTGTCATCAACTCGGGCAGTTGCCCAGAACGCCATATATTTGCGGGGCGCCATCAAGTTCGTTCCTTGTGAAAATGTTTATAACTAAACTAAAAAAGGGTGCCGATGTTCAACCTGCCAAGGACGCCAGCAACCATAGCGCCGTCTCTGGTCTGAGGGCAAGCTCAAGCATTGTTGAGAGAGGGAGGTTGTTTTGTTGGAAGGGAGAAGACATATTTTATGTGGAGATATATATATATATATAAAGAAAGAGGAGATGTCTCGTTAAGAAGAAAAAGAGATGTTTTTTTAGGAAGCGAGAAGAGGTAACTCTTAAGAAGAGAGAAGGGAACGATGTTTCGTCGGGAGACGATAATTTTTGTTAAGGCAGAGAAAAGACATTTTTTTTAAATAATGTGGTAGTATATATATATAATGTATTATTTTATACATATATATATAAATATAGGGTGTTTATAAGTCTCACTACACTTGGTATCTAGGTCAATTTGAAAAAAATGTTTATGACGTCATCATAATATGTGCTCAATGGTAAGTTCACTTGTTGCGACAGTTTTCTTAATGACTTGTCTGGACTTTTAAGGATTCTGTCTTGGATATCTAAACATATTTCATCATTCACAGCAGGCCTACCAGATCGTGGAGCATCTTCCACATTTCCAGTAGCAATAAACTTATTCAACAAATTTCATTGACAGTGGGAGCACATATTGTGATGACGTCATAAACATTTTTTTTTCAAATTGACCTAGATACCAAGTGTAGTGAGACTTTATAAACACCCTGTACATAAATACTACGGCACTCAATTGTTCTATAAAACCACATTTCAAGAATGGACAGCTAAGAAGAGTAAAGAACAGAACCTTTGAAAGAGGCCAAAGCAAAGAGAACGCTACTTTCCAATATTAGGAAGAAAAAGTCATCATTTTGGCCATGTAATGAGAAGGGAACAGCTGGAATATATTGTGACAACCTGGAAAGTTGAGGGACAAAGAGATGGAGAAAAGCAAAGAGAAAAATACCAGGCAGCTTAAGAGAATAGCTTGGCAAAAGGTCAACAATAGAAATTATAAATAGCTGTCGAGATCGAATGTTGTGGAGAGGCATGATTACCTTTGTCTTGTTCTGGAGGTTACACAAGAGATAAGAGGAAGTAAGTAACGTAAGAGTAAAGAGCCCCCGTCACGCCCAGTGGCGTATAGGGAATATGGGATTAGTGACCATATATTTTACAGACCTTCAGCACATGATTTTTTGGGGGTAATGTGGTCGGTATTACGTCCGTGCCGCTTTACCTTCCCAGAAAAAAATCCGGTACCCATTTAAGGCTGGGTGAACTCGGTTTGGGATCGAACCCTACCCCTTGTCCTTTGTAGTCCCGTTCACTAACCACTGCGCTATCGCAGCTCCCGAGACCAGGGAGGGTAACTTTATAAGGAAACTACAGATTAATTTTTCCTTATTTTTTTTTTTAATCACCACCCTTTCTAGTGGGATTTGAACCCGAGTCCTTCCAGTCCTGAGGCCACCGTCGTTCCTCTAGACTAACCCATCCCAGCACCTTATTAAAATGAAACGGACACAAGTGTACTTGCGCAACAGAAGGGAGTAAAGGCATCGTTACCCTCTCGGATAACGGCAATAAACAGAAGTTATCGCGTGCGCTCGCGCACGTTAAAGAACCCTTGGTAGTTCAAATCGAAAAGAGTAGGCCGCAAATACAGCCGCTTCCCAGGTAAAATTGTCAGTAGAAACCTACCAAAACCATGAATCTCAGATCGTACTACGGAGTTCGTGCACGTGGGCCAGGATTCTCCCCAGATTTTATCGAGGGGGAATATCAGAGCACTTATGGATTCACCCGGTGTGTAGTGATAATGATCCTTTCAACAAACAAACAGATCACTAGATGGAGGGGTTAGAAAAACACATTATAACATGAATTTTGTTTCGTAACTAGAGAGATGTTTTGTTTCGTTGGGAATGAGAGCGAAGTATTTTAAAATGTCAATGTCAAAATGGCGTTGTCCGCTGTCAAGTTGAGCAGTCACATCAAAGAGTTAAGGTTTCATCTTTGCCTAAAATCTGCTGCCAGTAAGGGAGTACGGTATGTTAGGCTCAGGAAATTACTGACAACGTTGTATATTCTCATCGGTGAATTATAGTAATAATTTACGAGTTTAGCGTCCCAAATCAAATTATTTCTGCTAACCTAAAACTCAAAAACTGAGTCGAGTTCTCACTCTCGACTCTCAGCAGTTCTCAGTTTGAGTCAGTAAAGTGTAAAGTAAAGTGATCTCTCACTTCTACTCACTCACTCACTGGCTGGATGTATTATTGTATACATACTTGAATTATCAACTGTTTCTAGTTTTTGTGGCTATAGTCATATTTTTTTCAACAAGGTTTTACTTTTTAGTGTTAGTAAATAGTTGTGGGCTATTCCAAACGTAAAACTACTCTAGGTACTTTGGCTTTTTTTTCAAAATAATTTCTAATAATTGAAACCAGGATAGCTGAATAGCCCTCGAAGTGAGTAAAACAGTGATACCTGAATCATGTTTGTACGACAATTAGAAAAAAAGTTACGATTTTTTAAGTGAATTATTTCTGTGTTAAATGATCATCATCATCATCATTGAGTGCCGTCTCCGCAACGAAGGTTGGCTACCATGGAGCGCCATTTTGCTCTATCTCTTGCTTTGATGGTGCAGGTTGTCATTGGTTGATTTGTCCATCTTTTGATGTTACTCGTCCATGTTAATCTTGGTCTGCCTCTGCCTCTTTTACCTTGTATTTTCCCCTCCAGGATCACTTTCAGTAGGCTGTTGTGTCTTTTAACATGGCCTAAGAATCGCATTTGTCTTGTTCTAATTGTGTTCAGAAGTTCTCTTTTCATTTTTAGTTGTTTTAAGACTTTGTCATTTGTTTTCTTTTCCTTCCATCCAATTCTACCTATTCTTCTATATATCCACATTTCAAAGGCTTCAATTCTCTGTTCTGTTTTCTTGTCTAATGTCCATGTTTCAGCACCATATATAGGAATATTGAGAAGATGTAACATTTTGCTATTCTTAGTTTTAGCTCTGGTGTTATTTGTTTTGATGTTAGTATGTCCTTCATGACATTAAAATTACTTTTTGCCATTCCTATTCTTTTGTTTATTTCAGTTGTACATTTTCCATCACTGGTTATAGTATGTCCAAGGTAGTTATAGTTCTGAACTGTCTCAAGGTCTATTCCTTCAATTTTGATATCCACTTGTGGGTTTTGGGTATTTTCTTTGTTTATGATCATAGTTTTAGTCTTTTTGATATTCATATCTAGTCCATATTTTTGCTTGTCGTGTTTATTTCATTAAGTAATTGTTGTAGGTCTTTAGGATTTTCTGCTAGTAGTACAGTATCGTCAGCATATCTTAGGTTATTGATTATCTTTCCATTAATTTGTAGGCCTGGCATCTCTATGATGTTTTTAAAGATTTGCTCAGTGTATAGATTGAACAAGCTTGGTGATAGGATGCATCCTTGTCTTACTCCTCTTTTTATATCAATGGGTGTAGAGAACTCTTTGTTATATTTTATTATTGCTGTTTGCTCCCAGTATAGATTGCATATTAGTCGTATATCCATGTCATCTAGATGTATCTCTTTTAGGCATTCTATAAGTTGTTTGTGGTGTACTCTATCAAAAGCTTTGGTGTAGTCTATGAAGCAGGCATATATTGGTTTGTTTACTTCTGTGTATTTTTCGATTAATGTTCTCATGCAGAATATGGCTTCTTTTGTCCCGCTATTTTTCATAAATCCAAATTGCTGCTCATCTAATTCAGTATTGATTTTATTCTGAATCCTTCCTTGTATAACTTTTAGCAAGATTTTTGTAACATGGCTCATTAGGCTTATTGTTCTAAAGTCACTGCATTCAACTGCACCATTCTTTTTAGGCAATGCAATGAAAGTTGATGTTTTTAGTTCATTTGGTATGTATCCTGTGTGGTATATGTCGTTGCATATGTCTGTAATCACTTCAATGCCAAAATCTTCAAGTGCCTGTATCATCTCTATCTGTATGCTTTCAGGTCCTGCTGCTTTTCCCCTTTTCATTGTTTTTATAGCTTTTTCCACCTCAGATTTTAAGATTTTATAGCCTGATGTACATTTTATAACTGGTTTCTTGTCCCTTTGATCATGAAATAGTTCTGTTATATATTCCTGCCATCTCTCTATGATATCCTTATTGTCTGTTAGCATTTTTCCTTTTTTGTCTGCAATGCATCCACCTTCTGTGGCTTTTTTATTTTTATTAGTCATTCTCTTTATTTCTGTGTGCATTCCTCTTAGGTCTTGTTTGCTTTCCATAGTTTCTATTTCTCTACATTTTTGGCTGAGCCAGTCTTCTTTTGCTTTTTTGCACATTTTGCGTATCTCATTATCTATTTTATTGTATTGGGCAGTGTTCTTCGCTTGTCTCCTTTCTTCCATTTTTTCTAAGATGGTGTTAGTTATCCATTTTTGTTTTTTGTTCTTTTCTCTTTTGGGTAAGGTGTCGCAGGCTTTTTGTATGCTTTTCTTTATGCATTGCTATTTGGTTGTTACTTTTTCATCAGGATTTTCTCTTCTGTATTGTTCAATTCCTTCCTCTAGCAGCTTCTGGTATGTGTTCTTTACTTGTATTGTATAGGTATCTTTAATATCTTTTTGATTTAAAGCTGTTATGTCGAGTGGGTTTGTTGATGAATCAGATTTTTGCTTGTTTCTCTTTAGTTTGATTTTCATTTTAATCATTACAGGATTGTGATCAGAATTAATATCTGTTAAATGATGCAAAGAAGAAAAACCATAGCGCCAGGTTGGCCATGCAAAAAGAAAGCCAAATTTTAAATAAGAAGCCAAATTTTTTTTTTATTAAATTAAAATTATTATCATTACATTTGGTGTACATTTTCAAAATAATCATTATATTTGGTGTACAATAAAAAAAAAATAATACTTTTTATTTGATTTGCGTCAAAAATAAGTCATTTAAATTGATTTATATCAAAGTAATGGTAATTTTCAGGAATTTACGTCAAAAATAACAGTAATTCTCTGCAATTTATGTAAGAATAATTATAAATTTCTATGATTCACATAAAAATAATACTGAATTTCTGCTAAAGAAGTCACATCATTATTATTGTTATTTTATGTGTATAAGAAGTATAATTTTATTATTAATTTTTTTTATTCATTAAAAAAAATATATGTATACAGTATATAAATTAAAAAAAACTTTCAATTCAATAATTGGGAATATTTATTAATATTAGGCAACTGGAAATACTACATTTTAAATTAAATATAACTAACTTATAACTATAATAAAAAAAAAAAACGTTGAGTGAGTCTGAGTTAGAGGCACTTGATGATGGTTGAAGAGACCAAGCATGGGGGAAAACCGGAAATTTTGTATAATGATGGTGTGGTCGTTCAAATGCCAATAATTTCAATAGGGGCTATCATATCCATTTAAAATTTCCCACAAATATGTAGAAGTGGTTATAGAATCAGGTTATCTTTATTATTTAAACCTACGTTCGCAGGATTTTTTTCTGCAATGACTTAAGTTCAACAGTGGACATAAGTCTTTGATCCCTGCTGGATCGCCGCCATGCTAATCAATGGGGAAAACAAATGCCGATAATTTCAATAGGGGCTATCATATCCATTTAAAATTTCCCACAAATATGTAGAAGTGGTTATAGAATCAGGTTATCTTTATTATTTAAACCTACGTTCGCAGGATTTTTTTCTGCAATGACTTAAGTTCAACAGTGGACATAGTCGCCGATCGGCCATGTTATTTATATGGAGCGAGCAGGGGCATCAATTTTCGCGATTGCCGCAACATCCTAACACGAATCATTTTGAAATTTCACACACTTATGTAAAAATGGACGCTAAATCTAAATATCCATATTATTTTACTGCGTCATGCTTTTTTTCGGGTGAAAATATGATGATACCGTCGTATGTAGCTGGAACATGCGTTGTAAGACAAAATACAATCGTTTTAGATCACTTCCGACTTTTTAAATAGGCGGACGGAACTCTCATTGTTAGAAAACAACTTAAGTTTCGTATAAATAGCTTCCGGAAACATCATCGGAAAACGATTTGCATATACGATGTAAAAATTCGGATTTTTTTCAGACGGCTCCTGGCCACATATATTTACTTAAGTGACGTCATAACCGGTAACGGCGTCTATGGAGATATCGAAGTATCTAACTACTCCACCTCCTAACCCAAGCCCTGGGGTTAAACATTAGTCAAAAAAAAATATTTAATATATACCTAGATAGTATAGTCTTTAGTGAGAACAAACAAGTGATACCTTATTCACGTTTGTATGTGTAAATTGTGTACCAGTGGCGTATTGTTTTTGGGGTCAGGGCTGCCACTGACATAATAAATAAAAACATACATCATTATATTCAGTAGGCTAACATAAAGTAAAGTAATATTTTCTAATGACATTGATTGACATCACTACATTTTAAATTACTTACTTATTTATTTATGTTAATTATATCTGTCTTGTTTGGGATGAAAATGTCTTAATGACTTTGTCATTGAAAGTACTGTTGGGTTTGTTTTTAAGTTTCTGAGGGAGTGATTCCTCAATGGACATTAATGCCAAACCAGATAAGCGTTCTTCTGTCTGAGTTGAGCGACAATAAGATTTGATTCTCTTGAGAGCAGAAAAAGTTCTTTCTACAGATGCTGATGTGCATAACGTAGTTATAAATAGCAAAGGAAGTTCCGGTAATCAGACATAGTTTCACATTCACTTTGTGGCACTTCTGATTGTCTAGAGCTAAAAATAACCCAGGAAACCACATTCCTCTAACGGCAACACCCGCTATATTATTTTGACTCCCATTTTTTAATGTCAAGGTCATTAATACTAGGTCTGGATAGAGGAAAAATGTACTATAGGTTTCCTAGAGGTTTCAATGTAGTTTCGGTTTCATTCACAAACGTTATAGTTGCCAAAGTAAAACCTTGCTTTAATAAATGCAAATCAAAGCAAATAAATTATATTGGCCTACGAAATGTATAATAAAATATTCTAAAATTTGTAATATAATTATTTAAAAAAATATAATAAATTATCATTTCCATTTGTATTTCTTTAATATGTTCAGGCTACCGGTGGTAGCTCCAGTATCAGAGAATACGACTGATGTGTACGTCAATTATTTAAAAAGTTATGCACGGTTAAGTTTAAGGTGAAATGACACAATTTGTTGATTTAATTAGTCACGTCCTTTTGGACATTTCTTCAGCCGAAACAAACATATCAGGTGTCAAAAATAACATGTGAACCAAATCTAGGTTGCCAATACGTCCTGGAGGTTGTGACCAGTTATGGCAATAAATCATTAAAACAATATGGCGTTTTGCATTTGGTCAATGGGAGGTCAGCACCTGCAAATAAAATTCAGTAACAAACTTAGCCATAAGATATTTTTTATATAGCACCAGAGTGTTGATAAATTAATGATTAATCACATATCCAAACTGGAGGCAAAGGCGCGCCTCACAGCACCAGAGCTGGAAGTTGTCAGCATCCCATAGCTGATGGCTTGCGCCAGGATCAGTGAACCAGAACCATCCAGACCCTGCTCCACCTCTCCACTGTGCCTTTAGTAACTGACTAACCTGTCTAGTCTGGCCAAGCGAGTAGGGATCGAAGAGGGAAGACAACCCGGTACTCAAAAATGTCATGCTGAAGTCGGATGTGTTGGGCTGAAAGACGCAAATATAACAGTTATACTGCAAACCACAACACAGACACACCCACTTAACGTCCTTTTAAGGGCGGATGACGAAGAGGAATTCTATAGTCTACGAATACTCTAGAATACTTTAGACATCGGGCGAACGCAAGCAGCAAGCATATCCAAACTAAGGACTTTTTGGAATCATAGTTTTTTTTAAAAACAATTTTTCAATGTCAAAATCACGTGAGGCCGTAAATTTAAGCCATTAAAACCCATTTAAATTGTTGTTTGGGGGACAAATTTCAAAAAATAATTTCCAGAGTAGACTTCAATTTGAAACTTCACATATTTATGTATAATTTGATGCTGAATCTAAATATGCACACCAGTTGCTAATGTAATTAATCAAACTACGTATTACAATGAGATTTTCGGTCAATCATGTTAAAGAACGTGATTTTTTACAATAATTGGTTGATTAAAAAGCTGATTAAACTTCACCATTGTGGAGGGGATATATCATAGCATCATATTCTTTTTTGGCCCTAAATTTTAACACTCAAAGTGTTGGAAACGAAACAAAGAAATTTGGTTTATATAAAATATAGTAAAGCCATCCTGCCTCATTGTCAATTGTAGCCAGGTCCATAGCAACGCAAAATGGCTGCCATAACATATCAACTGGTTACTCAAATTACCTATCTAATGACAGATCCAAGAGTGACCAAATAATATGCAAAGGGACATTGCTCTGAGCAGAAATAATTTGGGATGCTAAACTCATAAATATAAGTAAGCTGGACTCATCACTCGGCAGACAAACTTTGTTACAAATATATATATTATTTTTTATATTTTTTGCGTTTGCCAGCTTTCACCTCTGGCAAAGTCCCTAGAGATGAATTTTGCATGTTACTCCATTTTTCCCTGGCAGCCGAGTGCACAGGGGTCCCTTGCCGCACAGGCAGATAACCCAGTCTTCAGAGATACTCATATTTTTTCTGTCTATGAGTAATTGATGTCTCAAGCCAGGCCTTGCTGCTAAGATCAGGGCTGGTTGCCACAGAGAGAAATCACAAAGAAAAATCTCAACTGGTGCAGGCAGGATTTAAACTCACAACTTCTCTGTCTCGAGACTGGCATCTTGCCTCCAGACCAACCAGTTCCCCTGTTACAAATATGTAATAATCTAAGAAAAATAAAAAAACCATTCAGAAACCATTCAAACCAATTTCTGGAATAGAACAGGGACGCATGATTAACTATTACTAAGATACTTAGACTTAGAGAGAGTTCGTTCGTTCGCTTTCGTCAGCTTTGACCTCTGACGAAGTCCCACCCACTCAATTTTGTGGGACTGAATTTTGCGTGTAAAGTCTGTTTTATCCCATTACAGGATGCCCCTCGCCATGCAAGCAGATTTACTCCGACTTCAGAGGTACTAATTTTTAGGGAATTAGTAAAACCCAGGTGTCCTCGCCAGGGTACGAACCCCGGCTGTTGCCGTGGTAAGCCAACTGCCTATCGATTGCGCTAACCGACACCCAACTTAGAGAGAGTAACTTAGAGTTTAGTAGACTTGCAGAGTAGAGTCTCAGTAGACTCATTAGAATGATGATGATGAAATAATATTATTTATTTACTAACAGTCTTGTTTATTTTATAATCAATAATCATCACTATTAGATGTCACTACCACTACCTACATTAATAACCCTCTCATTACTGAAGCCTATTATAATATTAAGCAAAAATAAAGGACTCAGCCTTAATAGCAAAAAGACAGAGGTAATGGTAACAGAAAGAAAAAGACATCATCTCAGTGCAAAATAAAGACAAGTGGAACAATATTAAAACAGCTAAATAAATTTAAATATTTGGGAACTTTGTTAACCTCAGACGGAAGATGTGCAAAAGAAGTGATATGCAGAATGGCTCAGGCAAAAGCAGCTTTCCAAAAAATGAGGAAGATACTATGCAATCCATTTTTGACAATAGGAACAAGAAAAAGAGTTCTTAAATGTTATGTAGAGCCAGTCTTAACATATGGATGTGAATCATGGACAATAGGACAACAGACAAGAACATCACTGGAGGCTGTAGAAATGTGTTTTTACAGAAGAATGTTGAGAATACCATGGACAGCTAAGAAGAGTAATGAAAATGTTCTGAAAGAGGTCAAAGCAAAAAGAGAGCTAATTTCCAATATAAGGAAGAAACAATCATAATTTTTTGACCATGTAATGAGAAGAGAACTGGAATATATTGTAACAACTGGGAAAATTGAGGGACGAAGAGATAGAGGGAAGCAAAGAGAAAAAATACCAGACAGCTTAAGAGAATGGCTTGGCAGAAGGTAAATAACTGTTCTAATTGAAAGTTGTGGGGAGACATGATCACCTACGCCAGTAGGCCCGGTACCTGATGATGATGATGATTATAATATTTTCATTACTGTAATCCTGAAACAAGGGGAAAAGTTGTCTAAATAAACAGTATAAGGATTATTTTTAAAATTAATATTAAATTTTTAAAAGAATTATGCCTTACAATAACACACAGGGTTTCCCTGAAGCTAGTCTCAGGGTAAGGTTGTCAGCCTCATGCTTAATGGTCCATGCAAGATGGAAAACTAACAAAGCCTCCTTGGAACGCACCGGAAATCCAGGAATATCAGAAATATTGGTACCTAGAATATATTAATTTTAGTTTTTAAAGAAAAGCATGAAAGATAAGACTTTCCATATTGAATTAAATTAAATTAAATTTGCTGGACAAGAATATCAATGTAACAAAGAGCAAAGCTATCATCAAGTGCCTGCTGGTATAGATGATCACATCTTTCAATAACTTTCAGCCATTTAGCTGTTTATCGGTTCTGCTGTTGACTTCCTGCCATTCACTTAAGCTCTCTGGTATCTTTATTCTCTCTCTCTCAATATCTTCTTCCTTTGGTAGTTTCATTCAATTTTTCCAGATTATATTTGTTCTGCTTTGATGTATTTGGACCAGTAATCACTTTGAGCTTCATGGCTCATATTCTAGCCATGAGTTGATGGTTTCTGTTTATATCTGCTCTTCTTTTCAACTCTTCACCTTTCTGACCATTGTCAGTTATGCATGCTCCAGGTGTCCACCCTTATGCCTATTTATTTATTCACTTAAAATGACTTATTGTGCTGCAGCCTTGAACCTGGTTTGAAAGGATCCTCTATGGTTATGGTTAGTCGAAGGCCCCGGTACCACTGGAAATGAATTAAAATTCATAATTTCTCTTTTTTTTTGGTTGAACTAAGCCTGTCCAGCTTGGTAGAACCTGATGGGAGTAAAGGTCCTGCTGGCATATCATTGAAGTTTTAAGCATATTCAAGCAGTCAAATCAACTGGGCGGTGGCACGTATACAGACAGAATATGTTTTGTTAGGTGTGTAAATGTATGATCGCAGAGTTACTTTTAGAATGTTTTATTTCAGGGAGTTCCTGGAGAACAGTTACGTTGCTCTGAAGTCAAACAACCCCAAGTTTCCATTTCTTGTACGCGAAGCAAGCAATGTTCAGCCGAAGGTGTATGCCAGATATGGTGAGTATCAGTCACATAATTGTGGACTATTTACCAATAAAGCGAAAGGAAAAATAAAACCCTTGCTGCAGCCATCTACTCAACTGAAATTATGACAGGTATCATGTTGGTATCAAGTGCCTTTAACAAACTTACTAGCAGTAGTATCCTCCATCAGTCATAGTTGACTATGGATTTTGCAGCACCCCTAGGAAATGTTTTTTTTTTCATTCTCCGTGTATTCTCTTTCTATGAATTTGTCTGCATCTTGCTTGAGTTGGAGCTTTAGAATGTTTTTTTCAAAGATTGCGGTCTGCAGCTTTCTTTCCGGTTACAGGGTTTATGTTCAGTCTTCATGTCACTTTTACACTGTCTATGAATCTGAATTTTGGATGCCCCCTAGTTCTTTTGCCACCTGCTAGTGTCCATAAAGTACATCTTTTTGTAAGTCAATAGACTTCTTCCACAGTCGGAAGCAACTCCTGGCATCATGCCCAATGCCAAATAGGCAGAATGATTTATAACCGGTAACTGCTGCTTCCCGTGTTGTGTCGACACCAAATTGGTGAAACTGGAGTATTCTCTCCAGGGTGCGAACTTGGGCAGAAGAAAAATGTGAGAGAAGCTATTGCCCGTACAACATGTTTCTTTTAAATTTACACATATTTGGACATAAAAAATACTTAGCTTGCACATGAAACTCACTCAGACTTCCACTCGTATGTGATGCCCGTGCTGACATGGATGTGAGAGCTGGACATCGACTCAAGCTCTAGAAAAGAGGCCAAATGCCTTAGAAAATGACTGCTTCAAAGACTCTAAATTTGAGAATTAACACCAAATGAAACTATAAGAGATGAAACCATACAAGAATACATATTAAGCTATCTATATATGGAGAAGATGTTGGAAGAACATCAATTATGTGCTGAGAATGGACTAAAGAAGGCTCCAGGACAAAGCCTTTATGTGAACACTGATGACACAAGAAAACAAGACCAAAAGAAACTCTGAGAAGAACAAATAATATGAGTGTTGCTGCACATTTTAATTTACAAAGTATAATTGTTTTTGCCATCCCTTTTGAATGCTGAAATATTTTTGCTCACAACCTTGAAAGTTATGTTCAGTGGGTTGGGAGAATGGAAGGGAACTTTAACATTGATGTTGGCTGGAAGATTGTGTTGTATGTTGCTTTTGTTTAATACACTAATTTCTTTTTTTGTAATCATTGTAAAGTAAATAATTTTGGTTAAAAACCCTGTTATTCCTTTTCTTTATTTCTGTATTTAATTTCTTGTTCAATGATATTGATCCTATATTACGACACATTTGTAAACTCAAAATACAAATTCTTGAAACAGTTTGCTATAGACAAACACTTCCTCCCTTCTTATACCTTGTTAATTATTGCCTTTGGTGACCCCTGAGTGTTGGATGTTTCCTTTGATTTTTTTTTCTCAAAACACCACTTGCACATTGTAAAAATTAAAAAAGGTGTCTTAAGAATGCAGCTGTTTTTTTTTTTTTTTAATTTATAAATTTTGTGCAAATTTTCAAGAAATTCTTTTTCTTTCTTTTTTTCCCCCCTTATGATGTGGTAAATTTCTGTGACTGTGTAGCAAAAGTTCAAAGATAATACTATCTTTGAAACTCCAAATGTAATTTTTAGTGTTTATAATTTTTATGAAGGTGTAGAGATCTGACTCGTGGGATAGGTCTAAACTTCCTAAATATTTCATTTATTTTGTTTCCTTGTTTTCTGCAGCAATCTTTGCTCTTGTTTCTCTTCTGTCTGCCATCATAACTTGTTTTTGTTTGTTAATCTTTTATCTGGATGTGTGCCTGCTTCATTCAGCCATTCTAGTATTTTAGTTTTCTTTTGTGTTGTTTCTCTTACTACCTGGTCATTTGTCAAGAGGAGCTCACTGAATGTGTTTTTTTTTAACTTTCACCATTTCATTTTAGACAAATATTTAATGTTCTTTTTCTTGAGCAACCTAAACCTGCCCCAGTTTTAACAAATTGTTAACAAATTTTGTCTTCAACAGAGTATGGGAGAGAGTCCAGCCTTCCACTGACTAACTTAAGCAAGGAACAGGTTGAGAGAGCCGTAGAGAGTTTGATTCTTAAAGCTCGTTAGATATGGACAAAATGTGTGAACTGTTTTTAGTCATTGCTTCACTACTACATCATAGCACCCAGTTATAGTTTGGCACAGTTAATGGGTACCAGCTGGAGGAGACAGTAATGAAAGCTGCAAATCATTGGCTCTTGTGAATTGTTTGGTTCACATTTGTGGTCACACTGTCACAAAAGTTCATTGTGATTTATATTTCTTCTCATCCCCAAGCGGTATAGATTCAGAATTACACAGACCTTATCAAGAATACATTGTTTGATTTATTGTTTCCATTTATTGGCTGTCAGTGTGAATAGCTTTGATTAGTGGCTAAATTGCAGGGTTTGGCATGCAAGTTTTAGCTGAGTCGTTAAAATGTTTGACTAGTATTTTGTGTGAAATAAAACAAGATTTAATTTAGTAATGTCCTCATTGTTAGTTTTACATGTTTTTGTTAGGATATGTTGCTGATTGAAGCCAAATGATTTTATATTTATATTATGTTTGTTTGTTTGTTCGTGAATGCCAGTTTAGTTTTATGTCTCTAGCAAAGTCCAGAGAGACTAAGTTTTGCGTGAATATCACCTTTCACCAATTTCAAACTCACAGCCATATCCTCAATTGTCCCTTGCCATACAGGCAGATATTCGGCAACTTCAGAAATACTCTCATTTTCTATTATATCACAAAGAGTTGAAGTTTTTTAGGTAGAATTTTTAAAATCAATTTTGCCTGTGTAGTGGCCATTTTTGGCAGACACTTTTCTATGTCCAACTGTCAAGGGTTCTTTAACATGTGCAGAGTGCACAGTGTTTTGGTTTGACTGTTACGGTTGGTAATTCTATTTTATACTGTCATTTATAGCACCGCTGTATACTATCTGATTAAAGGATCTCTTCTCATGATTGGACTTGATCTAAAATCTTTTTCTAGCCAGATCTCCCACACAACAGCACTCATCACAACCTGTCTGAGAGAATTGTTGTCTAACCAGATCTCCCACAAAACAATGCACTAATCATAGTCCATTTGAAAGAATCTATCTCTAGCCAGATCTCCCACTTCCTCCTTTGTCATCTTCAAGGTCTCTTTGAAGTGAAACCACCACCTTCTTGGTCTGCCCATCTCATCTTCCTTAAACCATACCTCCTATTATTATTCTCTCTAGCTCACTGTGTCTTTTGATGACACCTAGTATTTTAATATCCCCTGTAAAATGTTCATAAGTCAGTTCTTTTCAATGTTTAGATCTTTTAATGTCTTTATTGCTTTTTTCATTATTAAAAATATTCTGGGCATTTTTCTGCATAATTTTGTCTTGATTGAACCAATTCTCTTCATTGTTATTTGAAAAATGTGTCCATGATTCACAAACATTTGTTGCTATTGGGGAAGGTAAAGTACGAGACTTGAATCGGCGTCTTAGCACACAAGTTTTCACCCATATGTGCTCGGCCGCCTATCCAGAAGTGTTCGGAGACTTCTGGATAGTGCCACTTCAAGCATTGAAACTCACGATGTGAGGTGGCATTCCTCACCTTCTCGGAGTACTACCCTGGTACCCACATTGACAGGATAGATGTAACCACACATGCAAACATATTGACAGGATAGATGTAACCACACATGTAAGCATAGTGACAGGATAGATGTAACCACACATGTAAGCATAGTGACAGGATAGATGTAACCACATGTAAACATAGTGACAGGATAGATGTAACCACACATGTAAACATAGTGACAGGATAGATGTAACCACACATGCAAACATAGTAACAGGATAGATGAAACCACACATGTAAGCATAGTAACAGGATAGATATAAACCACAAATGTAAGCACATTGACTCAACAGATGCAACCACCCATGTAAACACATTGACTCAACAGATGTAATCAACACAAGTAAACAAATGGACTCGGCAGATATACCCACACATGTAAACACATTGACTCAGCAGATGTAACCACACATGTAAACACATTGACTCGACAGATGAATGATCATCATCATTACTCAACTGACAATAACTACAATGGATTTAGTTCAGTTGAATGATTATCACCATTACTCAACTGACAATGACTACAACGGATTTAGTTGAGTTGAATGATCATCTTCATTACTCAACGGACAACTCCACAGTGCTGAGATCCCCCAACTCAGCATGTTCACCAAACACGCCCACCTACCACACACTAGTGAAAGTATTGACAAATTGATCAAATGCATTATCCTGTCATTTCAGAATATAATAGGATTTGAAAAGGAAATGGGTAACACCAAAACAATAAACATGTGACTGCTGGATTACTATATATTGATTTATTTACAAAGTTGAAGCAACAAAAAACAGCAATGTTGATGAACTGTGACACTGACGAGCAGCTCTTAATATTTTTTCTTCTTGTAAATGTCGGGTCGCCAGTTGATGGGATGCGTCTCTTCCGTCTGGGGACAATCAGATTTAAACATGATTAGTGATAGTTTGATCTTTGTAATACCATTACACCACATTCACCCTGTCAAGCAGTCTCTAATTAATTGTCACAGTTATTGCAGATTCCTGCAGTCTTTACAATAAAGTTTTGGAGGCAAGTCATTTGACATTAACAGAGCTGGAAACTGCCAGTAACTCACAGCTGAGGGTTTGTGTCAGGATAAATGAAACCAGGACCATCCAGATCGTACTCCACCTCTTTGCAGTGCCACTAATGACAAAGTAACCAGTATATTCTGGCCAAACAAGTAGAAGTCAAAAGGGAAGGCAACCCGGTTACTCAAAAATGTTTGTGCTGAAGTCAGATGTTTGGGCCAAAAGGCACAAATAAACCATAATATAACAAATGTACACCCACATAACGTAGTTTTGAGGGATGGATGACGAAGAAGACCATTAATTCCTTTAGTCGTCATACAGTGAATGTCATAAAGAAAATAAAGCTTCATTATATCCCACTTATTAAAAATTTAGTCCAAAACAACTCCGATATCACACTTTTCACAGCATCTGATGTCTTATTCTGTTTCTCATAAAACACAGCAAGACACACAAAATATTTGCACATTTTGTAGCGGGCTCGCTTTCCATGCCGAAAACCAGGGTTTGAAACTCAACTTGTTTGAAACTCACTTGTCTCCTTCAGTTGACCCAGCTGAAAAAAAGTGAGTAACCTGGCTGTAGGTCATGGAAGGTCAGGAATTCGGGGAGACAGCACTCAGCCCCAATCCCTCAAAAGATCTGTCCATGATAAGTGGTGGCGCTACACCCCACTATGGCCATAATGCATTTACTGCTACGGGACACCTTCAGTGAGACATGTTTCAGTGTTTGTTATCTCCATACAGTGTTCATGATAGAGGAATTTGGTGGTAGCAGTTGCTACCTCACATCTTCCAGTGCAGGATAAGACAGTCTTCATGTCTGTTGCTGTGTTTGCAGAATGTTGTATGGGTCCGTGGTCCCTATGTGAAGATGTTTATTGATGGAAATATATTTGGTATGTTGCCTAATTATTATGGTTTGGTCTTTGTGGCTTATGTTGTTTGTGTTATCTTCAGAATTTGGTTGGGGCACATCTCATGACAATCTTTATCCTGTATTGAAAGTATCCCTCTAATCATCCACTATTTGCTACAGTAAAAAAAAGTAAAGAGCCCCGTCACGCCAAGTGGCGTATAGTGAATATGGTCTTAGTGACCATAATTTTTAGACCTTCGGCACGATTTTTGGAGTAATGTGGTCGGTATTACAACCGTGCCGCTTTACTTTCCCAGATAAAAAATCTCATACCCATTTAACTCTTTCTGGACGTTTCTCCACACGGTGTGCCATGCCGAATTTGGCAGCATATGTTTCACCGCATAGTGTGCCACGCTCAATTTGATTAGTGTGAATGCCATCAAACCATATTCTTTTTACATGTCTTGTATCATCTTGATATTGGTGAAATCTAATTCCTTGTTCAATTATCTAAAAATTCTCATATAATATGTTATATGTTAGATAAATAAAAATATGTAGATTGATACTTAAAACCATAAAAATTATTTTGTCTCTGAAATCTCTTCCGTTGCGTCGATAAAAAGCTTCCGTACGGAAAGAGTTAAGACCTGATGAACCCGGAAGCCATCGATCAGGATCAAACCTAACCTCTTGTTTGCTACAGTAGTCATTTATATTATAAGTGCTTGCCTGTAAGTATAATTATTTCCTCTAATATCTGGCTTGGCAAAACAACCAATCAATATAAGGCATCATTTCATATTTTTAACTTACAGCAGTCTCGTCTTCTCGATAAATCTTAATGGTCTTGTCTGTTTCCCCCGTGATAAGCCTGGAGCCACTCTGGTCATAGGCCAAGCAGAAGATACCAGCTTCTGAATGGATGGAGCCAGGTTGTGCAGCAGCCTGAACTCTCTGGAAGTTGTAGCCGGTTTTCCAGTCCCAAAACTGCATGCTGCCATTATCAGCTAAAATGAAGACAGGTACAAATGTAAATTTAACCCTACATTATGATGTTACGTCATCAAAATTACCATCTCAAAATATAAATTTTTAAAATGTAACAGTTTGCTGTGTGCAAATATCCCCCACTTCCTAAACGTTTCAAATTACTACTTTCAGTGAACCCTGAGTGTTGGATTAGACACAAAGTCCACTGTAAAATAGAACTTATCTATCGTACAAAAGGGGCTTTTTAAAAAAAAAAAAAAAAGACTTTTGCTAATTTTCAAGAAAATCTTTTTTTCCCTCTTAAGGCAGGGGAATCTCCTCGTCCGTCAGCACAGACATAAAAAAAACCTAACACGGGATAGCCAGCGAATGATGCTAAAAGGCTGGATTGACGGACTTAAGTCAGGAGAAATCTCCTCGGCCATCAGCACAGACATCAAACAAACCTAAAACGGGATAGCCAACGAATGATGCTAAAAGGAAGGTTGGATTCGGACTTAAGGCAGGGGAATCTCCTCGGCCATCAGCACAGACATCAAAGAAACCTAACATGGGATAGCCAGCGAATGATGCTAAAAGGAAGGCTGGATTGAAGAACTTAAGCCGACATGTCAATAGACAAAGCAACGCCTCCGGTAGTGACAGGGTTGAATTTTAGGCCATAAATCTGACCTAGGGTAAACACACAGCTGTGTTGTAAAAGTTCAAAGAAAATCGTATTTTTTAAACTCCAAATGTAACAATTAAGTGGTAGTAATTTTTACGTAAAACCACGACTCACAGATAGGTATCGTAATCTAGGAATAATGTGGGATCATGAGTAAAGCAGGGTAAACTTGAAAAAATAAACATAAAATTGCATTTTTCAGTTAAATAGGGAAACAGAACATAATACAATATATGGCCAAAACATTAAACTTTGTTCTGTTGCCCTATTAGTTAAGCCGCCCAATACAGTTTTGCCCAATACAGTTTTAAGTTTATTTTTTCCTTAGCTACAAACAAAAATAAATAAAAGTAATCTCTTCAATGGACAAGTGTTAACAAACATGTCTAAGCAACAAAAGCAAGACCATAATTAAATCATTGACTATATTTATATCATCATCAGGTTGAATGTTTAACAGAACATTGCATTCACCACAGCCAGTCTGAAAGAATCTGTCTCCAGCCAGATCTCCCTCATCCACTGTTGTCATGTTCAAGACCTCCTTGATGTCTTGAAACCACTTTCTTCTTGGTCTGACCCTGATGCATAGCCCAAGAACCATGCTTTCCATTACTGTTCTTTCCAGCCCACCGTACATGTTGACGTGGCCAAAGTATTTTAATTTCCTCCGTGTTTGCATTTATGAATGTTCTATCTATCTATTGACCTTTCGAGCCGTAGCTGGCCCATAGGGCATAGACCCAGATACTCCCTCTCTTATCTAAATTTTTATTCTAGCAGTTTTCAATCCTTGTACAAACCTTTTATAAAATCTCGCCATTTGTCTCTGTTCTGTGCAAGAAACTCTATCTAATTGAGGGAGCCGATTCCTGCTGCTCCTGCCTCTCTGATCAATGTTCTTCTCAGTGTCTCTCTGGGTCGGCCTCTTCTCCTCTTACCTGTTGTTTCCCACATGAGGGCTTGCTTTGTTATTCAGTTATTATCTCTCCTCATCACATGTCCAACATATGACCATCGTAACATTTATGAATGTTACCTTACATAAACACACACACACACATATAAATGCCAAAAGAGAAGTCACAAACCAACCTGCAGACACAAGGACACCATCAGAGTTACACGCCAGACTGTTGATGATGGCATTATGACCTGACAGGTTCTGCAGGAAGTTGCCATCTGGGAATTTCCATTGTTTGATGTTGTCAGGAGACCCCGAGGCAAAGGCATATCTGAAGTCACGGAAAAATGAGGATTCATATTTTATGTGTGATCATACAAGAGGTTAGAAAGTTCTAGGTTTATGTTTATTTTATAAAAAAATCAGTCGCTATAACACTTGAAACAGTCCTTTTGAGAATCTACACAGCAATCCGAGCCATGCTTTATTTAATCAAGTCGATTGTGGTCTCTTTCACTATGATGATTGTTTAACTAGATAGATATCACCTCTCCACATGAGGCTCAACTTGTTGTGGTTGGGGGGGGGGGGGGCGCTTGTGCACTCACTGGATCCAAGGAGCTATGACAGCGGGAGCTTAGCTCCCGGCTGGGTCACCCAAGCTGGTCAGGTCCTTGGTGACTAAGGAGCCAGGAGTAGATGGATCCCTTCAAGTGGAGATACAGAACCAACTGGTGAGTGGTACACGTTCTGGTCTGAACTAATCCATCCCCACTTCACTGGTTAAATACCTCTCTGACTTTTCTCTTCTTTCTGTCCTCCATCAAACAGGCAGGCAGTGCTCAAGAACTCAGAAAACCACAACACCTATGAGAAAGACTGTATGCAAAGCTTGGGCAGATGGTGCTTGTAAACCCAGGATGGCCGACCATCTAAGGACAGAATCTTCTTGCTGCCTTGCAGAAAAATTGGAGACAATCAAAGGCTAAGGAAAGAAAACACCTCACCCAGAATGACCCAATTTGATATAAAACAACATGGTGGAAGCACACCCTCTATATTCACCTAACCTAAATCCCCTGTGACTTCACATGGTGACACCAAACCCTCTGTATTCACCTAACCTAAGCCCCCTGTAACTTCACATGGTGGCACCACCCTCTATATTCACCTAACCTAAGCCCCATGTGACTTCACATGGTGGCACCACCCTCTATATTCACCTAACCTAAGCCCCCTGTGACTTCACATGGTGGCACCACCCTCTATATTCACCTAACCTAAGCTCCCTGTTACTTCACATGGTGGCACCACCCTCTATATTCACCTAACCTAAGCCCCCTGTGACTTCACATGGTGGCACCACCCTCTATATTCACCTAACCTAAGCTCCCTGTGACTTCACATGGTGGCACCACCCTCTATATTCACCTAACCTAAGCTCCCTGTGACTTCACATGGTGGCACCACCCTCTATATTCACCTAACCTAAGCCCCCTGTGACTTCACATGGTGGCACCACCCTCTATATTCACCTAACCTAGGCTCCCTGTAACTTCACATGGTGGCACCACCCTCTATATTCACCTAACCTAAGCTCCTTGTGACTTCACTTTCCCCTAAACTGAAACTGAATGTGAAGAGATGCAGCTTAAACACAGAAGATGACATCACAGGTAGTTTTGGACAGCCTTGACGAAAACAAATATTTCCACTGGGCCTTTGAAGGTATGGAAAAGGTGCTGGGATTGTTGAGTACGTTTCCAGGGGGGGGCGCCTAATTTAAAAGTGATCGCAGTCAGACATAAATAAAGCCTGCCAGCAATATCGCAACACAGTCTGGAAACTTTCAGATAGTAGCGAGAGAACATGACCATGATTGTTTAATTATTCTTTCTGTGGGGAACAGGCAAATAATTGCAATGCTGCGGTAAAGCTGGTAGCAAGGAGCCAGTAGTGGGGTGTGATAAGTATGGTGACAGCTTTACAAGGAAGGAACACAACACAATATTGACGTTTCGGCCTGTGGCCTTCAGGATTATGCAAAAAGTAATTATACATGTAGTTATAGATAATTACCCTCCACTTGATCATCTAACATGTAGTTATTGATAATTGTACTTCACCGTTTGTTGTCCTTGTATTCTGAAGAAGGCCACAGGCCAAAACGTCAGTATTGTGTTGTGTTCCTTCACTGAAAAGCTGTCACCATACCTTGGAGTATTTATCACACCCCACTAGTAGGCTCCTATTCTTTCTGTGACCTAAGCTGAGACTACGTTATAAGGTAACAGAAGCTGGCATCAAGTATATGTGTAATTAGTGCATGAAATATGAATTACAAGACTTGCCAAAGTCATTTAACCCTAGATTATGATACCATTTAAAAAATTACAGTATCAAAACACAAATTCTTCCAAATTTGACATTTTGCCATGGTCAAACATTACCCCCTTCCCCACTTTACTTATTACTACTTCTGGTGACTCCTGAGTGTTGGATTTGTTTTTATTAATGAAGGAATTTTTTTTCAGTTTCATGAGATACGATCTCATATAATGCCATGTGTATCACCCAGTGTAAACACACAGCTGTGTGTCAAAACTTCAGAAATTTACTGCTTGGACCAGTTGAGTTATTTGTCTCTTCAGACAGGCGCCATAAGTTTGCCAGTATGTTTGGCTTCCAGCGTTATCCGCTGAGTTTCTCAAGTCACAAAGGGTTGTTTGATGTCGCAGATGACTGAGGACATTTCCCAGGTTAAAAGTTAAAAGAAAAGAAGGCGGGGGAAAAAAAATTAAAAAGACCAATTTGTTGAAAAAAAAAACTACATCAATAGAAGCAAATTAAACACTCATGGGTCACCTGAAGTAGTAATTAGGAAGTACACGAATGGGAGGCAATGTTTGCAAACCACAAACTATCAAATTTGGAAAAAGTTGTGTTTTGATGTGGTAATTTTTACTATGGTATTGTAATATAGGGTTATGTGGTAGTAATTTTTATTCTGGTACCCTAAACATTTCAGTCACAGATAGGTACGTAATTAAGGGTTAATCAGCATCACTGAGGTTAATTAGTTATTTCCTCTAGGGCTGTAGATAGACAGGGTCATCGAGGTTAATTAGTTATTTCCTCTAGGGCTGAAGATAGATAGGGTCATTGAGGTTACTTAGTTATTTCCTCTAGGGCTGAAGATAGACAGGAACTATAACTCTCCATATCTGATGATTTGCTACATGTTTGTCTTGTCCGCAGTTTAGTCCCCTCTATTTACTGTTTCATATAGAGTTTTCTTTTGGTCTTCCTTGCTTTCTTTTGCAGCCTGGTAACTTTGCCATTTGGATTAAGTTGCTAGAAATAATGGAACTTTAGAGGCTACCAAAATAAGAAAATCAAAAATGTCAAATTCTACAAAACTATTTTTCTTCTTCTTTCCTGCCTTCTATGCTGTTGGCATCGAGGGGAGATGCAATCTGCGATTCTTTACTCTTCTGTTGGCCTCTTCTGGTGTTATCCCTCCTAGTGACTATAGTGTTCCTTTTATCCATCTCTTCCTCATACTCTGGTGGCATTTTCGTAGTGTTTGTTTATTGCTCTTTGAGTCATTGTTAGTTCTTTTTGTCTTGTTAGGTGACCAAACCATTTTATCTGTTGTTTCTTTATGTATTAGATCGCTGGTTCAATTTCTAGTTTCTTCCTCAGGTCGGTGTTTCTTAGTCCCTTAAGCTATTTCCTGTCATTCTCCTAACACATCTCACTTCGGTGGTCACTATCTTTTTTATTGTTCTAGAGTCCAATTCTGACACTGGTAGCACAGAGTTGGTAGAAAAATTAATTTGTAAATTGCCCTTTTTGCATCCATAATACACAAATCTATAGCTCATGAAATAAGATACTTGTACAAATTATTGTAGCTGGATCAAACTAAACACACTTACTGTGCTGGATGTAGAGCTAATGCTCGAACACTTTTCTTGTGGTGTGTCAGTGTAACCCTTGTTCTACCCATTGCTAAATCCCACAGCCGGACTGTGCAGTCATGGCTGCCTGATATCACCTGCAATCACAACATTGAAATAAGTCATCAAAATGGTTTGTAAAAAAGTGACTGGCAGGAAAAGGTGGTATGAAATACCAATATATTTTTTTTAATGCCTCAACATATTGAGAAAAAAACACACCAGTGACTAACATTTAGGCTAGGCTAGTTCAGTTTAATCTACTACACACACCAGTGACTTACCCTTAGGCTAGTTCACTTTAACTCATTACACACACTAATGGCTAACATTTAGGCTAGTTCACTTTAACTCATTACACACACTAATGGCTAACATTTAGGCTAGTTCACTTTAACTCATTACACACACTAATGGCTAACATTTAGGCTAGTTCACTTTAACTCATTACACACACTAATGGCTAACATTTAGGCTAGTTCACTTTAACTCATTACACACACCAGTGACTAACATTTAGGCTAGTTCATTTTAATCTACTACACACACCAGTGACTATTAGGCTGGTTCATTTTAACTCATTACACACACCAATGACTAACATTTAGGCTGGTTCATTTTAACTCATTACACACACCAATGACTAACATTTAGGCTGGTTCATTTTAACTCATTACACACACCAATGACTAACATTTAGGCTAGTTCACTTTAACTCATTACACACACCAATGACTAACATTTAGGCTAGTTCATTTTAATCTACTACACACACCAGTGACTATTAGGCTGGTTCATTTTAACTCATTACACACACCAATGACTAACATTTAGGCTGGTTCATTTTAACTCATTACACACACCAATGACTAACATTTAGGCTGGTTCATTTTAACTCATTACACACACCAATGACTAACATTTAGGCTAGTTCACTTTAACTCATTACACACACCAATGACTAACATTTAGGCTAGTTCATTTTAATCTACTACACACACCAGTGACTATTAGGCTGGTTCATTTTAACTCATTACACACACCAATGACTAACATTTAGGCTGGTTCATTTTAAATCATTACACACACCAATGACTAACATTTAGGCTAGTTCATTTTAATCTACTACACACACCAGTGACTATTAGGCTGGTTCATTTTAACTCATTACACACACCAGTGACTATTAGGCTGGTTCATTTTAACTCATTACACACACCAATGACTAACATTTAGGCTGGTTCATTTTAACTCATTACACACACCAATGACTAACATTTAGGCTGGTTCATTTTAACTCATTACACACACCAATGACTAACATTTAGGCTAGTTCACTTTAACTCATTACACACACCAATGACTAACAATTAGGCTAGTTCACTTTAACTCATTACACACACCAGTGACTAGCATTTAGGCTAGTTCACTTTAACTCATTACACACACCAATGACTAACATTCAGCCTGGTTCATTTTAACCCATTCAATATCAAATAAAAAGCTGTGGCAGATGAGTGGTTAGTGCACTTGATACTGACTTGAAGGTTCTGGGTTCAAATTCCTGATGCAGCAAATCACTTTTGGAAAGAAAAACAACATCAGCATTCACCCAGCCTCTGAAAATGGGTACCAGAGACTTTTTCTGTAAAAGTAGGGGAGCCGGTGTGGTAATTACCACATTACCCATAAATATGCCACTGGTACAACCTTAAGGGAACTTTACTTACACCATCAGAAGTTTGGTCAAATGGAGGACAAATCATATTGATGAGTATCCAGTTACAAAAACATACATGGTAATTGCAACAAATTTTGATAATAAATGAGGAATAGTTCTCTCCTACTACACCCGGTGTTAGATGAGGCAAAGTCTCTGTATGGTTATGGAAGGCCCTGGTATCACTGCAAATGAATTTAAATCCATAATTGCACAACTGCCCATGCCAGTGGAATCATCCAAATTAATATCTCATCTCCCAAACAAATGAAAGGTAGCTGTAGTCCCACTCACAGCAGTCTCAACAGACACCAAAGGACATAAGGCGAAACTGCACAGAAAGTGAACACAACCATCTGTTCCCTGTCATACGATATCATCATTCATCGTAAACAATTGGAATATCGAAACATGATCAAAATGGATGAGACACACAGCTCATGGTGTACACAGAGCACTTAACTCAGTAGCTCCTACAACAAGTCGGACTTGGAATATGAGGAAACTGCAACAAGGAACACTTTTCAAACATAGCCTTTAATGGTTCCTGCAGCCTATCCACCATATTGACCAGAATCTCACGTCCTCCTGAAAATGATGATCGTCATATTTTTTAAAAATGTATAGCGCTTGATGATGTTAGGACATTGTTTTTGACTCCAAATCCGAACATATGAAACACAGTTAGTCATCGGATTATCCCCGTCGCACATCAAGCAACAGACTGTAAGATCTCCCTGTGATGTGAATTTGTAGCATGTCTCTATTCTCTGTGGATACGAACTAGATGAGCAATTGTTTATACTGTAAGAACCTCTGTGAGACATAGGTAAGTTACAAGAATAATGAGCAACATTGTATTATATGATTAATGGAGGCCAAAACACATGTACAACACCAGGGCTGTATGTGGTCTGCGACTCATAGCTGACCATATGTTTCAGGATCAGTGGCACCAGCATCTGATCAAGAGAGTAAGAATCAATGAGGGAAGGTAACCTTGCACTAAAAAATGCCATGCTGAAGAAGGATGTGTTGAGCTGGAAAACATGAATAACACAGCTTGCTGTAAACCACAACACATATATGCTCATTTAGCATCATTTTAAGGGCGATCAATAAAGATAGTTGTTGAGTGTAAGCCTGAAAGAAAAAAATGAAAAATGACAGAAATTATGCTTCTAATTGCATGAACAAAAAAGGGAGCCGCGATAGCTCAGTGGTTAGTGAACTGGACTACAAAGGACAAGGGGTAGGGTTCGATCCCAACCGACGGCTTCCTGGTTCACCCAGCCGTAAATGGGTACCGAATTTTTTCTGGGAAAGTAAAGCAGCACGGGCGTAATACCGACCACATTACCCCAAAATCATGTGTTGAAGGTCTGTAAAATATAGGGTAACTAACACCATATTTCCCTATATGCCACTTGGCGTGACGGCGGTACGTTACTTTTTTTTTTTACATTGCATGAACAATGACAGAAATCAGGCTTCTAATACATGAAAAATGAAAGGCATTGCATTAATTGAACTACCCATTCACAGTTGGAGATCAGAATAATAAACAAAATGATCTGGGACCCACAATCTTAATTAACATGATTTAACAAGATTTACCTGCGGTTCTGCAGACTGACACTTGACAGCAGCAACAGTATTGGTGTGACCCGTCATCGTATGCACACAGGCTTTTGTACGTATGTCCCAAACCTAGGGAAAGTAACACAAGAAAACATCACAACACCATCTGAGCATTATTGTTTTACACTGCTATACTTTATATTTAGAAATGGAGATACCTGGGAAAGAGCAAAACAAAAAGGTCAAATCAGGTAACAGATTATGAATAGAAAATGGAGAAAAAAACCTGATGTTAAAAAATCTCAGACCTCCTAGCAAGACAGGCACTATCATGGAACCTATATGGGAAGAGAAAGTCAGGAATATGAGGTGAAGAGAAGTCATGGAAACCCTTAAGGATGTTGACCTAGACTAGCGAGACATGTATATAAAATGTCCAAGAATAGGGATGGATGGAGAGACCTTGTCTGTGGCCTAGACTGGCGAGACATGTATATAAAATATCCAAAAATAGGGATGGATGGAGAGACCTTGTCTGTGGCCTAGACTGACGAGACATATAGAAAATGTCCAAGAATAGGGATGGATGGAGAGACCTTGTCTGTGAACAAGACTGGCGAGACATGTATATAAAATATCCAAGAATAGGGATGGATGGAGAGATCTTGCCTGTGGCCTTTGCTCTAAAAAAGGGTCTAAGGACTAAGATTGATTGATACTTTAATTTGTAAAACTCAGTAAATAGGTGAGCCACTAGATAACACTAAAACACACTGGAGCAAGAAAGATTGTAGGATTAAGCAAACAAACTAAAATTATCTATCTTTCATTTGCCTGAAGTATTGTCTATATCTGCAATGTCATTTCCTGTATGTCTTTTGTAATTCTTGTAGTGGCTCATATAGTTTTGTTTGTAGTGTTGTATCTATGGGCCAATGGATTTTCTTTAGTCTACTATATTCAGTGCAGTCTTGAAGTATGTGTTCGGCAGTCTGGGGCGCCTGTCCACATGTACAAGTAGTTGAGGTGCCGATCTTGAATTTTGTATACATGTGACTATGAAGTCGATTGTGTCCTGTTCTGAGGCATATAATGATAACTTGTTTATATCTATTCATATTATGAAAGGCATCCTGATTTGGGGCTTGTGGTCCTCTGATTGATTTGATTATCTGTTTCTTATGATGGTATGTAACTAGTGTATCTAGTTGTGTGCCTGTCGGACCTTCTTTTGCTAATTGATCTGCTTTCTCATTTCCTGGTATTCCACAGTGAGATGGGATCCACTGCAGGGCAACCCTGTGGTGCTTGCAGAGTTCAATCTTTAAGGTCTGCAGATGTGGTAATTTTCTGGATTGTAGTGCCTGGAGTACTGATCTTGCATCTGTCAAAAACACAACAGGCTGTGGGCTAAGATTATTGTTCAGCATTTTTTCTATTGCCAACTTTATTGCTTGTATTTCTGTATTTTTGCTTGTATTAACTAAAATTATGAAAAGAACTGTTTTTTCCTTAATATTTGTCATTTACACATAAGGGGTATAATGAAAAAAAAAAAGAAACTTGAATTTGTCAAAATATCAGACATCTGCAAGATACAAGTTTGCAGTCCAGCAAGATTCTAGATACAAGTTTGCAGGCCAGCAAGATTCTAGATACAAGTTTGCAGTCCAGCAAGATTCTACATAAAGACCCAAAGAGCTAGAGCTAGATAATCTGCTATCATCACAGCAGGGTAGTGGTCAACAGCTGATCAAGACCTCAATTTACCTCCCAGTTGGTCTCTGGTAGCAGTCTGCATTAAAACAGACTGGCTAACAAGGTAATCACTGCAGTGTTGATATAGAAGACATAGTATTGCAGTACATCCAAGATGTATTTGGGCCTGTTGATATAGAAGACATAGTATTGCAGTACATCCAAGATGTATTTGGGCCTGTTGATATAGAAGACATGGTACTGCAGTACATCCAAGATGTATTTGGGTCTGTTGATATAGAAGACATAGTACTGCAGTACATCCAAGATGTATTTGGGTCTGTTGATATAGAAGACATAGTACTGCAGTACATCCAAGATGTATTTGGGCCTGTTGATATAGAAGACATAGTACTGCAGTACATCCAAGATGTATTTGGGTCTGTTGATATAGAAGACCTAGTATTGCAGTACATCCAAGATGTATTTGGGTCTGTTGATATAGAAGACCTGGTATTGCAGTACATCTAAAATGTATTTGGGTCTGTTGATATAGAAAACCTAGTATTGCGGTACATCCAAGATGTATTTGGGTCTGTTGATATAGAAGACCTAGTATTGCAGTACATCCAAGATGTATTTGGGTCTGTTGATATAGAAGACCTAGAATTGCAGTACATCCAAGATGTATTTGGGTCTGTTGATATAGAAGACCTAGTATTGCAGTACATCCAAGATGTATTTGGGTCTGTTGATATAGAAGACCAAGTATTGCAGTACATCCAAGATGTATTTGAGTCTGTTGACATAGAAGACCTAGTATTGCAGTACACCCAAGATGTATTTGGGTCTGTTGATATAGAAGACCTAGTATTGCAGTACATCCAAGATGTATTTGGGTCTGTTGATATAGAAGACCTAGTATTGCAGTACACCCAAGATGTATTTGGGTCTGTTGATATAGAAGACCTAGTATTGCAGTACATCCAAGATGTATTTGGGTCTGTTGATATAGAAGACCTAGTATTGCAGTACATCTAGGATGGACATGGTACAATGTCACCAGTCAAGCCTCAGAAAACCAAGACAGTTATTGTAGCCAACAACATCAGGTTCAGGCCTAAGAACTAATGGCTTACATTGACCATGTTGGCATTAAGATCATCACTATTCTTATCACACATGGACAAGTGGATGCACTTGTGCATATATTCCAGCTATGGTTGTGTGTACCAGTTATCTAAATCCCAAATCATATACAGGTGCATGCAAACATTACACTCTTCAAATGTGTTAAAAGTGACAACCTTACACATTGGAGGGAAAACACAGATTATAATGTACACAGTAACCAAGAGATTACATGTGATTTATAAGAACTACATGAGACACAGTACCCAAGAGATTATATGTGATTTATAAGAACTACATGAGACACAGTACCCAAGAGATTACATATGATTTATATGAACTACATGAGACACAGTAACCAAGAGATTACATGTGATTTATATGAACTATATGAGACACAGTGAGAGATTACATGTGATTTATAAGAACTACATGAGACACAGTACCCAAGAAATTACATGTGATTTATAAGAACTACATGAGGCACAGTAACCAAGAGACTACATGTGATTTATAAGAACTACATGAGACACAGTAAGAGATTATATGTGATTTATAAGAACTACATGAGACACAGTAAGAGATTATATGTGATTTATAAGAACTATCTATCTATTGACCTTTCGAGCCGTAACCGGCCCATAGGGCGTAGACCAAGATACACCTTCTCCTATATGAATTTTTGTTCTAGCAGTTTTCTTTTAAAGATATTTTATTAAATCTCGCCATCTGTCTCTGTTCTGTGCAAGCAGTTCTATCTCATTGAGGGAGCCGATTCCTGCTGCTCTTGCCTCTCTCATCAATGTTCTTCTCAGTGTCTCCCTGGGTCTTCCTCTTTTTCTTTTACCTGTTGTTTCCCATATGAGGGCTTGCTTTGCTATTCGATTATTATCTCTTCTCATCACATGTCCAACGTATGACCATCGTCTTTTCTTTATTACTGAAGATATTAGTGGTTGATTGGCGATTTCTCTAATTTCCTCGTTTGTTTTGAATTCGTTCCATTCTATACCAAGTATTTTCCTTAGACATTTATTTTCGAATGCGTTCAACTTTGTTTCTATATCTCTTGCTGTATCTCTCCTATCTATAAGAACTACATGAGACACAATACCCAAGAGATTCCCTGTAGAAGTAAGGATTATCTACAACAAAGCATGAACTTAAGTACAACCCAGAGCTAAGAAAGCTATAACTGAAAAAAAGTAGATATATTGCATATTGGGATAAAGGTCAGGTAGTTGTTAACAACAAGCAAGAACTAGGTATACTACATATTGGGATAAAGGTCAGGTAGTTGTTAACAACAAGCAAGAACTAGGTATACTACATATTGGGATAAAGGTCAGGTAGTTGGTTAACAACAAGCAAGAACTAGATATACTACATATTGGGATAAAGGTCAGGTAGTTGGTTAACAACAAGCAAGAACTAGATATACTACATATTGGGATAAAGGTCAGGTAGTTGGTTAACAACAAGCAAGAACTAGATATACTACATATTGGGATAAATGTCAGGTAGTTGGTTAACAACAAGCAAGAACTAGGTATACTACATATTGGGATAAAGGTCAGGTAGTTGGTTAACAACAAGCAAGAACTAGATATACTACATATTGGGATAAAGGTCGGGTAGTTGGTTAACAACAAGCAAGAACTAGATATACTACATATTGGGATAAAGGTCAGGTAGTTGGTTAACAACAAGCAAGAACTAGATATACTACATATTGGGATAAAGGTCAGGTAGTTGGTTAACAACAAGCAAGAACTAGATATACTACATATTGGGATAAAGGTCAGGTAGTTGGTTAACAACAAGCAAGAACTAGGTATACTACATATTGGGATAAAGGTCAGGTAGTTGGTTAACAACAAGCAAGAACTAGGTAAACTACATATTGGGATAAAGGTCGGGTAGTTGGTTAACAACAAGCAAGAACTAGGTATACTACATATTGGGATAAAGGTCGGGTAGTTGGTTAACAACAAGCAAGAACTAGATATACTACATATTGGGATAAAGGTCGGGTAGTTGGTTAACAACAAGCAAGAACTAGATATACTACATATTGGGATAAAGGTCGGGTAGTTGGTTAACAACAAGCAAGAACTAGATATACTACATATTGGGATAGTAGTCAAGTAATTAGTTGGGAAACAATATGTTAGGAAACAGATCCTGCTATAAATCATTGAATCAAAGTATAGCTGCCCACCAGCTGCCATATCAATAATAATCTAAGAAACAACTCACCCTGACTGTGCCATCTCTACCACAAGTGGTGAGGATGTCTAGTGTTGGGTGAAGGTCAAGGCCATAGCAAGCACTCAGATGTCCATGGTAGTGTCGGATTGTCTAGAAATGACGTAAAAGTTTAAGAGACTAGTTATAACAAAATAAGAATAAAATAACTTTATATATAATATAATATATTAAAGGGTGACACAGTGAGTAAAGCACCCATACATACTCCACCATGTCTCTCCTGTTCTTGGATTGGTGGAAATGGTGTGAGTTGACTGACGTCATACTTATTCTTTGTGTGTACAGGTGAGATGTATTGCACTATGTTTTCAACATCTAATCCAGTACATTTATCTTATTCATGCACTATGTTTTCAACATCTAATCCAGTACATTTATCTTATTCATGCACTATGTTTTCAACATGTAATCCAGTACATTTATCTTATTCATGCACTATGTTTTCAACATCTAATCCAGTACATTTATCTTATTCATGCACTTCTTTGTTTGTACAGGTGAGATGTATTGCACTATGTTTTCAACATCTAATCCAGTACATTTATCTTATTCATGCACTTCTTTGTTTGTACAGTGAGATGTATTGCACTATGTTTTCAACATCTAATCCAGTACATTTATCTTATCCATGCACTATGTTTTCAACACCTAATCCAGTACATTTATCTTAATCATGCACTTCTTCATTTGTACAGGTGAGATGTATTGCACTATGTTTTCAACTTCTAATCCAGTACATTTATCTTAATCATGCACTTATTTGCTTCCAAGCCATTGGTGCTATTTCTTTGTTTTCTTACAAGGCAGCAATTGTTTGCAGCCATTGTTATCTCTCCCAGTAAAACTGTTACCAGACTAATAAATCTTTCCTGCTTGGATTTACATGCTTGCTCAATCTATGCACCGAGCAAATCTTTAAAAACATCACAGAGATGTCAGGCCTAAACATTAATGGAAAGATAATCAATAACCTAAGATATGCTGATAATGGAAATTCTGACTGATTGTCATTCTCTCACCAACCATGAGCCAACAAAATATATCACATACCTTTCATTTGGTGTACTTGTATAACATAACATTAAAATTGTTCACTTCACTTGGCAAATTATCACGCAACTAAAGGGATTTTCACTTCCATTTTTGGATGGTAATTATAGTCTAACATAACCCAAAATATGAAGAAATGCTGCACTGGTAATAAAGGCATCGAATGGATACAAGGAGACCATTTGGAAGACCTCGACTTTGCTGATGACATAGTTCTCATCAGCAGTCAGATAAAAACGATGCAGGAAAACACAAATGAACTATCATCAATAGCCAGCAAAATTGGGCTTGAGATCAATCATGAAAAGACTAAAGTCATGACTAGTTTAATTCCAACAGGTGACAAAATATACATGGAAAACAAACCAGTTGAAGAGATCGATCACTTTATCTATCTTGGAAGTCACATTGATCGAGAAGGGGATACGAGCAAAGAAATTAAAATCAGAATAGCTAAAGCAGCAATGTCTTTCAGAAGCCTTGAAAAGTTGTGGAAATCAAAACTTATCAGCACAAACACAAAACTTAGGCTATTCAAATCAAATGTACTATCAACCCTTACGTATGCGTGTGAAAGCTGGAAAACAACAAGAGATATAGAAACAAAGTTGAACGCATTCGAAAATAAATGTCTAAGGAAAATACTTGGTATAGCATGGAACGAATTCAAAACAAATGAGGAAATTAGAGAAATCGCCAATCAACCACTAATATCTTCAGTAATAAAGAAAAGACGATGGTCATACGTTGGACATGTGATGAGAAGAGATAATAACCGAATAGCAAAGCAAGCCCTCATGTGGGAAACAACAGGTAAAAGAAAAAGAGGAAGACCCAGGGAGACACTGAGAAGAACATTGATGAGAGAGGCAAGAGCAGCAGGAGTCGGCTCCCTCAATGAGATAGAACTGCTTGCACAGAACAGAGACAGATGGCGAGATTTGATAAAATATCTTTAAAAGAAAACTGCTAGAACAAAAAATCCATATAGGAGAAGGTGTATCTTGGTCTACGCCCTATGGGCCGGTTACGGCTCGAAAGGTCAATAGATAGATAGATAACCCAAAAGACATAGTCTGAGGTTGAATGGACTGTGGTCAAGAAAAGGCAAAACCCTTGAGACAGCAACTTCACTTGGTCTGTGGCCATCCCTCATTGTCTACCCATGCCAACTCAATCTGTGAGTCTCCACTTCCACTATTCACCACCAGATTATTATGTCTGCCTCTCTTCGGCCAGTTCTTGTTATCACTTTCAGATTATTGTGTCTGCCTCTCTTCGGCCAGTTCTTGTTATCACTTTCAGATTATCAGTGGCTGTTTCTGCCAGTGCTGAATGATCGGATGCACATCAATTCTTGTGGCTGTTTCTGAATCCCTTGTAAGCATATAATCTACCAGCTCCAGTTTTAGACTGTTGTCAGTGTACAGAGATGTTAGATTGTTGTCAGTGTACAGAGATGTTAGACTGTTGTCAGTGTACAGAGATGTTAGACTGTTGTCAGTGTACAGAGATGTTAGACTGTTGTCAGTGTACAGAGATGTTAGACTGTTGTCAGTGTACAGAGATGTTAGACTGTTGTCAGTGTACAGAGATGTTAGACTGTTGTCAGTGTACAGAGATGTTAGACTGTTGTCAGTGTACAGAGATGTTAGACTGTTGTCAGTGTACAGAGATGTTAGATTGTTGTCAGTGTACAGAGATGTTAGACTGTTGTCAGTGTACAGAGATGTTAGATTGTTGTCAGTGTACAGAGATGTTAGACTGTTGTCAGTGTACAGAGATGTTAGATTGTTGTCAGTGTACAGAGATGTTAGACTGTTGTCAGTGTACAGAGATGTTAGACTGTTGTCAGTGTACAGAGATGTTAGATTGTTGTCAGTGTACAGAGATGTTAGATTGTTGTCAGTGTACAGAGATGTTAGATTGTTGTCAGTGTACAGAGATGTTAGATTGTTGTCAGTGTACAGAGATGTTAGACTGTTGTCAGTGTACAGAGATGTTAGATTGTTGTCAGTGTACAGAGATGCTTGATTGTTGTCAGTGTACAGAGATGTTAGACTGTTGTCAGTGTAAGGAGATATTTGACTGCTGTCAGTGTACAGAGATGTTAGATTGTTGTCAGTGTACAGAGATGTTAGATTGTTGTCAGTGTACAGAGATGTTAGATTGTTGTCAGTGTACAGAGATGTTAGACTGTTGTCAGTGTACAGAGATGTTAGACTGTTGTCAGTGTACAGAGATGTTAGATTGTTGTCAGTGTACAGAGATGTTAGATTGTTGTCAGTGTACAGAGATGTTAGACTGTTGTCAGTGTACAGAGATGTTAGACTGTTGTCAGTGTACAGAGATGTTAGACTGTTGTCAGTGTACAGAGATGTTAGATTGTTGTCAGTGTACAGAGATGTTAGATTGTTGTCAGTGTACAGAGATGTTAGACTGTTGTCAGTGTACAGAGATGTTAGATTGTTGTCAGTGTACAGAGATGCTTGATTGTTGTCAGTGTACAGAGATGTTAGACTGTTGTCAGTGTACAGAGATGTTAGATTGTTGTCAGTGTACAGAGATGTTAGATTGTTGTCAGTGTACAGAGATGTTAGATTGTTGTCAGTGTACAGAGATGTTAGATTGTTGTCAGTGTACAGAGATGTTAGATTGTTGTCAGTGTACAGAGATGTTAGATTGTTGTCGTGTACAGAGATGTTAGATTGTTGTCAGTGTACAGAGATGTTAGATTGTTGTCAGTGTACAGAGATGTTAGATTGTTGTTGTGTACAGAGATGCTTGATTGTTGTCAGTGTACAGAGATGTTAGACTGTTGTCAGTGTACAGAGATGTTAGATTGTTGTCGTGTACAGAGATGTTAGACTGTTGTCAGTGTACAGAGATGTTAGACTGTTGTCAGTGTACAGAGATGTTAGACTGTTGTCAGTGTACAGAGATGTTAGACTGTTGTCAGTGTACAGAGATGTTAGATTGTTGTCAGTGTACAGAGATGTTAGACTGTTGTCAGTGTACAGAGATGTTAGACTGTTGTCAGTGTACAGAGATGTTAGATTGTTGTCAGTGTACAGAGATGTTAGATTGTTGTCAGTGTAAGGAGATGTTAGACTGTTGTCAGTGTACAGAGATGTTAGACTGTTGTCAGTGTACAGAGATGTTAGATTGTTGTCAGTGTAAGGAGATGTTAGACTGTTGTCAGTGTACAGAGATGTTAGATTGTTGTCAGTGTACAGAGATGTTAGATTGTTGTCAGTGTACAGAGATGTTAGATTGTTGTCAGTGTACAGAGATGTTAGATTGTTGTCAGTGTACAGAGATGTTAGATTGTTGTCAGTGTACAGAGATGTTAGATTGTTGTCGTGTACAGAGATGTTAGATTGTTGTCAGTGTACAGAGATGTTAGATTGTTGTCAGTGTACAGAGATGTTAGATTGTTGTTGTGTACAGAGATGCTTGATTGTTGTCAGTGTACAGAGATGTTAGACTGTTGTCAGTGTACAGAGATGTTAGACTGTTGTCAGTGTACAGAGATGTTAGACTGTTGTCAGTGTACAGAGATGTTAGATTGTTGTCAGTGTACAGAGATGTTAGACTGTTGTCAGTGTACAGAGATGTTAGACTGTTGTCAGTGTACAGAGATGTTAGATTGTTGTCAGTGTACAGAGATGTTAGATTGTTGTCAGTGTAAGGAGATGTTAGACTGTTGTCAGTGTACAGAGATGTTAGACTGTTGTCAGTGTACAGAGATGTTAGACTGTTGTCAGTGTACAGAGATGTTAGATTGTTGTCAGTGTAAGGAGATGTTAGACTGTTGTCAGTGTACAGAGATGTTAGATTGTTGTCAGTGTACAGAGATGTTAGATTGTTGTCAGTGTACAGAGATGTTAGATTGTTGTCAGTGTACAGAGATGTTAGACTGTTGTCAGTGTACAGAGATGTTAGATTGTTGTCAGTGTAAGGAGATGTTAGACTGTTGTCAGTGTACAGAGATGTTAGACTGTTGTCAGTGTACAGAGATGTTAGATTGTTGTCAGTGTACAGAGATGTTAGATTGTTGTCAGTGTACAGAGATGTTAGATTGTTGTCAGTGTACAGAGATGTTAGATTGTTGTCAGTGTACAGAGATGTTAGATTGTTGTCAGTGTAAGGAGATATTTGATTGTTGTCAGTGTAAGGAGATATTTGACTGTTGTCAGTGTAAGGAGATATTTGACTGTTGTCAGTGTACAGAGATGTTAGATTGTTGTCAGTGTACAGAAATGCTTGATTGTTGTCAGTGTAAGGAGATATTTGACTGTTGTCAGTGCACAGAGATGTTAGATTGTTGTCAGTGTACAGAGATGTTAGATTGTTGTCAGTGCACAGAGATGTTAGACTGTTGTCAGTGTACAGAGATGTTAGATTGTTGTCAGTGTAAGGAGATATTTGACTGTTGTCAGTGTACAGAGATGTTAGACTGTTGTCAGTGTACAGAGATGTTAGATTGTTGTCAGTGCACAGAGATGTTAGACTGTTGTCAGTGTACAGAGATGTTAGACTGTTGTCAGTGTACAGAGATGTTAGACTGTTGTCAGTGTACAGAGATGTTAGACTGTTGTCGGTGTACAGAGATGTTAGATTGTTGTCAGTGCACAGAGATGTTTGATTGTTGTCAGTGTACAGAGATGCTAGATTGTTGTCAGTGTACAGAGATGTTTGACTGTTGTCAGTGTACAGAGATGTTAGATTGTTGTCAGTGCACAGAGATGTTTGATTGTTGTCAGTGTACAGAGATGTTAGATTGTTGTCAGTGTACAGAGATGTTAGACTGTTGTCAGTGTACAGAGATGTTAGATTGTTGTCAGTGTACAGAGATGTTAGACTGTTGTCAGTGTACAGAGATGTTAGATTGTTGTCAGTGTACAGAGATGTTAGATTGTTGTCAGTGTACAGAGATGTTAGACTGTTGTCAGTGTACAGAGATGTTAGATTGTTGTCAGTGCACAGAGATGTTAGACTGTTGTCAGTGTACAGAGATGTTAGACTGTTGTCAGTGTACAGAGATGTTAGACTGTTGTCAGTGTACAGAGATGTTAGACTGTTGTCAGTGTACAGAGATGTTAGACTGTTGTCAGTGTACAGAGATGTTAAATAACATTGGACTGTTTAGTCGTTAGTTAATATTGGACTGACTATTTTTCTTTAACCCTAGATTACAATTCCTATATCTGTGACTCACATTGTCACGATTCTGTAGTAAAAATTACTACCACCTAAATGTAACATTTTGAGTCTTGAAAAGCAACCTTTCTTTGAACTTCTACTACACAGCAGTGTGTTTACACAAGATGTGAAACAGGGATCAGATGCCGCAATCATTTCTTGATTTATGGCTGATTTTTGGCCTGAAACTCAACCACATGCCGCCCTCCACATTTTTCTATTCACATGGCTGCTGTCAGCCTTAATTTTTGCCCATATGTTCAGCGATTTCTTTGAGTTGTTCGCTGGCTTTCCCCATGTTACAAAGGTTTCTTTGATTTCACACCGACGGCAGAGGAGATTTCCCCCATCATGAGAAACAAAAAAAGGGGGGAAATGAATTTCTTGAAAACTGGCTGATTTAAAAAAAAAAAAAAAAAGTATGTGTTTGCAATACTGTAGTACTTTCTACTATATGAACGAAAAAAAATAATAAAACATCAAAGGAAAGAAATAAACACTCATTTGTCTAATACATTTCATCTCTATAGAGATTATTTTTCTTATTGTTCTTGCGTCTAAGGTCCAGGTCTGGCACTGGTAGCACAACGTTGGGATGACGATTGTATTGTATAGTGCTTGTTTTGCCTCCAGAGTTATTTCCTTCTTGGTCAATAGTGGTGATAAATGTCCAATGATTTGACAAGCTTTGTTACATCTTGATTCTATCTCTGCTGTTTGAGAATTATCGTTTGTCACTAGACTTCCTAGGTATTTGAATTCCTCTACTTGCCACAGCAATAATGTTACGAGTAAAACTTATTTATTTACCTTGTTTTGTTCTAAGTCCCAGCATTTGACCATCTTGTCCTCACCACAGGAAAACAGGTACGGCTGTCTGGCACTGACCGCAACGCCCCGCACTGTGCTCACATGACCAGTCAGTGTTAGCTTCAGAGTACCACTTGCCAAGTCCCAGATCTGACAATGAAAGATAAATCTAATTGACATCTCAGACCAAATTGTTATTTTGTATATAATGAACCATATATAAATCTTTTAACCCTAGATTACGATTCCTACCTGTGGTTCACGTTTTCATGAAAGCATAGTAAAAATTATATCTATCTATTAACCTTTCGAGCCATAGCCGGTCCATAGGGCGTAGACCAAGATACTCCTTCTCTTATTTAAATTTTTATTCTCACAGTTTCCAAGTCTTATAAAGATATTTTATCAAATCTCGCCATTTGTCTCTGTTCTGTGCAAGCAGCTCTATCTCACTGAGGGAGCCAATTCCTGCTGCTCTTGCCTCTCTCATCAGTGTTCTTCTCAGTGTCTCTCTGGGTCTTCCTCTTTTCCTCTTACCTGTTGTTTCCCACACGAGGGTTTGCGTTGCTATTCGGTTATTATCTCTTCTCATCACATGTCCAACATATGACCACCGTCTTTTCTTGATTACTGAAGACATTAGTGGTTGATTGGCAATTTCTCTAATTTCCTCACACATTCTATATCAGGTCTACGTTTCATTAACAAAATCGTTTTTGCGATAGTGGCTTGTTAAATCTCTGATCAACGGTTCTATACCAAGCGGGAGAAATATAATTCCTCCATTTTGGATACAACTGGAAATTACTACCACTTAAATGTTACATTTGGAATTTCAAAAATAGTATTTTCTTTGAACTTTTGATACACAGCTGTGTATTTACCAAAGCAGATACATAGAAATGGAATGTTGTAATAATTTTCTGGAGTGTGTTAGATTTCTGGTCTGAAATTCAAACGCATCACGCTGTGGCTACTAGAGGTGTTACATTGTTTATTTACGTGGACATCATAAGTCAATCAATCCAGCTGTATGTTCGGCTCCCTCAAAGTGTCGTCCGCTGGCTATCCCATATTACAAAGGTTTGTTAGATGTCTCGCTGACGGCCAAGGAGATTTCCCCTGTCATAAGGGAAGTAAAAAAAATGAACTTCTTGAAAATTAGCAAATGTATTTAAAAAAAAAAAAAAGAACAGCCCTTTCAATGTACTTTTTATGACACTTGGAAAAAAAAAAATCCAACATCAAAGAAAACAAATCCGACACTCAGGGGTCACAGAAAGTAGTAATTAGGAAGATGTGGGGGTAAGTGGGGAGAGAAACCATGAGCAAACTGTCAAATTTCAAGAATTTGTATTTTGAGGCAGTAATTTTTACAACGGAATCGTAATGTATGGTTAATCATGTCAAGTATTTATAGAAAACTCTTTTTTTCAAATTTTCTAGAGTATTCATTAATTTCCTGTCCATTTGCTATTTTATGTAACCGTAAAGATCTATCTTTGTTTATTCTTCCTTATTCGACTTTCATCTTCGAGGAGAGGTATAATTTGTGGTCGTTTGCTCTTCTGCTCGCTCCTGTTTCCTAGTGTTTGTAATATTCCGTTAATCCATCTTTTTCACGGTCGGCCCTTAGGTCTGGTGTTCTCATACCATTAGTTAATTGATGGCTCGTTATGTAGTTTTGTTTTTTTTTAAATATATTTCTGCCTTATCAAGACTGTGAACAAACCATTTTATCTATTGTTTCTTTATATATTCTATGGCAGGGATTATTCCTACCTTTTTCTCAGTTCTCCATTTCTGATCTTATCTCTCAGACTGTTTCCTGCCATTCGTCTAACACATTTCAACTCAGTAGAGGTTATTTTTCTTATTGTTCTTGCATCTAGGATCCAGGACTAGCAATGGTTGCACAAAGATGGAGCTAAAATTGTGTTGTAGAGTCCCCCATTTTGCCTCCAGAGTTATTTCCTTCTTGGACAATAGTGGTGACAGCTGTTTGATAATTGGGCAAGCTTTGTCACAACTTGAGTCTACTTCTGCTGCTTGTGAATTGTCCTTTATCATTAGACTTAACTCTTTATGTCCATGGGAACGCTGTCATGATTACTAGCTTACTTACATTTTGCCAAGCGAACGCTGAAATGGTTACTTTCACTTTGTCTCATTTTAGTAAATACTACACATTTTAAGCTACCACATCCGCAAGGGATATAACTCTAATAGAATTTCCTGTCTTTAGGCACACTGGTCGATCAATGTGGGCTTAATTTGTTCACACAATCGTCAAAATTTGTGTTGTTTTCTAAAGTCTTCAATCAGCTGATTTGTGTTATAAGTGAAAAATGGCTAGCAGCAGTGAAGTATCTCTGCCCCTAAATGTGAATTATTATTAACAGCAGAAAAAGCTAGGAATTATGTTCTGAGAACTTTCAATGTAATAGTGATCTTAGTGACTTAGTTTTAGCAGCACTGTTGGTATATATGTACCCCCCACTTTGAGTTGGTGAGTACCAATATTTATATATATATATATTTTTTTTACACAAATTTTGATTCTTAATTGCTTAAATTCTTATCCTTCAATTTTTTTTTCAAAATATTGTTTCTGATTATGAATCTGTGTCCTTTTCCCTTCAATTTGATGCCTAATATATATGTCTATGACTTGTTATAGTGAAAATATGAAAAATTTAGTGAAAGAAGTATTTTTTCATGAAGAAAAAATTATGGCAAAAACACTAGTGACTGGGTAGAAAAAGCACGGACATTAAGAGTTAATAGATATTTAAATTCTTCCACTTGTTTTAGTTACCTGTCTTTCATCATTATGTTGATTTTCTGTTTCTCTTTTGCGATATTCAAGACTTCTGTTTTGTTGATTTTCATGTTGTATTGAGTACCGGTGTTGCTAAGTTTATTTAAATGTTCTTGTAGGTCTTCTGTTTTTCCATGTATTAACAAAAATATTGTTACAATAATTATGTCTATAAATAAACTTCTGGGCCATCTTGCACAATGAAATATGACATAGATTAACCAAACCTTCAAATATAAAGAAGAGGCAGATAAATGTTTACTCTGTTACCTTGATGACCCTGTCTCCAGCACCAGAACAGAACCATTCATTTCCAGGCTCCACAGCCAGACAGCGCACCCAGCCAATGTGACCACTGATAACCTGATACGATCATAAATGGGACATTTTTAAATAGCAAATTTGATTATGGTTTCCACTTACATTGTTGGAAACAAATCTGGAACAAACTCAAAGAATAATGAGTGACCATACCTTCTATTTGTGTTGTTTTTTTTTCTCCTTCTGTGAGAATACCTCACAAGTGACAGATTTATTCGTCATAATTATGTATGTACATAACCTTGGCGAACTAGAAAAAAATTTGATTTTTTAAAATTAACAAAAATAGAACATTAAAACTATCTACTTCGACTAAATGAAACATGGAACATGTGGCCGTCTCCCAAACACATTAGGCTGTAAATGTGGCAAGGAGTTACGGTACTTGCATCCCACCTTGGTATTTGGAAGAAAGTATCTGGATATAGTTCCACATGCATCCACTGGACATTTTTAGAGTGACCCTTGATCATATAGTAAGTGGGATTGCCTAGTTCTATTAGAGAAAAACAACCAGGTCCCTGCACGCTACAGCATGGATAATGTAAAAGGAAAAAAAAAACAACATATAATTCCTATCTAATTAAAATGCTGACCATAAGTTTACTGTGTAGTTGGGAACAGTTTCCATAAGGGAAATACAATGTATTGGACAAATAATACAGAAGCTGACAGGCTAGTGAAGCAATAATAAACAAACGCAACTAAAGTAAATGGCACACTGGATAAGTCATACACATGACCAGCAACTTGTCCACAAAAGACAAAATGCTAAAACAAGTCATCACCAAAAATGTTTTCATGTTTGCGATAAACTACCACTAATATCTTCAGTAATAAAGAAAAGATGATGGTCATATGTTGGACATGTGATGAGAAGAGATAAAAACTGAATAGCAAAGCAAGCCCTCATGTGGAAAACAACAGGTAAGAAGAAAAGAGGAAGACCCAGAGAGACACTGAGAGTATGAGGAAACTGCAATAAGGAACACTTTTCATGCATAGCCTTCAATTGTTCCCGCCGCCTATCCACCATATACAGAAAGTTCACGTCCTCTTGAAAATGATGATCGTCGTATTTTTAACAAATGTATAGCACTTGATGATGTTAGGCCATTGTTGTTGACTCCAATTCCGAACATATAGACGCATAGTTAGTCGTCAGATTATCCCCATCGCACATCAAACAACAGACCGTAAGATTAGCGTATGGCCGGTCTAGGGATGTACAATGAGCCATTGCGATGACGTAGCACGTAGATATAAATTAGACTTGAAGATCGTGAAAGCAATAAAAAATAGGCATTTTTAGAAAACGCGTGTCTTACTCTGTATAACTTCCATGGCGGGTGCCAGTTTGGCTTGGGCATTGTGGGAGCTTTCTTGGGCACCAACATCTGTTGTTGTCCTATGTTCACTGCCACCAATGCCTGGTCAACAAGAAAACAACATAAATTTTTGAAAAAGAAATTCACTTAACTCTTTCTGTACGGAATCTTTTTACTGACGCAACGGAAGAGATTTCAGAGACAAAATTGTTCACGGGTTTAAGAATCAATCTACATATTTATATTTATCTAACATATTACACATGAATGTTTAGATAATTGAACATGGTATTATTATGATAAGATTTCAACAATATCCAGATGATACAAGACATGTAAAAAGAATATGGCTTGATGGCGTTCACACTAATAAAATTTAACGTGTCGCACTATGCGACGAAACGTACGTTGCCGAAATTGTATTGGCGCACAGTGCGGCGAAACATACGGAAAGAGTTAACCCTTGATTACAATGCCTATCTGTGGGTCCAGTTTTTATGATACTGTCAAAAAAATTACTACCACTTAATTGTTACAAGTTTGGAAAAAAAGATTTTTTTTTTTTAAATTTTGCTGCACAGCTGAGTTGTTACACTGGGAGAGACACAGGAATCTGATGTGGTTATCATTTTCTGGTGTAGATTCGATTTATGGCCTGAAATTCAGATGCACGGGCGGTTTGGCTACTGGAGCTGTTATGTTGTCTATTCACACGTTGTCCATCAGCCTGTCATTCGAGTGGAATGTTCGGCTTCCTCTTAGTTTCATTCACTGGCTATCATGTGCTACAAAGATCTGTTTGATGTCCACGTTAACAGCAGCCCATAAACAGCCTAACTTGGATAATTTGCCTTGGACACATGAAGTTCATGGCCGACATGATGACAGGGTCTACCATTGCACATCATCATCATCAAGTACCATGCCTGCTGACGTAGGTGATCATATCTCTCCACAACTTTCAATCTTGACAGTTATTTATCATTTTTTTTTGACCTTTTGCCAAACCATTTTCATAAACTGATATCTTTTCTCTTTGCTTCTCTCTATCTCTTTGTTCCTCAATTTTCAGTGATTGTTTGTAGATCTCTTCTGAGCATATAGCCCATCCATGAGGGGAAGGTAGAACACATATAAGATATGCCTTTAACCAGTGAGCTATGAATGCATGTAAATCATACATCAACTCCAGAAAGAGACTATACATCCTTGGGGCGGTACAAGGTGAAATGAGCTCAGTTAGCTAATAATCAATATTAATGTAAAGTCATTTCAGTTTTTTCATTTAACTAATCCAATATGGCAGCCTTTTATCAATGTAATGGAAGAGATTTCAGAGACAAAATTTTTAATGGTTTTAAGAAAAAATCAACATATTGATATTTATCTAACAAAATATTATATACAAATTTTTAGATAATTAAACAAGGAATAAGATTTCATCAATACCAAGATGATATAAGACATGTAAAAAGAAAATGGTTAGATGACGGTTCACACTAATCAAATTGAGAAAGGCATACTATGCGGTAAAGCATACGCGGCCGAAATCAGCATGGCGTACAGTAAAGCGATGCAGATGGAAAGAGTTAAATATGTTTCATTGACTATGTTTCCTGTGACTGATATCTTATCAGTTCATGTTTTCTACAACCAACTCAATCCCTTGGGATATCTTGGTAGGTAGTTCACTTTCAATTAAAATGACTGAATGAATGTTCACTTTCAGAATAAAAGGATGGAAATGGCAGGACAAAATCACTAACATAGAATTATGGAAATGTACCAGTCAAATACCAGTGGATAAAGAGATACAGCAAAGACGATGGCGCTGGATAGGACACACACTACGGAAGCCAACTGAGAGTATTACACAACAGGCCCTTTTTTGGAATCCCCAGGGGGAAAGACAAAGAGGAAGACCAAGGAATTCTTGGAGAAAACAGATAGAAGCAGAGATGAAGATGATGGGGAAGACATGGAATAGTCTTAAAAGAATAGCAAAAAACAGAATGACTTGGAAAATGTTTGTTGAAGACCTATGCTCCACTGGGAGCTAAAAAGGTAGAGAAAGAAGTTCACTTTCAATAGTATAGATTATGTTGCAACTTTCAAGAAAGATGGTGGCCATTGCTACAGGCCCTTATAGAGAGTGCCAGCACTAAAACAGTTTTTGTTTTGATATGTTTTTTTCAATTTATTCGAGTGAATTCGAGTTATAAGTGACAGTTGGCACTCTCTTTTTGGTGATGTTGTTTGAAATTGTTGCTCACGCAGCTGACTTGGCTCACACTGGAGTTTAACTTTGCTAACAGCCACAGATCAATAGTAGACAAAAAAGGAATTGAAGTCAACGGTCACAACATAAATAATTTGCAATATACGGATGACACAGTATTAATAGCAGAGACAGAGAATGAACTACAAGAAATGATAGACATATATAGTAAAAGAAAGCAACAAGAAAGGTCTCAGTCTGAATAGTAAGAAAACAGAAGTAATGGTTATATCAAAGAAACAATCATCACCATCATGCAGCATAAAAATAAACGAGACAAATCCAAAACAAGTGCAACGTTTCAAATACTTAGGCACAATAATAAAATCAGATGGGAGATGCACCACAGAAATAAAAAGCAGAATAGCTCAGGCCAAAATAGCATTTCAGAAAATAAAAAATATCTTATGCAACAAACCTATGTCAATAAAAATGAGAAATCGAGTTCATCGGTGCTATATAGAACCAATTCTGACCTATGGAAGTGAATCATGGACAGTTGTAGACAAACAAATGAAAAGACGATTAGAGGCCACAGAGATGGGATTTCTCAGAAGAATGTTGAAAGTTCCCTGGACAGCTAAAAAGACCAATGAGGAAATTCTCAAAGAGGCCAACACAAAAAGGGAGTTCCTAAAAAACATCAGAAAGAAACAATCAACATTTTTTGGGCACATCGTGAGAAGAGGAAAGTTGGAATACTTGGTTACAACTGGCAAAATAAAAGGAAAGAGAGATCGCAGACGACAAAGAGAGAAAATACTGGATAGCTTGGTGTCATGGCATGAAAAACAGTCAACAAAAGAACTGATACGATGCACTGTAGATAGAAGATTGTGGAAGGACATGATCACCTACGCCAACCGGTGATGATGATGATGAACGGCCACAAACCGACAATGCAAAATCAAAATGGCAAATCGCCATATTTTTGCAGAAACTAACACAGTCACTTAAACTGTTTAGGTTGCTTTGTTTTAAATGTGTTTCGATGAAATTGGAGTAAGGAATTGACTGTGCACTCTCTATTCGATGGAAATAATTGAAATCACAGCCTGTGTGCCAAGATTAGGGCTGCATGGTTGTTGTCCATGACAACAGAGTTTGCCACTGTGCTTTGGCAGGAGTTGCGACATGAGCGGAGCGGATATAGGGAATTCCCTACTGCAGTGATACTGATTTCATGAACGGAACAGGACTATGTTGCACTTACCCTGTTTTGATCCATTCTATCGGCATCTTGTGAACCGCCATGCCTGTAGAACATGCAACAGACACTTCATCAAAATCAAGTGAAGAGAGTAAATTGCTGTGTTCAGTCACAACACAAATGTTAGTTTATCACTGTTCTAAGCTGATGTCAATTCATATAACATCGCAGTACTGATAATATCAGTATGATTCATTCAGGTATTGCTCACTAGTAACATCAGCTCCAGTTACTGTTTGATGCTGTTAACATTAGATCTAACCACTTCTCAAAGCTGCCAACATTAATTTAAGTTATCTCAACATCAATAGAGTATTATAGTCATCACCTCTAAATAAGTAATAAGTTTAATTGAGCTAAAGTTTTAAATATTTCAAGCATTAACACAACGATAACTCGTCAAACTTACTTAAAAGTACCTGATATGCCCTGTGGCTTATGCATAATACATTAATATGGTTTTAGTGCCTATCATCATCATCAAGTACCGGGCCTGCTGGCATAGGTGATCATGTCTCTCCACAACTTTCGATCTCGACAGTTATTTATCATTTCTGTTGTTGACCTTCTGCCAAGCCATTCTCTTAAACTGTCTGGTATTTTTTCTCTTTGCTTCCCTCTATCTCTTCATCCCTCAATTTTACCAGTTGTTACAATATATTCCAGTTGTTCTCTTCTCATTACATGGCCAAAAAATGATGATTTTAGTTTAATATCAGAATTAGTGCCTATATTTTTCTGTAACTGTTGATGCATTTATGGATTATGTGGTCAGTATTACATCAGGCCACATTGGAGTCCACCTAAACAGTAGGCTTCCTAACTAACCACTTCACTGACAATGCTTTCTGATTCTTCTCCTTCTACATCTGTTCAACTCCCTGCGGAGCACTGGTCTTCCTTAAACACTTTCCATGCTACCCAATCTGTTTTCTGATTACTCATAGTGTACAGTATTTCCCACAGAAGTCAATAATAATAAGAAACCCTATACTTCACAGCAGCAGGAGGTAATCTGATCATCAGAAGTTGACCCCATCGAGCAACTGTTAGATCTATAATATAACAAGTCTGTTAGAAAAGATATTTTCACCACAATTTTGTTATGGCGAATGCACTTCATTATCACCTAGAAGACACAGTCTGGGGTTGAATAGACTGTGCCTCATCAAGAAGAAGGCAAAAACCACAAGGCAACTAGATGACTACAAAAATGTATAGCAGATACAGGACTGAAATGATCAAAAGACACAACAAAGACAAACAGTTCATGATAAATGTGACCTAATCCACATTTTCTGCATATAAAGAGTCAAGACTTTGTTCTAGCTTCATCATGTGACATACCGGTTGGCATAGGCGATTATGGCCTTCCACAATCTTATATCAACAGTGCATCGAATCAATTATGTTGTTGGCTGTTTTCCATGCCATGACACCAAGCTATCTAGTATTTTCTCTCTCTGTCATCCGCGATATCTCCTTCCCTGTATTTTGCCAGTTGTAACCAAGTATTCTGACTTTTCTATTCCTATGAGGAGCTCCCTTTTTGTGTTGGCCTATTTGATCCTTTTAGCTGTCCAGGGAACTTTCAACATTCTTCTGAGAAATCCCATTTCTGTGGCTTCTAATTGTCTTTTAATTTGTTTGTTTACTGTCCATGACTTGCTTCCATAGGTCAGAATTGGCTCCATATAGCACAGATAAACTCTCTCATTTCTATTTGTTCTAGCTTGCATCATTATAATCAAGAGCTTATCTCTAGATTGTAATCATGACACATTAGACATAGCTCAAGGCAAACTATCATCATTTCTCTGACTACCTAAAAAAATGCAATCATTGTGTAGCAGATTAACTGAGAATGACCAATCATCATACCATGACACTGGCCAAAGCTTATCAATCACTCTAGACTGAGCTCTCTCTCATGACCTAATAATGTAGTCTCTAACATTTGAACATATATTATTATGATTAGTCATTAGAGAAGATATAATGACCATTACCTCATGTGATCTGTCCCTTGGTTGTCACCTGAAAGACACACAAAAATTGACAAATAATTGCAGGGAAACAAAGCTTGTTTTAAGATCCATGAAAACAATTTTTTTTACCTGAAAAAGGTAACTTTTCCTTATAAGCTGAGGTGTTCTCTTTATTTTATATTTTCTATGATACCCAGTTAGTGGGATGCAGTATGTAGAACATAATGTACTTTATGTGGTATTGCTTTTGTCAACAATTCAGAATAGGCAGACAGTGACAGTGTGGGGCTGTGTTTGAAGGCAGTAGTTGGTGTCACTAAAGAACTCAGATCTGATTGGTATATGTTTTATGTTTGTCCCTGGACTCTCTGTCATGTAAGGAAATGAATGAGCTAACAGCCAGGCTGGAACGGTTGCGGGGTTTGGCGGACATGCAATGGACCGGGCTGGCATTCTGAATGCACAGAGGTAGGTAGGGTAAGCTAATGATTCAGTCAATGATCAAGAATCTACAGCCATGCCCAGACTGCGTGAAGATCAGGTCAAGACTTGAGACACTAGAAAGGAGTGTTGAGTGATAAAACACGGAAGAATTTAAAATTAACACAGAACTGGAGTAATCAGTCTTCAAACACTGAGGGACATACTGGGGAGGAGATCTGAGCACTGATGAACATGTCCGATGAGGACAATCCATCAACTAAACTAGACAGTGACAGTTCATCATTCACTGACCATCATTGAACTGCTTCAGTGGTACAGAACATGGACATTACAAGAATATTTGGTAGATGAAGCAGTTCCATCTATCACTGTGATGTCAGCAACATGGACATTACAAGAATATTTGGTAGATGAAGCAGTCCCATTTATCACTGTGATGTCAGCAACATGGATATTACAAGAACATTTGGTAGATGAAGCAGTCCTATCTATCACTGTGATGTCAGCAACATGGACATTACAAGAATATTTAGTAGATGAAGTATTACTATCTATCACTGTGATGTCAGCAACATCCTGCCTCTGGTTGACCACCATTTAGCTGTTTCAAGGGTGTACCAGTGATACCAAGACAGACTTAATTGTTTAGTGTGTCAGGTCCTTATATCCTATGTTTTTGTTGAGTCAGATACTCGCACATGTTATTTTATTGCGTCAGATCCTTGCATGTGTGCAATTTTGTTGAGTCAGATCAGTGAACATGTATAATTTTTTGTGTCAGATTCTTGCACATGTGTATGTTTATTGTGTCAGATCCTATCATATATATATAATTTTATTGTGTCAGATCCTTGCACATGTATATTTTTATTGTGTCAGTTCCTTGCACATCTATATTTTTATTGTGTCAGATCCTTGCACATGTATATGTTTATTGTGTCAGATCCATGCACATGCATATTTTTATTGTGTCAGTTCCTTGCACATCTATATTTTTATTGTGTCAGATCCTTGCACATGTATATGTTTATTGTGTCAGATCCTTGTACATGTATATGTTTATTGTGTCAGATCCTTGCACATGCATATTTTTATTGTGTCAGATCCTTGCACATGCATATTTTTATTGTGTCAGATCCTTACACATGCATATTTTTATTGTGTCAGATCCTTGTACATGTATATGTTTATTGTGTCAGATCCTATCATATATATATAATTTTATTGTGTCAGATCCTTGCACATGTATATTTTTATTGTGTCAGTTCCTTGCACATCTATATTTTTATTGTGTCAGATCCTTGCACATGTATATGTTTATTGTGTCAGATCCATGCACATGCATATTTTTATTGTGTCAGTTCCTTGCACATCTATATTTTTATTGTGTCAGATCCTTGCACATGTATATGTTTATTGTGTCAGATCCTTGTACATGTATATGTTTATTGTGTCAGATCCTTGCACATGCATATTTTTATTGTGTCAGATCCTTGCACATGCATATTTTTATTGTGTCAGATCCTTACACATGCATATTTTTATTGTGTCAGATCCTTGTACATGTATATGTTTATTGTGTCAGATCCTTGCACATGCATATTTTTATTGTGTCAGATCCTTGCACATGCATATTTTTATTGTGTCAGATCCATGCACATGCATATTTTTATTGTGTCAGATCCTTGTACATGTATATTTTTATTGTGTCAGATCCTTGTACATGCATATTTTTATTGTGTCAGATCCTTGTACATGTATATTTTTATTGTGTCAGATCCTTGTACATGTATATTTTTATTGTGTCAGATCCATGCACATGCATATTTTTATTGTATCAGATCCTTGCACATGCATATTTTTATTGTGTCAGATCCTTACACATGCATATTTTTATTGTGTCAGATCCTTGCACATGCATATTTTTATTGTGTCAGATCCTTGTACATGTATATTTTTATTGTGTCAGATCCTTGCACATGCATATTTTTATTGTGTCAGATCCTTGCACATGCATATTTTTATTGTGTCAGATCCTTGTACATGTATATTTTTATTGTGTCAGATCCTTGTACATGTATATTTTTATTGTGTCAGATCCTTGCACATGCATATTTTTATTGTGTCAGATCCTTGCACATGTATATCTTTATTGTGTCAAATGCTTTCACGTGCATAATTTTATCACATCAGACCCTTGCACATGTATATTTTTATTGTGCAGTTATTTTGAGAGCATTATTCGTTTGTTGAAAATAGGACATTTTTGTTTAATTTATTATCTAATTAATGACTCTTTTTTTTTTTAAAGACACGCCAATTGTAAAATAATGTATTTCTACAAATTTAGCAACAGTTTATGAGTTGAAAAAAAAAATGTAAGTATTTTTAGGAAATAGCACTTCATCATCATCATCATTGAGTGCCATCTCCGCTGTCTCTTGCTTTGATGGTGCAGGTTGTCATAGGCTGTCTTGTCCATCTTTTGATGTTACTCATCTTGGTCTGTCTCTGCCTCTATTACCCTGTATTTTCCCTTCCAATCTTACTTTTAGTCGGCTGTTGTGTCTTTTAACGTGCCCCAAAAATTAAATTGCACTTACAAAAATAAAAATACTACAGACTAGAATTTAACCCTACCTCATCAACACAGTGCTCTGTCGTCAGACAAGCAAGATGACCAACAAGACAATTCAGTAACTCTCAAATAAATAACTTTGTCATTTAGAAATAACATTTAACTAAGGTGACTTACAAAATGAGTCTAATCTAATCAGAAAATACTCAGTTATTATAGCATTCCTATGGTGACACCCAATGTCAACCATAAAGATACAGACCTTTATTAATGGATGCTTGCGCAGAATAAAAGGATGGAAAGGGCAGGACAAAATTACTAACATAGAATTATGGAAATGTACCAGTCAAATACCAGTGGATAAAGAGATACAGTGAAGACGATGGTGCTGGATAGAACACACACTTTGGAAGCCGATTGAGAGTATTACACAACAGGCTCTTTTCTGGAATCCCCAAGGAAAAAGACAAAGAGAAAGAACAAAATATTCTCAAAGAAGACAGATGGAAGCAGAGATGAAGATGATGGGGAAGACATGGATTAAACTTAAAAGAATGGCAAGAAACAGAACGGCTTGGAAAGTGTTTGTTGAAGACGTATGCTCAAAAGAGAGCTGAAAGGTTGATTGGAAACACCCAACATACTCAAATGGCATAAATAGCACATAATATAAGTAGCTTCAATTTGACTAAACTAGAAATATCAAAAATATTTAGGATAAACACATAAATAATAAACAAAATATGCAGCAATGTGGCAGGAATGCTCATGGTTTGTCCACCAAACTATCAGCTTCTCAAATATCTTCCTACTATTACCTGAATTACCAGCCTGTGCATTATTTTTCTACCAATTACTTGAATTACCAGTTTAATTGTCAGATCATCATTACTGCACACAACATATTTAATTTATTACCAGCCTGTGTACAATTTTTCTATCCATTGCCTGAATTACAAACTTCTCCATTAGTTTCCACCCATTACCACCTTCTCCATTAGTTTCCATCCATTACCACCTTCTCCATTAGTTTCCACCCATTACCACCTTCTCCATTAGTTTCCACCCATTACCAGCTTCTCTGTTAGTTTCCACCCAACACATGAATTACTAATTTTCCCATTATTTACCACCTATTACTTGAACTAAAAGTGTTACCTTTTCTCTTCAGGTGATGATCACTTGCCATCTATGTTTCTATATTGTGTGCATTCATGTAAATTCAATTTAGTACCAATTATTGTAAAAAAAAATTAAAGAAAGACAAATTTTTAAAGAGTAAAGAAATTAGAACAAGAATAGCTAAGCAGCAATGCCTTTCAGAAGCCCTGAAAAGATGTGGAAATCAAAACTCATCAGCACAAACACAAAACTTTATTCAAATCAAACATACTATCAACCCTTACATATGCAAGCGAGAGTTGGAAAACAGCAAAAGACATAGAAACAGTTGAATGCATTTGAAAATAAATGTCTAAGGAAAAAACTTGGTATAGCATGGAATGAATTCAAAACACACGAAGAAATTAGAGGAATTGCCAATCAACTACTAATATCATTAGTAATCAAGAAAAGATGATGGACATATGTTGGACATGTGATGAGACAAGATAATAACCGAATAACTAAGCAAGCCCTGAAGTGGGAAACAACAGGTAGGAGGAAAAGAGGCCGACCCAGAGAAACACTGAGAAGAACATTGATCAGAGATCAATGCAAAGGCAGCAGGAATCAGCTCCCTCTTTGAGATCGAATTGCTTGCACAGAACTGAATCAAGTGGCGAGATTTGATAAAAGATCTTTACAAGAATTGAGACTGCTAGAAAGGACATTTAGAAAAGAGTACCTGGGTCTAGTGCCCTATGGGCCGGCCACAGCTCAGAAGGTCAATAGATTGTTAAAAAAAATGTTAACTAAGTAAATTCAGTTACAAGTTAGTAACAAAACAAATTGTGTGCTTTCATGCAAATGTACATAATATTACTGCAGTAACTGTCTGAAAAATACATATATTATGAGAAAAAACACAAATGTCAGCAATCAAATTTCTGTAAGTACTTTAATATCCACCCATCCATCCATCCATCGTTCTTTCGAGCCGAAGATGGCACATAGGGCAGAACCACAATCTCAAAAACAGAAACCTTGCGTTCCAAAATGGCACATATTGCAGAGATCGCTGCTCTAAAATCTATGGCCCCTGTTTCCATAACAATACTTTTTACAATGACAGCTTGTCAAGCCATCGATCAACCTCCTTAGTCACCTCTTACGACATGCCTGGAAGGTCACAGTTGCTACTTACAAAATGCCATTCATCTGTTTAATTGTCTACATTTAAAATGGAGTAAACAAACTGGATTTCACAATCTTAACAACATCAGAAACAGTATAAAAACAGTCATAGTAAAAGCAATATTTAGTTAAAAGAGTTATAGAATTACCTCCCTGTGTTCCATTCACTAGATCTCCAGCTCCTGAAAATTAGAACAGTAAACTCATTAAGTACAAAGTTAATATTTGGAACTACTCTCAGATTATTAACAATATAGTTGTAAACACAGAACTCTTCATCAGTTGATTATATCAACAATCCACATGCACTATATCAGGGTCGATGTCAGATAGGAGAACAGAATAATAACAGACATTTTTTTTTAAATACAGTAACATGATGATGAAAATGATTAAAGATGACACAAAATGATCTGACATTGCTCAACACACAAGAGGTCCAAGTCCAAAAATAGTCATTCTCACCTATGCATTCTCTGCAAAGTCAATCATACAAGCAATGTCAGGCCAAAAACAGGACAGACTCATCAAACAGATGAAGAACAAAATATGTTCGCTTTTAAGAAAAGACAGAACAAGTCCTGCAGTGGATACCAGCACCTTGTGGCATCCCAGGAAATGAGAAATCAGATGAACTCTCAAAGGCAGGAGGAAACCAGCAGTCCAAATAACCCCAGAATCTCAAAGAAATAAAAACAATCAGGAAGCAAGGTAGGAAAACAGAATGGAGTGACTACATGGAAAATATGAGCCAGAACATGACAGCCTAAACAAACTTAGCAGACCACAGTGACGCTGCAACATGTGACTGTGGGATACAAACAAACTTAGCAGACCACAGTGACGCTGCAACATGTGACTGTGGGATACAAACAAACTTAGCAGACCACAGTGACGCTGCAACATGTGACTGTGGGATACAAACAAACTTAGCAGACCACAGTGACGCTGCAACATGTGACTGTGGGATACAAACAAACTTAGCAGACCACAGTGACGCTGCAACATGTGACTGTGGGATACAAACAAACTTAGCAGACCACAGTGACGCTGCAACATGTGACTGTGGGGTACAAACAAACTTAGCAGACCACAGTGACGCTGCAACATGTGACTGTGGGGTACAAACAAACTTAGCAGACCACAGTGACGCTGCAACATGTGACTGTGGGATACAAACAAACTCCAGAGCTTACACTACAAGACTGCAACACTCTCAACACCCTAAGGACACAAATGGTCCACAGCAACAACTCTACATGACAAGCTATGGGGAACCTGTGATGACCTCAAACGCACCATCTTGCTCGTGACCCAAGCTGGTCTAAATGTCTAAATGCATAGCAATAGCTGATCTCTGAAGAACGTGACCCAAGCTGGTCTAAATGCATAGCAATAGCTGATCTCTGAAGAACGTGACCCAAGCTGGTCTAAATGTCTAAATGCATAGCAATAGCTGATCTCTGAAGAACATGACCCAAGCTGGTCTAAATGTCTAAATGCATAACAATAGCTGATCTCTGAAGAACGTGACCCAAGCTGGTCTAAATGTCTAAATGCATAGCAATAGCTGATCTCTGAAGAACGTGACCCAAGCTGGTCTAAATGTCTAAATGCATAGCAATAGCTGATCTCTGAAGAACGTGACCCAAGCTGGTCTAAATGTCTAAATGCATAGCAATAGCTGATCTCTGAAGAACGTGACCCAAGCTGGTCTAAATGTCTAAATGCATAGCAATAGCTGATCTCTGAAGAATGTGACCCAAGCTGGTCTAAATGTCTAAATGCATAGCAATAGCTGATCTCTGAAGAACAACTGACATTGCAATCTAATACTGCAATCTTTTCTTCATTACCAACATGGATCTAGAGTTCACCCAGACTCTGTAAATGAACACCACTGATTTTCTCCAAAGGTCAAAGTAAAAGTAAGTAAAGTACCCCCGTCACGCCAAGTGGCGTATAGGGAAATATGGTGTTAGTGACCCTATATTTTACAGACCTTCAGCACGTGATTTTTGGGGTAATGTGGTCGGTATTACGCCCGTGCTGCTTTAATTTCCCAGAAAAAAATCTGGTACCCATTTTAAGGCTGGGTGAACCCGGAAGCCGTCGGTTGGGATCGAACCCTACCCCTTGTCCTTTGTAGTCCAAAGGTCAAAGGTCACAGAAAAATACTGGCATGGCATTACCACAATATTTCTTAGATGTCAATATTATTCTTTACCTTTACTTGCACAATATATCACAGGGTCACTTGCACAATAGAGGACCATTTACTCATTGCATCAGAGCTAGAGCCACTTATTAATTGTATCAGAGTGCCACTTGTTCATTATATCTGGGAGCTACTTGTTCATTATATCTGGGGGCTACTTGTTCACTATATCACAGGACTACTAGCATAATACAACTGTGGATTACCAACAATTTCAAGACTTACCATAACTGACAACAAGACTTTACCATGTTTCTTTATAATATTACCAATATTCACTAAAAGTTTTCCATTTATTCACTAAAAGTTTTCCATTTATTCACTAAAAGTTTCCCATTTATTCACTATAGTTTCCCCATTAGATGAAACTTTTTATTTAGCCTAAACTTTTTTTTTTTTTTACTGCAGTCCTCCCCATTTTACCCCATTAAGAATAACCAAGATGTCACCAAGAAACCTGTTTGAACTGTTGTAGATTTGTATACCTGGCTGAGACAGACAACCCACAGTGCTTTCTTCTCAGCTGCCTAGCTTCAAATACTGATACAGAAGAGAGATACTATGAGTAGGAAAGACAAAGAGAGATACTATTAATAGGAAAGATAAATAGATATACTATGAGTAGGAAAGACAAACAGAGATACTATTAGTAGGAAAGACTTCCGTTTCCAAGATGGTGGAACTAGTTCATGTTCCCTCGATCACTGCAGAAAGTGCATTTGGGGTCTAATTAATTTTGGCTCTCCATAGCACTTTTCTGCGTTAAAGTCATAATGATGTTCTATACTTAACACATCTGCGCCGATGAAGTGGAGTAGTGCACACGGCAATATTCCTTTTTAGCAAATCAAGTGTTGTGAATGCGACCTTCCACCGTCTAGAGTTGATCTGCGTTTTACGTCACATTGAGTGCTGTTCATGAACGTTGTTGGAATTGCTTGACGCAAGTTATTTACATGTTACAACTCATTAATGTGAACTGCTTCGTCAAGTCAGCCGCAGTTTTATCTCTTTAGGGAATTTGCACCATGTTTCATTCGTTGTAGGCTGCATTCACTAGAGTAATCAGGAATCTAAGGGCACTGCCATTGTTGTGTGTGCTACATCATCATAATGACTCATCGTATATCCCAGGACCAGCCATACGCTAATTTTACGGTCTGTTGTTTGATGTGCGACGGGGATAATCTGATGACAACTGTGTTTTATATGTTCGGATTTGGAGTCAAAAACGATGTCTTAACATCATCAAGCCCTATACATTTTTAAAATATGACGATCATCATTTTCAGGAGGACGTGAACTTCTGGTCAATATGGTGGATAGGCGGCAAGAACTATTGAAGGCTAATTATGAAAGTGTTCCTTGTTGCAGTTTCCTCATATTCCAAGTCTGGCTTGTTGCAGGAGCTACTGAGTTAGGTGCTCTGTGCACACAGTGAGCTGTGTGTTTCATCTGTTTTGATCATGTTTCGATATTCCAATTGTTTACGATGAATTATGATATCGTATGACAGGGAACAGTTGGCTGTGTTCACTTTCTGTGCAGTATCACCTTATGTCTTTTGGCGTGTGCTGAGACTGCTATGATGGGGACTACAGCTACCTTTCTTTGTTTGGGAGATGAGATATTAATTTGGATGATTCCACTGGCACCGGCGGTTGAGCAATTATGGATTTTAATACGTTGGCAGTGATACCGAGGTCTACCATAACCAAAGAAGGAAAGACAAAGAGAGATACTATTAGTAGGAAAGACAAAGAGAGATACTCTTAGGAAAGACAAAAAGAGAGATACTATTAGTAGGAAAGACAAAGAGAGATACCATTAGTAGGAAAGACAAAGAGAGATACTATTAGTAGGAAAGACAAAGAGAGATACTATTAGTAGGAAAGACAAAGAGAGATACTATTAGTAGGAAAGACAAAGAGAGATAATATTAGTAGGAAAGACAAAGAGAGATACTATTAGTAGGAAAGACAAAGAGAGATACTATTAGTAGGAAAGACAAAGAGAGATACTCTTAGGAAAGACAAAAAGAGGGATACTATTAGTAGGAAAGACAAAGAGAGATACTATTAGTAGGAAAGGCAAAGAGAGATACTATTAGTAGGAAAGACAAAGAGAGATACTATTAGTAGGAAAGACAAAGAGAGATACTATTAGTAGGAAACAAACTTCAAAATCTCCAGCAGCAACCGAGAAATCAGGAAAGCCACTGCTGTTCACTACATTAATGAAGCCATGAGTAAGTGCACACAAACATCATAAATGATTAAAATGCCAAGATATTAACTGGGTATGAACAAACTACAATCCTAATTATACCTTGTATCTGCTTAGTCCTTGCTTCTTTCTTGACCAACTCCTTCACTGGTCCATACTCATCCTGAACCTTGATGAGTCGTTTCATTCTCTGACTGAAGAGAAATGTGCAGTATACAAGCGCTATCACAAAATGGTCACATCAAACGGACATTAACAAAGCAAGAACTAAGACCTCCATAGCGATAAATGAAAAAAAGAAAGAAAAAAAAGTTCTATATCATAATAATCAATCACTTTATATACCAGTATATTCTTCTTCTTCTGCGTTTGCCCAATGCTTACTTCTCTTCATCATCCATTCTCTAAAAGAACACACTGGATTGGCACAGATGCACCGCATTGTTATGATGTAATGAAAATGTTTAAAAAAAAAATGATATGGTAACAGCTTTACATAGGAAAGAAACAAAACAAAAATAGAACAATGTTTTCAAAATGTTCTACTTTTCTTTTTTTTTTTAACCTGCGTAAAGCTGTTACCATACCACTTTTTCGTTCTTTTTTTTTTACATTTTCATTCTTACCAACAGTTTTACAGCAGCTTCACATTTCTAAGCATCTTGATGGATAACCATATTATGACGCATGTGTCTTCCAGGGCTGACACATCCCCTGGCTGCAACATCTACACCTTTTGGCTGACTCATCCATCTTCTGAATGATCAGGATATTCTAGGTGGTTTTTTGCTTATTCAGTAGATGCCACCACTATATAAATCTCCATCCTTTATGCTAAATTCTGGCCAAAAATACTATCATGTTGTCAAATACAATCAAATTAAAATTGTGAAAAACATTCTAAGAAAACAAAATGTTTGGTATGATATCAACATCATTGGTCAAATATAAAAATGGTTAAGGAGACAGTAGCAGCAAAAGGTAAGAAAAGGAAGGTTAAGAAGAGGAAGCCCAAACTGGAAAAGGATTTGTTTAAATAATATGGAATAACAATGCTAGTTATAAACATTAAATTTGACAAGTAAAAATAGATCAGGAGTGTAAAATAGCTCTAGAGAATTGATGGAGAGTGTTATGAGTGAGATTTGATATTGTGGTAATGTGAAAGTTTCAACAACAGAACTTTAAATTCTGGCTGCATGATGCCTTAATAAAGAGCTTTGTCCTTAACCAGATGTGACAAGCCACTGAGAGTTTTAGTAAACATTTACTTGTGACACTCGTCAGTTGATGAGTGGGAAGCCCTACTAACCACTTGAGATGAATGTTCCACTATACAAGCAGGTTTGAGTATCAACTGATGAATGAGACCACCGAAAGTTGCTTAGAAAAAGAGGGTTATTCATAGATTAGAGGAACATTGCATAGTCTCTCTCTCTCTCTCCGATCAGGGACTCAATCAGAGCAGGACTCCAGACTCTCACATGAAGTCAGCCATCAGGCTAAGTATGTTGAATGTCCCCACAGGCAGAACATCACAATTAAAGTCTGCCAGATCCACTCTGATTGAACAACCGTTAATACGTTGCACTGTGTTCTGCGCCAGTGGCCCAGTGCATCCGATTTCAGCCAGCATTTTATTCAGGTTTGCATTCCTTAGCCTTTGATTGTCCCCAATCCTTCTGCAAGGCAGCAGATGATCTTTTCTGTAGGGGGATTCTGCCCTAAGAGGGTCGGCCCTCTCAGGTTTACGAGCACCATCTGCCCGAGTCACTAGAGGTGACCAACACAGACATGCACACACAAAGATAGGAGATGTGACCAACACAGACCTGCACACAGCGACACGAGGCATGACCAATACTGACACACATCAAGACACATGACTAACATAAACATGCACATAAAGACATGAGATATGACCGACATAGACATGCACACACAAAGACACGACACATGCCCAACATAGACATGCACACAAAGATATGAGACACGACCAACATAGACATGCTCACACAAGTTAATGAGATGTGACATACACAGATATGCACACACAAAGATATGAGATATGACTAACATAAACATGTACACAAAGATATGAGATACCTAACCCAAACATGCACACACAAAGATATGACACATGACTAACACAGATACACACCAAGACATGAGATATGACCAACATGACACACATCAAGACATGAACCATGGCCAGCACACACACACACACACACAAGCTAAGATATGAGCCATGGCTAGCACAGAAACACATCAAGATATGAGCCTTGGCTAGCACAGAAACACATCAAGATATGAGCCATGGCTTCACGGAAAAAAACACCAAGAAATGAACCATGTCCAGCACAGAAACACATTAAGGTATCCATATGCTTGGGCCTGTTGTAGTACTCTTCTTAACGTGGGAATCATCGACACACGAGACGCAGGCCCCGATCAACTGTTCACAGGCTTCGTTCAAACAGTTGTCCGGAGAGTTCAGTCTGACCCGTAGAATGTTCCCTTGCATGTACAGTTCCTGGTTGACTGTTCACAGGTGTTGTTGAAGCAGTTGTCCGGACATTTGAGAGTGTAGTCTGATCCGTAGTACGCCTCCTTATTGCATAGTGAGACCTATATTTACAGACCTAGACTATTCCTGGAGTTTCCTGCCTTTTACCTTACAACAGAACAAAGTCTTAGTGAATATTCAGTGAGCTGTATTAACACAGATGAGCAGATCTAGCTATATATGAAGTGTCAGATGGTCAAAGGTGAAGTGTATAGTCAGATTCTGAAAAATATATAACCTTCACTTAAAATAGCACAAGAAAAATTGAATACACAAAGCAGAGAAATAATTGAAATTCTATTTCACAAGAACAGATGAATCATCATCATCAAGTACCAGGCCTACTGGCGTAGGTGATCATGTCTCTCCACAACTTTCAATCTCGGCAACTAGTTATCATTTCTGTTGTTGACCTTCTGCCAAGCCATTCTCTTAAGCTGTCTGTTATTTTTTCTCTTTGCTTCCCTCTATCTCTTCGTCCCTTAATTTTTCCAGTTGTTACAATATATTCCAGTTGTTCTCTTCTCATTACATGGCCAAAAAATGATGATTGTTTCTTCCTAATATTGGAAATTAGCTCTCTTTTTGCTTGACCTCTCTCAGAACATCTTCATTACTCTTCTTAGCTGTCCATGGTTCTCTCAACATTCTTCTGTAAAACCACATTTCTACAGTCTCCAGAACAGACGAATACTCTAGCAATAATAATAATCTATATTGAATATGATCCCAAGACAGGATCATCAAGGAGGAAGGATGGATTCTGAGTCATCTACCCAGCTCCATAAAAAAGACGAGCTACAAAAACATTAACAATAACTCAGGATAAGGAACCAAGAGAGAGCAAGGATCTTTGATACACATTACATTTGGCGAAGGAAGAATGGATTTGAGAGCTCTTGTTGACAGCTATGCCCCAATAGTATAGAGAGTACAAAAGGCAAGAATAAAATATGTTAGAGAAGAAATGTGACATATAAGATGTCAGAGAAAAATAGACAGTAGGAGACTTTATTTCCAGGTTGCTGATATTGTGTTGGATTATATGAAATTATGTTACTTGTGTGGTTTCCATTTTAAAAATTTGAGTTTGTTACATTACCAGCTTGTCACCTAAAATCAACATATTGGAGAACATTACTAGATGCTGTAATGATGAAATAACTAATATTATAACAAGGTTTTCCATTATACAATCACCCCAAGTGATTTATCCAGGAGCAGTACTATGTAGTATAAAACTGAAATATAATCACATAGAAGGTGAATGCTACAGCCTTACAAGTATAAGTCAGAAGAAAACGTCTTGACTATAAGGTTTTCACCAGTAAACGCAAACAAAACAAAAGCACAAAATATATTCCTGCATAGTACTTCCTGATATAAAACAGTCTCTGTGAGTGATCGAAGGTGTATATGTTATAGTACAACCAGGAATTATATTCCTGCATAGTACTTCCTGATATAAGATAAAACAGTCTCTGTGAGTGATCGAAGATGTGTATATGTTATAGTACAACTAGGAATTATATTCCTGCATAGTACTTCCTGATATAAGATAAAACAGTCTCTGTGAGTGATCGAAGATGTGTATATGTTATAGTACAACTAGGAATTATATTCCTGCATAGTACTTCCTGATATAAGATAAAACAGTCTCTGTGAGTGATCGAAGATGTGTATATGTTATAGTACAACTAGGAATTATATTCCTGCATATTACTTCCTGATATAAAACTGTCTCAGTGAGTAATCAAAGATGTGTTATTTGTTATTTGTTTATGGAAGGCCACAGTATCACTGCAAACGAATTAAAATCCATAATTGCTCAACCGCCCATGCCAACGTAATCATCCGAATCTCATCTCCCAAACAAAGAAAGGTAACTGTAGTCCCCATCATAGCAGTCTCAGCACATGCCAAAAAACATAAGGCGAAACTACACAGAAAGTGACACAGCCAACTGTTCCCTGTCATACGATTTCATCATTCATCGTAAACAATTGGAATATCGAAACATGATCAACAGAGATGAGACACACTTCTCACGGTATGCACAGAGCACTTAACTCAGTAGCTCCTGCAACAAGCCGGACTTGGAATATGAGGAAACTGCAACAAGGAACACTTTTCATGCATAGCCTTCAATTGTTCCCGCTGCTTATCCACCATATACTGGAAGTTCACGTCCTCTTAAAACTGATGATCGTAGTATTTTTTAAAAATGTATAGCGCTTAATGATGTTAGGGCATCGTTGTTGACTCCAATTCCGAACTTATAGACATACAGTTAGTCGTCAGATTATCCCCGTCGCACATGAAACAACAGACCGTAAGATTAATGTACTGCCAGTCTAGGGATATACGATAAGTCATGTTAATACAAGCAAATAAACATAATCATTAACGAAGTTGTTTTCTGAGTATATAATGGATTTCGTAATATCTACTTCTTATGATTGGATACCCTTCAATCCTGTTACCACACTCAGGATTTTTATGTACATAATATCGTTTAAATCCAGCTTTCTCAATGGATTGCAATGCTTGAAGTTTTTGTAGCGGAGACTGTAGCGAGACATCAGTCACGTGATACTCAACCATCAGCTGCTTAACTCCATTCAGTTCGCCAGATTTGCACATCTCTAAGATTGACGACCATTCTGCGCTTTCAATATCCATTTTAAGTACGTCGATTGTCTTGTTCTGGTGTCCCAACATTGCTCATATATCACCCAGAGTGTTTAGCCTCCAACTGTTTTTACTTCCTGCTGTATCTGAAAGTCCAATTTCGTAGAAGTGAACCAGCTTTGATCTTTCAACTTTGTCCGCGAACTCGCTCATGCTGGGATCAAAGGAGTACACGTGACAGCCATAAACATGTGCAGTATCATCGTCGAACGAGAAGTCGTAGTTGATACCGAAAGAATAAATGATACATGGTTGTCTTGGGCACACATCAGGATCGTCACATATCTCCTGGCCGCCATCTCCAATTTTCCCCATACGTATCTTCCTGCGGCAGATAACGTCTATGTTGTCTGTGTACGAGTGGAAAATTAACCGAAGATCATCCACGCTGAGTTTGGACAAATCAGAGTTTTTCAGGTTTGCAACTGTCCCTTTCTGACGAAGAACTGAAAGATCTTTGTTGTAAGCCGCTTCATTATCAACAACTTCATTGCCCACAGACATTATCTGAGGCGTGATTACTTTCTTGGAAGTCCAGGCTGAGGCATTTATAATCAACGACACAGAACCGTACCTCAGATTTACCAACAGAATGGCCACAATTAACATCAAGCACACAACCACAGCGAATCTGGACTGACCTTGTCTCAACATCCTAAACTTTTTACCGAAGATGTGTGTGTTATAGTACAACTAAGAATTATATTCCTGCATAGTACTTCCTGATATAAAACTGACTCTGTGAGTGATCGAAGATGTGTATGTTATAGTACAACTAAGAATTATATTCCTGCATAGTCTATCTATCTATCTATTGTCCTTTCGAGCCGAAAACGGCACTTAGGGCAGAACCACAATCTCAAAAACAGAAACCGTGCGTGCCAAAGTGGCACATATTGCAGAGATCACTGCTATAAAATCTATGACTCTGTTTCCATAACAATACTTTTTATAATGACAGCTTGTCAAGCCATTGATGAACTTCCTTAGTCGCCTCTTACGACATGCCTGGAAGGTGACAGTGTCACTATTCTTTACTTCCCTCATAATGAGGCCACGGTAACACACAGGAATGATATACATAAAACTGCCCCCATGAATGATCAAACATTCAAATGTTATAGCACAACTAAAAAGAGGATGGACATCCTCCATTTATGGATAATCCATAATATATAATGCTTTTGATTTGAAAAAGAAATTAGATCTACTATGACAATCATAAAAAGGATTTTTCCATAAAAGAATATTCAGAATCAACATAAAAAGGAACAAAAGGAATAACAAACCTGATATCATCTTGCGTTGGTGTGTTGCCTTGGTCCGCAAGGAACATGTCATGCGTTCGTTTAAGTGACCTAAACACCAGCGTGTGAACTGAGTGCTTCTGAACATCCTGAAGGTCGGAAACAAAAAGATAGAACAAATTATTGTTTGGAAACAAATTGAATAATAGCTACAGTAAATATTAAAGCTATTCGTTTTGGAGGTTTCAACTTTCCATATGGGCACTTTGCTTTTCCTCATTGCAATATTAATTCATTAAGAAATTATTAACATGTTTGTAATTATTGTATAGACATGATTAAGATATATTTAAATTAGTCATTTCAATTTATCAAGCTGTCTAGATAAAGTATTTTAAATTATAAGAAACTATTTTGAAAATTTGAGAAAACTACATACACATAAAAGTTAGGTACTTCAGGAAACTATAGACATCCCTTTATGAAAGATGGCATTGCTAGCAAACTGAAATAGTAATTTTATCACCAGAAGTTGGCAGACAAGAGCAAAAGTAGCTGTTCAATAAACGAGTCCTAGGTGATAATTACCATGTTGTCATTGTGCTATTTGTACACCCAAATTGTACACCCAATTGTACACCCAATTGAACACCCAAATTGTACACCCAATTGTACACCCAAATTGAAATTAAGGCTGGGGAATCTTCAATATCATATGGAAATTCTGCTGGAGTTTACATACAGCAGTTTTCAAGTCATAGCCATTATTACATGCCAATGTAGGTGCTTTATTACATTTTGTGACAATTGCTTGATGAAATTATTAATTAAAGTAAACCAGTATGGATACTTTGATTCATGGCACATTTCTTCAAGAAGTTTGTGAAATTTGACAGAAAACTGGATGTTTAGTTTTACTTATGACAGCAATTAAAGTGACCTTGTGACCTGAGAACCACAATCAGAGCAAGCGACAATTTCATGATGGCAGCTTTTAAAAAATTTGATTGCGCTTGTACTACACTGACTACAGCTTCCTTTTTAATAATTATTGATGTCATACTGTCACATAGACATGAATGGGGGATCACTGTTTTACTCTTAGTTGTAGTTACTCGAAGGCCCTGGTATCACTGCAAACGAACTAAAATCCATAATTGCTCAACCGCCAGTGGAATCATCCAAATTAAGATCTCATTTAATTGTTTTACTTTTGTCAATTGCTATCTAGCTATTATTATATTTAGAACTAAAACAAAGGCCACAGTTTACAATGACTGCATCATTGGTATCATATTACTGTATGGTTGCGAATCATGGACAACTCATGCAAAGCAAGAGAATACGCTAAATGCATTCCATATGCGATGTCAGCGCCATATTCTTGGTATCACATGCAAGGACAAGATGATAAATGTGGAGGTCATCACTCACATAAAACACCTCAACACCTACACACTGTTTAAAAAACATAACAAAGTATCTGGCTTGACCACTTACACCATACAAAAGATAGCCGCACACTAAAAGATATACTTTCTGCACAACTAGCATATGGCAAAGAACTAGGGGGCGTCTAAAACTGATTTATAGATTTGTGTAAATATGACATGAGAAGACTCTGAACATAAACCCTGCAGCCTGGGAAGAAATAGCTGCAGACCATTAATCTTTGGAAACACACTCTAAAGCTCCAAATCAAGCAAGAAGCAGACAGATTCATTGAAAAAGGGATACACGGAGAAATAAAAGAAAGAAACATTTCCTGGGGATGTCGTAAAATCCATAGTCAACTATGACTGACCGAGTCTTTTTGATACTACTCAACTACTGCTACTATTAATATTTAGGAAAAAAATACGGAACACACAAACATTCATTAAAACAAAATGCACACATTTTTACTTTTTAATATAAACTATTATAATAAATATAATAATAATAAGTAAAGTGTTTTTTATTAATTGAATGGATGCACACACTACAGATTATTAATATATATCATGAATAACAATTGTATTAATTAAAATAATGATTCATTTAATTCATAATGATTTGATTACTGATTCATCATCTCATCATCATCGAGTGCTGTCTCTGCAACGAAGGTTGGCTACCATGGAGCGCCATTCTGCTCTGTCTCTTGCTTTGATGGTGCAGGTTGACATAGGCTGATTTGTCCATCATTTGATATTTGATGTTACTCGTCCATGTTATCTAATATCTATCTTGGTCTGCCTCTGCAACTGCTACCTTCTATTTCCCCTCCAGGATTACTTTTAGTAGGCTGTTGTGTCTTTTAACATGGCCCAAAAATCGCATTTGTCTTGTTTGAATTGTGCTTAGTAGTTCTCTTTTCATTTTTAGTTGTTTTAAGACTGCATTGTTTGTTGTTTTCTTTTCCTTCCATCCAATTCTACCTATTCTTCTCCACATTTCAAAGGCTTCAATTCTCTGTTCTGTCTTCTTGTCTAATGTCCATGTTTCTGCACCATATTTAATCATATTACCTAATGATTAAGAAAGGAGAGTGTACCCACAAACATTTAAACAATATTTTGTTTTAAATAACATAGTTCAAAAAACCGTACAACGACGACAGTATAGAAAACAGTACACTGTACTACTGACTGTAGAAAGGGCACAATCGAAAATAGGTAGTAGCAATTTTCTTCAAATGTTTACAATCGCTAAATGTTCCTATTTAAACAATTAAAACATCACCTCTATTTCCCTCACAAATCTAATAATTATACATCGATATTTTCTTACCTCTGATGTCATGATTGCCACAAATAATGTTAATGAACGTTGTTGCTAGAAGCTAACGGGTCACAAAAACGTCTCAAATCGTTAGTCGTTAGCACTGTTTTATTGAAGGTTCAAGGCAGCTTCTGTGAAAAGGAAGTGGTCTCCCTTGACATCATCATCATGTGCGATACCGGTTGGCGTAAACAACCATGTCCTTCCGCAATCTTCTATCCACTGTACATTGTATCAATTCTGTTGACTGTTATCCATGTCATGATACCAAACTATTTAGTATCTTCTCTCTTTGTCGTCCACGATCTCTCTTTCCCTCTATTTTACTAATTGTAACTAAGTATAACACAATATTGAGTTATATGAGGTAAAGGCATCAAGATGCGTAGAGATGCGAAGCTGCTGTAAAGCTGATGATAATGGCGATACTAAAAAAAAGGAAGAAAAAAAGTGGTATGGTGACAGCATTACGTGAAAATGGACGAAACAAACATATAGTTAGATTTGTTGATATATCGTTATATATAATTTTTGTGTTTGTTGTTCGTCCAGATGAAGGCCTACTTGACCGAAACGTCGACTTTTGTTTCGACCAGTACCACGTAAAGCTGTCACCATACCACTTTTTTTCTTCCTTTTTTTAGTATCGCTATTGAGTTATATGCGGGTCATCATCATTGCACTCCGAATATGTCCATAGGTGATCAGATCCTCTCCTCAGGAAGTCCCGCAGTGTCCAGCGACTGACGACTATAGTTCTGTGTTGGTTGACAAGTCTTCTTACATGCCCACTAAGTTCTCATTTCTGCCTGTGTCCACCTTAACTCCCATTTCTTTCATCCGACGGAGTGACGTGGATTCGTGGCTGTCGAAGTCCTGTGCCCTTCCCACATCTCGAAGGGAATTGATAATGTCCGCCCGATCCATTGGTTGACCGTCCTCAACGACAGCGCAGCTAGCTAACCTGTCCAATATTTCAATGCCCAGTACTCCCGCATGTCATGGGACGTAGACAAAGATGCCTTTACGTATTTTTTTTTTACTTCTGCAATGACTCTACCCATTGTATGCGTACAAAGCACGTCTCCACTTTTTCTATTATGTTCATCGAATCACTCAGTATGCAGGCGTGCGTGTAGTCTTGTGACACCAACCAGAAGAATGCTCTGGTCACTGCCATCACCTCCATCGTCATGCTACTCGTGGTCATAACATATGCACCACTGTCTTCCTTGACAATTCTGCTTGTCGAGTATGCAGAATAATATAACGATTACAGAATAGAAGCTGGATGAGATGGGAAGAACTATGACGTTTGCTGATGACATTCTGGTATATCGACAGGGAAGAGGCAGAAGGGAAATCTCCACACAGCAAAACGAACCATCTATTCCTGGTGTGGTGTATCAGGTGAATTGGTTAATCCTAATAAAGCATCAGCTGCATGGTTCTCCCTTAACAATCATATCGTTAACACGGGAACACCGGTAGTACAAGTGTGAGCTGATGATATGACCAGGGACAGGTTGATGACGTACCTAGGAGTTAAGTTTGATCGCAGCCTGTGATATCGGGACCACGTAGACCATGTGATAACAAATTCCCGCAAAGTATTAGCCGCCTTGAAGGTCATGGCAACTGCCAACATCGAGCAGAGGCTACTTACTCTTCTGTTCCATGGACTAATCCTCGCACCAATCGAGTACGCCCTAGAATTTTTTACTGTCAGCACGACGCAAATTGGCAGGCTGGAGAAAATACAGAATGAAGTTATGCGCATTATGTTGGAGTGAACGAGGGACACTCCCTGTGTAGCAATGATGTATCTCCTTGACTTTCGACCATGGATGACAGGATCATGATCTGGAGGGCACGAGCATACCTGAAGATAAGTGCAGATAAAGAGCATCCATTGCATCACGAGTTCAACACAGGGAAAGGTATCAGGGTAAAAAAAAAAGAGGCAAGCCATGGGTGGGCTGAGCAGATGATGTCATCAAACAGATCTGCAGGTTTGAAAATGTCAACGCTTGCGAGGAGTGAATACCGGTGCCTACGTCATTCAGGGGGACATTCTCATGTATTGTCACACTCGACAGGAAATGTAGGGAACAGAACTCAGAAATTGAAATTGTTCATCTGGCTCGTTTACTTTCGTTTTGAAATTGTTCATCTGGCTCATTTACTTTCGCTTTGAAATTGTTCAAATGGCTCGTGTATTTTCGTTTTGAAATTGTTCATCTGGCTCGTTTACTTTCGTTTTGAAATTGTTCATCTGGCTCATTTACTTTCGCTTTGAAATTGTTCAAATGGCTCGTGTATTTTCGTTTTGAAATTGTTCATCTGGCTCGTTTACTTTCGTTTTGAAATTGTTCAAATTGCTAGTTTACTTTCGTTATGAAATTGTTCAGCTGGCTCGTTTACTTTCGTTTTGAAATTGTTCAAATTGCTCATTTACTTTCTTTTTGAAATTGTTCAGCTGGCTCGTTTACTTTCGTTATGAAATTGTTCAGCTGGCTCGTTTACTTTCGTTTTGAAATTGTTCAAATTGCTCATTTACTTTCTTTTGAAATTGTTCAGCTGGCTCGTTTACTTTCGTTTTGAAATTGTTCAGCTGGCTCGTTTACTTTCGTTTTGAAATTGTTCAAATTACTCGTTTACTTTCGTTTGAAATTGTTCAGCTGGCTCGTTTACTTTCGTTTTGAAATTGTTCAAATTGCTCGTTTACTTTCGTTTTGAAATGTTCAGCTGGCTCGTTTACTTTCGTTTTGAAATTGTTCAGCTGGCTCGTTTACTTTCGTTTTGAAATTGTTCAAATTACTCGTTTACTTTCGTTTTGAAATTGTTTAAATTGCTCGTTTACTTTCGTTTTGAAATTGTTTAAATTGCTCGTTTACTTTCGTTTTGAAATTGTTCAAATTGCTCGTTTACTTTCGTTTTGAAATTGTTTAAATTGCTAATTTACTTTCGTTTTGAAATTGTTTAAATTGCTCGTTTACTTTCGTTTTGAAATTGTTCAAATTACTCGTTTACTTTCGTTTTGAAATTGTTCAGCTGGCTCGTTTACTTTCGTTTTGAAATTGTTCAAATTGCTCGTTTACTTTCGTTTTGAAATTGTTCAAATGGCTCGTTTACTTTCGTTTTGAAATTATTCAGCTGGCTCGTTTACTTTCGTTTTGAAATTGTTCAAATGGCTAGTGTATTTTCGTGTTGAAATTGTTCAGCTGGCTCGTTTACTTTCGTTTTTAAGTTGTTCAGCTGGCTCGTTTACTTTCGTTTTGAATTTGTTATTTTCGATCTGAAATTGTAACTCTCGTTTTGAAATGGTTACTTTCTATATCAAATTGTTACTTTGTTTTGAAATTGTTACTTTCGTTTTGAAATTGTTACTTTCGTTTTGAAATTGTTCTGCTGGGTCGTTTACTTTCGTTTTGAAATTGTTACTTTCGTTTTGAAATTGTTACTTTCGTTTTGAAATTTGTTACTTTCGTTTTGAAATTTGTTACTTTCGTTTTGAAATGGTTACTTTCGTTTTGAAATTGTTACTTTCGTTTTGAAATTGCTACTTTCGTTTTGAAATTGTTATTTTCGTTTTGAAATTGTTACTTTCGTTTTGAAATTGTTACTTTCGTTTTGAAATTGGTTACTTTCGTTTTGAAATTACTTTCGTTTTGAAATTGTTCAGCTGGCTTGTTTACTTTCGTTTTGAAATTGTTACTTTCGTTTTGAAATTGTTACTTTCGTTTTGAAATTGTTACTTTCGTTTGAAATTGTTACTTTCTTTTTGAAATTGTTACTTTCGTTTTGAAATTGTTACTTTCGTTTTGAAATTGTCTAGCTATTGTCTATAGCTCGTTTTTAGTCCCTGCCCTGTACAATTATAATAGATTTATACAATAATGAAAGCTGTCGAGACTTTGAGTCTCACCATATATAATGTATTTATAATGTTTGCGGTGCCTTGTTGTTAAAAGGGTAACTACTGTGATCACATAAAATATTTGTTAAAATCAAAATAAAATAGTCATGACTGAAATGGACTAAGATCATACCTTTTATTAAACAATTATTGTTATTATTATTTGTTTTCGGGTGGGGAGGGGAGGTTTGCGGGCTTTTATTATTTTGGTGCTGGAGATTGGGTATAGGATGGGAGTGTCAGGGGGCGATATCTCTACTCTAAGGGGAGGATAACCATATAACGATATATCATGCGGAGCAAGAGACAAACGCCCAAGACATGGCAGAAAGCTATAGCTCGTTTCAAATCACGTGCCCAACTTCAAAACGCTATTACTCAGTAACCGTTTGTTAAAAACTGTTGAAATTTTCCAAGAATGGAAGAACACAACCTGAGCTCTTGAAGCGTCTCAAAATAGAGGTCGACCAAAAAATGATGCACTTTAAACTATGCGCTAAGCAGGCTAAGGATGCCAAATGGGATGACTTCTGTAAAAAAAAAGTGTGCTTAGAAAAATCGCTCGCCACATTCTGGCGCCTTCATCAGAGCATAATGGCACAACACGACACAGAGGCATACTAGACTTTCATAGCACAGGCCGGATATGGCACAAATCTGATGAGAGCAAAGGGAAGGCCCTGCTTGCCCGCTACATTGAGCAGACGGACCATATAAATGAGGCTGTAAGAATGAGGATACAGGGATCGCTGTCAAAATTGTGTAAGGATGTAGGGCAGGAAGAAGATCTCACAATCACAACCGATACCATTCGGACAACACTTAAAAGGTCACACAACACTGCTCCTGGTCCAGATGGTGTTCGGTACGATGACATAGGCGATTTAGCTGACGACGACTTTACAAAACTGGCCAATGAGTTTAATGCCAGTATTCGGAGTGGCCAGATTAAGGAGGAGTGGCTACACAGTTACTTCTACCGCTACCGAAGCCAAACAAGGACCATTCTCAGATCAGTGCCTACAGAATCATCACAATGCAGAACACTGCGGGCAAGCTGCTGGAGAAAATAGTTGCCCGTGTCCTCACCTGTCACCTTGAACAGAAACGCGTATTTCCACCCACACTCGGAGGTTATAGATATAACAAAGAGACATGGCTCAATGCGGCAGTATTTGCCTATGACGTCTTCGAAGGCTTCCACAGACGAGAGGAGACATGTGCTGCTGCTATAGATCTGGAGGATGCATACAACAGGGTACCATTTGAATATCTCATGCATATGCTTCTCAAACTGGCGGTGAACCCCTTCCTCATTAGATGGATCGCCGCGGCACTGTTTCAGAGGAAGGTGATACTCAGATGTGGAAGTTGGTCTTCCGAGCCAACATCCATTTGTCCTGGGCTGCCACAAGGCTCACCATTGTCACCAGTTCTATTTAACGTGTACACAATAATGACCACGGAACAACAGCTGGTTGGGAGGGGAAGAACTATGACTTTTGCTGATGATATTCTGGTATATCGACAGGGAAGAGACAGGCGGGAACCGCCTCCACAATGCAAGACGAACTCGATCGCATTTCTTCCTCGTGTGGGGTTTCAGGTGCCTTGGTTAATCCTAATAAAGCATCAGTTTCCTGGTTCTCCCTTAACAATCATATCGTTAATACGACCACACCGGTAGTACGAATGGGAGCTGATGAGGTGACCAGGGACAAGTTGATCACATATCTCGGAGTTAAGTTTGATCGCAGCCTATGTTTTCGGGACCATGTGATAACAAAATCCCGCAAAAGGATTAGCCGCCTTGAAGGTCATGGCAGCTGCCAACATCGAGCAGAGGCTACTTACTCTTTTGTTCCAGGGATTAGTCCTCGCACCAATCGAGTATGCCCTGGCAATTCTTACTGTCAGTAAGACTCAAATTGATAGGCTGGAGAAAATACAAAATGAAGCCATGTGCATTATCCTAGGATGTACGAGGGACACTCCCTGTGTAGCAATGAGGTATCTTCTTGACTTTCCAACCATGGATGACAGAATCAAGATCTGGAGAGCACGAGCATACATGAAGATTAGTACAGATACAGAGCATCCATTGCACCACGTGCTCAACACAATGAAAGGTGCCAGGCTAAAAAGAGGCAAATCATTGGTGGGCCGAGCAGAAGATGTCATCAAACAGGTCTGTGAGCTTACTAATATCAGCGTTAGTGAGGAGTGGATACCGGTGCCCACGTCATTCAAGGGGACTTTCTCGTGTGTTGTCACACTCGACAGGAAAAGTAGGGAACAGAACCCGGTCGTGGTTAATGCCGTGGTCAACGGTCTCATCTGCGATAACACCGATGAGAAAGATGCAGTCATCTATACAGACGGATCTGTAATACGACACCAAAGAAATGCATTACCCACGCATGTATACTGAGTGATTCGATAAGCATGATTAAAAAAGTGGAGGCGGGCTCTGTACGCATGCAATGGGTAGAGTCGTTGCAGAAATCCAAAATACGTAAGGTCACCTTTGTCTATGTCCCTGGACATGCGGGAGTACGTGGAAATGAAAGAGCGGACAGATTGCCTAGCTGCGCTGTCGTTGAGGACGGGCAACCGATGGATCGGGCAGACATCATCAATACCCTCCGAGATGTGGGAAGAGCACATGACTTCGACAAACACAGATCCACGTCACTTCTTCGGATGATGGAAATGGGAGTTAAGATGGGCACAGCCAGAAATGAGAAACTTAGTGGGCGTGTAAGAAGACTTATCAGCCAACATAGAACTGGAGTCGTCAGTCGCTGGACACTGAGGGAATTGCTGAGGAGGGAATCTGAGCACCTACGGACATGTTCGGAGTGCAATGATGATGACCCGCAAATAACTCAATAATTCAATAACATATATATATATATATATATATTATAATCTAAATTTTCTATTATATATTAGTATAATTTAATATATAAATTGATTTCTCATCATCATCATCATCATCAAGTACCGGGCCTAGTGGCGTAGGTGATCATGTCTCTCCACAACTTTCGATCTCGGCAGCTATTTATCATTTCTGTTGTTGACCTTCTGCCAAGCCATTCTCTTAAGCTGACTGTGTCTGTTATTTTTTCTCTTTGCTTCCCTCTATCTCTTCGTCCCTCAATTTTCCAGTTGTTACAATATTTTCAAGTTGTTCTCTTCTCATTACATGGCCAAAAAATGATGATTGTCTCTTCCTAACATTGGAAATTAGCTCTCTTTTTGCTTTGACCTCAAATCAATATTCATTGCCCTACCAAAGAAATCGGGTGCGATTGAATGCGATAATCATCGCACAATAAGCCTTATGAGTTATATGACTAAGATATTACTAAGAATCATCATGCGAAGAGTGCGAAACAAAATCAGTCCAGAAATTAGCGATGAACAGTGTGGTTTTGTTAGAGATAAAGGAACAAGCAATGCCATTTATATCATAAGATCTTTAGTAGAAAGAGCCATAGAGGTGAAAACAGATCTATACCTATGTTTCATAGATTACACCAAGGCATTTGACAAAGTAAAGCACCAAGAAATAATCACAATTTTAGAAAGCATAAACATAGACAGCAAAGATCTAAGAATAATAAAGAACATGTACTGGCAACAAACAGCGGCCATAAGAACTGGAAACCAATTGGAAATGTTTCAACAAATAAAATAGGGGTTTAGACAAGGTTGTGTGCTGTCACCAGATTTGTTTAATATTTATAGTGAGATTATTTTAAGATCCATAAGGGGCATGCCTGGAATAACAATTGGAGGTCATAATTTAAATAATCTAAGGTATGCTGATGATACAGTATTAATCGCTAAGAGAGAAAATGAGTTACAAGAAATGTTGGACATTATAGTGAAGGAAAGCAAAAATAAGGACTCAGCCTTAATAGCAAAAAAGACAGAGGTAATGGTAACAACAAAGAAATACAAAAAGACATCACCTCAGTGCAAAATAAAGACAAGTGATTTCTGATACCTGGACCATATATATTTTAAGTTGATATTTGAGTCCTACATATTTTGTAAATAGTTTCCTATATAAATGGTTTCTAATACATAGACTGAGACCAATTATAGACCCACAATTAAGCGATGCTCAAGTGGACTTCAGGAAGAACAGAGGTTGCACATATGCCCTATTTATCATAAAACAACTAGTGGAGATAACAATAGAGCATAATAAAACACTATCTATCTATCTATTGACCTTTCGAGCCGTAACCGGCCCATAGGGCGTAGACCAAGATACACCTTCTCCTATATGAATTTTTGTTCTAGCAGTTTTCTTTTAAAGATATTTTATTAAATCTCGCCATCTGTCTCTGTTCTGTGCAAGCAGTTCTATCTCATTGAGGGAGCCGATTCCTGCTGCTCTGTAATAAAACACTATATACAGCTTTTATTGACCAAGAAAAAGTGTTCGATAGGGTGGACAGGGAACAACTGTGGTCCGTATTGCCCTTGTACGAAGTGAGTCGCCACCTAGTAGAGATATGCAAGAGCCTCTATGAAAATAGACGCACCACAGTAAGATCCTCAGCAGGCTACTCTAAACATTTCGCCATTAACTCCGGAGTAAGACAAGGCTGCGTGCTCCCCCTCCCCCCTTTTTCATCACATATATGGACAATGCAGCAAATTAGCATGCCCAATCAATGGAAGTATACCAACAATGATGATAGCAAGCGGAAACACAAAGAGAACGAAATACACGTACAAGAAAACAGCAGAAGAGAGGACGAAATAAATGAAATACTATTTGCAGACGACCAAGTTCTGATACATAAAACAACTGAGGACATGCAAGAACATATCAACAGGCTAAACAACACTTGTAAACAATACAACATGAAGATCAACATAAACAAACCGAAGTAATGGCAATAGCAAGAAAGAAAGAAAAACTAAACATCATAATAGATAATACAACTCTGAAGCAAGTAGACAATTTTAAATAGCTGGGTAGCACGTTAACACAAGACAATAACCAAGAGACAGAGATAGATATAAGTTGTAACAAAGCATGCCAAGTTATAGGCAAAGCATCAACACTATTGAAAACAAAGCAATAAATACGGAAGCAAAAAGGGCAATTTACAAAGCAATGTTTCTACCAACTCTGAGTTATCAGTGCCAGAATTGGACGCTGGACTCTAGAACAATAAGAAAGATAATGACCACCGAAATGAAATGTGTCAGAAGAATGGCAGGAAACAGCTTAAGGGACAGAGTAAGAAACACCGACCTGAGGAAGAAACTAGAAATTGAACCAGCCATCGAATACATAAAGAAACAACTGATAAAATGGTTCGGTCACATAACAAGACAAAAAGAACTAACAATGAATCAAAGAGCCATAAACAAACGCTACGAAAACGTCAGAGTAAGAGGAAGACCGAGAAAGAGATGGATAAAGGGAATACTAGAGTCACTAGGAGGGATAACACAAGAAGAGGCCAACAGAAGAGCAAAGAATCGCAGATTGTATCTCCTCTCGACGCCACCGGAATAGGAGGAAGGATAGAAGAAGAAGATGAAGGTTTCCTATATCTGGGTAGCTGAGATAGAATGCCTGGTCGTGGGGGGCAACGTAGGCGTCACGCTCTAGATTAGAAAGACCCCTTGCAGTTAGCATTCAAAAAGGGCTCTGCCTTAACAAAATGTTAAATAATAATAGCACTGTACCTCCAAATTAAACATTTATCGTATCAGCCCTCTGTTATATAAATATATATATAAGAAGACAGTAATACTAAATCAAGGTGACTGCAAACCTCTATCTATTACTCTAAAGACTGCCCACTAGAATCAGTACAGAAATTTACATATCTTGGATCCACAGTTACGCAAACCATCTCTCTTGATGAAGAAATAAACTGTCGAATTGGTAAGGCAGCTACGACCTTCGGCAAACTCACAAAAAGGGCATGGAACAACACGAAACTAACTCGAAAGACTAAACTCCTAATATATCAAACATGTGTGCTTAGCACACTACTATATGGATCCGAAACCTGGACAACATACTCAAACCAGGAAAAAAGACTAAATGTCTTCCACATGCGATGTCTCCGCAAAATAATGCACATCAAATGGCAAGACAAAATAACCAACTTAACTGTCCTGCAACGTGCTAAGACCCTAACAATCATGTCGATGCTCAGAAGTCGAAGGCTAAGATGGCTGGGGCATGTCCAACGGATGGAAGAAAAACGCATTCCTAGGCAAATACTATATGGCGAGCTAAAACACGGAAAACGACAAATCGGCAGACCTAAACTACGATATAGAGATATCTGCAAATCATCTCTGAAAGACTTCTCCATCTGTGAAAACGACTGGCAACATCTGGCAAGTGATCGCACATCATGGAGAGCACGTATAAGGAACGGTATAACAACATTTGAGACTGTGCTAAGACAGGACTTAGAAGAGAAGAGACTCATGAAAAGGATGGTAAACCCTGTGGACCAGCGAGCCTGACCTGTTCATTATGTGACCGCGTGTGTTTGTCAAACATTGGTAGAATTAGCCACGAGAGAAGCTGTTCGGCAAAAACAATACCTAAAAAAATACGCAATAGCCTCCACTAGACCGTCTGACAAGACGAAAAGGGCCATATATATATATATATATATATATATATATATATATATATATCTATTCTCCTTTCGAGCCGAAGACGGCACATAGGGCAGAATCACAATCTCAAAAACAGAAACCTTGCGTGCCAAAGTGGCACATATTGCGGAGATCACTGCTCTAAAATCTATGGCTCTGTTTCCATAACAACACTTTTTACAATGACAGCTTGTCAAGCCATCGATCAATCTCCTTAGTCGCCTCTTACGACATGCCTGGAAGGTCACAATGTCACTATTCTTTACTTCCCATATATATATATATATATATATATATATATATATATATATCTATATATATATATATATATATATATATAAGAAACTTAGGCGAGCGGAGAATCCACTAGATCATACACAATAGAATGTATTGTAATGAGCAAAACTGTCAAAAACACCAACAAACATATTTTATTTTGTGATTGAGTAACAAACAACCTTTAATGGAAATTCCCGTTGGGAAAAAGTGGCAACAAAAATAGCTTTCACGTACGCTGAGACACAAATAAAACTATCAAAGGCTTCTGCTATAGTATATTTTTATATATATTTTTTATTTTATTTTTTTAAATATTTGCTGCATTTTGTTATGATGTTTATGCACACGTTTGTATTTATTATGCGACCATTGTAGTTTTCTCATGAGCTTTATAATTCACCCCCCCCCCCCCTTTTTCTCTCTTCCTCCAGTCCCCAGTCCCAAGGTGTTGACTCAGTTCTTGGAAGTAACGGGAATTCTGAGAACTTATGACGTCATTTTTAAATATTCATCCAATATTCATTTTGTAATGTACGTGTATATTAATTACCCATCATGGGGAAGAACTGGGCAGAGTAACAATTTTATTTCAGTTTCATTCATTTGTATGTGACATGTAACTATTATTCGTAAATTACCACATACTAATATTGGTAATTTCCTAGTTTGATCAGATATAGTATTTCAGTTTGGAAGAGTGATGTCCCTAAAATTGTCTGCCAAAATACAGTGGTTCTACGCATTCTTGGCATTGGGGTCATTACGGCGATTGGTAATCAACCGCACAATTCCCTTCGATCAGAAGATCATAATTAGGCCGAGTGGCGTCGTTTTTGTCACGCGTTATAATATATTTATAAATATTTAACACTAAAGCTAAACCTAACCCCTGGACCCAACGCCCAATCAACAGATACTCCGAAATGATTACATGCCAGCGTAATGACCCAACGCCAAGAATGCGTAGAACCACTGTATTTGGCAGACATATTTTAGGGGACATCACTCTTCCAAACTGAAAGACTATATCTGATCAAACTAGGAAATTACCCTAATATTATAATAGCAATAAGGTAATTAACTATAATACATTATTATTGTTATTATTATGTCAACCGTTTATTTTAGTTTTTATGGCTAATTGTTCAGTTCTTTATTTAATAAATTAGCTACTGCTAATTTAATCAATTACTAATTATTATTATTTTAGTATTTAGTGATTATCATTTAATAAATTTACTATTTAAACTAGGATTTAATTATGTAGAAAAATGTTAGTCTAACATTTAAGTTAGTCTTAAGACAAGTTAAGTTAATAGCTAAGGACAGTATATTATTGATTACAATTTTCTCTCTATTCTATATATGTTTTACTATTATTAAAGAAATTAATGTGGATTTATAGAAGAGTATGTAAAATTGGATGGAAAGAAAAGAAAACAAATGATGAAGTCTTAAAACAGCTAAAACTGAAAAGAGAACTACTAAACACAGTTCAAACAAGACAAATGAGATTTTTGGGGCATGTTAAAAGACACAGCAGCCTACTGAAAGTACCTGGAGGGGAAAATACAAGGTAAAAGAGGCAGAGGCAGACCAAGACTAACGAGGACGAGTAACATCAAAAGATGGACAAGTCAGCCTGTGGTAACCTGTGCAATCAAGGCAAAAGACAGAATAAAATGGTGCTCCATGGTAGCCAACCTTTGAGGTGGAGACGATACTCGATGATGATGATGATGATGATATTAATAATGTTTTGCTTGAGATCTTAGTCTTTAGTATAGATGGATACATGAAGATCCACAATAATTATTGCTATAATTTCCTTTTTGTTTTATAATTTTAACGAAGTTTCAGAAGGACAATTGTTCCTTGAAGTCATTGAGATGAAAATTTTCTGTTTTAGAACTTGGAAACCTGCATTTCATGGCATATTTTTGGGTTTGAAGAGTATGAAAAAGGTAAAATAATTCAGGCAACAATGGTCAATATGGTGCTCTGATGCTGTGCCCAGGAACAGATGACCCCCCCTCCCCCCTGCCCTGCTCTAGTAACGCTGCTGTATGTATTCTCTTTTTCTATGAATCTGTTTACTTCATGCTTGAGTTGGAGCTTTAGAATGTTTCCAAAAAATTGTGGTCTGCAGCTATTTCTTCCTAGGCTGCAGGGTTGTCATATATAAGTCTGTAAGATGTTGTTTGTAAGCCTGTTCTTTTTAATGTTTAGGTCTTTTAATATGATTTCATTGATCATTTTCATTATCCAAGGTATCTTAAGGAATTTTCTGTAGCATTTTGTTTTGAATGAACCAATTTTCTTTAATGAAAGTATCACAATGTATACATTTGTGAATGAAAAAGCTATTATACCTGTGTTTCTGCACTAAATAAAGCATTTCTTGTATCATAAACAGGTGAATATTATTAATGGCATCAAACAACACAGATACAGTAGAAGAGGCAATACAAAGTAAGTTGTTTGTATTTGAACAGAAAAAAAAGTGCTATACATTCAATTTTATCAGAGGAAGGTAACACAGTTTTTGTATTACTGTTATTGCTAGTACAAACATTTTTACATATAGTAAAAGTAAAGTAAAGAGCCCCCGTCACGCCAAGTGGCGTATAGGGAATATGGTGATAGTGAATATATATTTTACAGACCATCAGCACATGATTTTTGGGGTAATGTGGTCGGTATTACGCCCATGCCGCTTTACTTTTCCAGAAGAAAATCCGGTACCCATTTAAGGCTGGATGAACCCGGAGGCCGTCGGTTAGGATCGAACCCTACCTCATGTCCTTTGTAGTCCAGTTCACTAACCACTGAGCTATCGCGGCTCCCTATTTTTACATATGCATAAGGTAAATGTTAAACAAATTAAACTATTGGATTTACTGTAATAATAAAATGTTCTTAAATAAATTCTATCTATGTATTAACCTTTCGAGCTGTAGCCAGCCCATAGGGCATAGACCAAGATACTCCTTCCCTTATCTGAATTTTTTTTCTAGCAGTTTTCAATTCTTTTAAAGATATTTTATCAAATCTCGCCATCTGTCTCTGTTCTGTGCAAGCAGCTCTATTTCATTGAGGGAGCCGATTCCTGCTGCTCTTGCCTCTCTCATCAATAATTTGTCAATCAATAAATTACTCATAATTAAAATTTAACATACAGTTAGATTGTTAATTGTTATTTAAAAAAATATAGTGTTATCCAAAATGAAAGCAAAAATACATTAATAAAGTGAAGCTTGACTTGTAACTTGATGGGAAGGGTTGTATTAATTTTATCCATTTTTATAATTTGTTATCCCATTTGAATACAGTATACAAGTATTTATATTTGAATCTATTTGTGCATTTATTTTTAAACACATTGATTGTGGAAAAAGAAAATTCAAAAATATAAATAGAACTAAATAATGACTTCACTTTGAGGAAAATTTAAACCAAAATGAAATAAATTTCTTTTGAATGAGTATAGTTTCTGCATTTGTGTTAAATGCAATATTTACCTGAATGGGGAGAAGGTAGAATACTTATATACCTTGGTAGCAGTATAAATTAAGAGGGAGAAACTAGAAAAGAGATCAGAATCAGGAAAGCAAAAGTGCTTTTAAGTTTTAAAAGCCTAGAAAAAATATGTCGATCAAAGATACTCAGCACAAAAACAAAACTTAGAATTCTCAACTCAAATGTATTATCCACCCTCACTTATGTGTGTGAAAGCTAGAAAATGTATTATCCACCGTCACTTATGTGTGTGAAAGCTAGAAAATGACAAAGTAGATTGGGAAAAACTAAACACATTTGAAGACAAATTTCTAAGAAAGATATTTTGCATTAAATGGAATGAATTCAAGACTAATGCTGACATTAAAAAAAAATGGTCTTGCAACTGTTTATCTCGTCTACTACTAAGAAAATAAGATGGACATATATCGGGCACATATTTAGAAGAAACGACCAGAGAATTACTAAGGAGACTCTAAAATAGGAAACATCAGGTCAGAGGACGACCTTGAGAAACACTGAAAAGAACTCTAACAAAAGAAGCAAGGTTGGCAGGCATAGACTCACTCCCTATAATTGAACAGCTCACCCAGAATAGAGACAAATGGTGGGTGACTCAATGAGCCCTATGTGCCGTCTAACAGCACTGGAAGGATCAAGAAGCATGTTATGTTAATACACTGCAGCTTCAAGTTAAATGAAAGCCTATCAATTGTTTAAATGAATGGCCAGTTTCATGACAAATTTCCATGATAAAACTTGATAGTTTGCCAAAATCAATGTTCTTTAAAGAAGGTGAACAAGCTATGCAAGTTACTCTACAACTCAGGCTAATATTTCCTAATGTAAATCTGTTTAGAAGTTCCTGCTATATATATATATCATCATCGTGTGCCTTCTCCGCAACGAAGGTTGGCTACCATGGAACGCCATTCTACTCTGTTTCTTGCTTTGATGGTACAGGCTGTCATAGATTGACTTGACCATCTTTTGATGTTGCTCGTCCATGTTAGTCTTGGCCTGCCTCTGCCTCTTTTACCTTGTATTTTTCCTTCCAATATTACTTTTAGTAGGCTGTTGTGTCTTTTAACATGCCCCAAAAATTTCATTTGTCTTGTCTTAATTGTATTTAGTAGTTCTCTTTTTATTTTGAGTTGTTTTAAAACTTTATCGTTTGTTAACTTTTGTTTCCATCCAATTCTACCTATTCTTCTATAAATCCACATTTCAAAGGCTTCAATTTTCTGATCTGTTTTCTTGTCTAATGTCCATGTTTCTGCACCATACAGGAATATTGAGAAGATGTAACATTTTGCCATTCTTAGTTTCAGCCCTGTTGATATTTGTTTTGTTGTTAGTATATTTATCATGGCATTAAAATTACTTTTTGCCATACCTATTCTTTTGTTTATTTCAGTTTTGCATTTTCCATCATTGGTTATAGTATGTCCCAGGTAGTTGTAACTCTGGACTATCTCCAGATGTATTCCCTCAACTGTGATATTTAATTGTAGGTCTTGAGAATTTTCTTTGTTTATGATCATAGCTTTAGTCTTTTTGATATTCATTTCTAGTCCATATTTTTTGCTTGTTATGTTTATCACATTAAGCAATTGTTGTAGGTCTTTAGGATTTTCTGCTAGTAGAACAGTATCATCAGCATATCTCAGGTTATTGATTATCTTTCCATTAATGTTTAGGCCTGGTATATCTGAGATGTTTTTAAAGATTTGCTCAGTGTATAGATTGAACAAGCTTGGTGATAGGATGCATCCTTGTCTTACTCCTCTTTTTATGTCCATGGGTGTAGAGTTCTCCTTGTTATATCTTATTATTGCTGTTATATATATATATATATATATATATATACGTATGTGTGTATGTGCATGCATGAGTGAGTGAGTAAATGAGTGAATGAAGAGTAAAGAAGTAAAGGCATCAAGATGCAGCACCAAGATGCGTAAAGCATCTTATCGCCATGTAGTTAGATTTGTTTACATATCCTTATATATATATTTTTCGTGTGTTGTTGTTTGTTGTTCCAACCTAAGGCCTACTTGGCTGAAACGTCGACTTTTGTTTTGTCCATTACCACATAAAGCTGTCACCATACCACTTTTTTTCTTCTTTTTTTTCGTATTGCTGAATGAAGAGTACTCATCTTTCACTGTGACATATGGAGAATATGGTGTCAGTTAATTAGTTCCTCATTGGGCCAAGATGGCATGTAGGACATAAAGCATAACTTTCCATGTCTGATGATTCACTGCTAGGTTTTGTGGGTGTTGTTTTGTTTCTCAAGACCATAGTTGAGTCCTTTCAGTTAATTGTTCTGGTGAAGTTTCTTTTGGTCTTCCTTGTTTTCTTTTGTCACCATGTATCCATGGGAAAACTTTGTATTGTCTTTTGTCAACATGTATCCAAGTGAAAGCTTTGTATTGTCTTTTGTCACCATGTATCCAAGTGAAAGCTTTGTATTGCCTTTTGTCACCATGTATCCAAGTGAAAGCTTTGTATTGTCTTTTGTCACCATGTATCCAAGTGAAAGCTTTGTATTGTCTTTTGTCACCATGTATCCAAGTGAAAGCTTTGTATCGCCTTTTGTCACCATGTATCCAAGTGAAAGCTTTGTATTGTCTTTTGTCACCATGTATCCAAGTGAAAACTTTGTATTGTCTTTTGTCACCATGTATCCAAGTGAAAACTTTGTATTGTCTTTTGTCACCATGTATCCAAGTGAAAGCTTTGTATTGCCTTTTGTCACCATGTATCCAAGTGAAAGCTTTGTATTGTCTTTTGTCACCATGTATCCAAGTGAAAGCTTTGTATTGCCTTTTGTCACCATGTATCCAAGTGAAAACTTTGTATTGTCTTTTGTCACCATGTATCCAAGTGAAAGCTTTGTATTGTCTTTTGTCACCATGTATCCAAGTGAAAACTTTGTATTGTCTTTTGTCACCATGTATCCAAGTGAAAGCTTTGTATTATCTTTTGTCCAGTCTAAGCACATAACCAATGTATGCATATTTCCAGCCTCCTCTCCTTATCTACCTAGCTTGACTCATATTCTTGGTTGGTTTCTGTAATTTTTTTTAAAAGTCAGGTTTTCCATTTCAGCAATCGTGGATATTTTACAACGTGGCTTGTGAATTCTCTGATCAACCGTTTATAGTAAGCATGAAGAAAGCAATGTCCTCCATTTTCGATGATACTATATTTAAAGGCCTTTAGGTTTGATAGGAAATAGCAGTGCAGCCAAAAGTCTCATCTATAACCAGGAAGGGAAGGTGGAACTCTTGTGATGAGAAGAAATAAACAGAGCATCTCTAAGCAAGCTCTTCAATGTGAAACACCAGGTGAAAGAGGCCAAGAGGCATTGAAAAGAAAACTGACTAGAGAAGCAAAGATAGTAGGAGATAACGGAGACTTTTCTATTATGCATGTGAAGTATTGCAGTTGATGTTATTAAAGTCATTGTTGAAGCGTTGCAAGTCTTATGCTGAGGTTCTCTTATATTGAAAACTTATGTTACATTAATTTTTCTGTGGAACACAATAAGAGTAAATTCTTTGATGTTCTTACTTTCTTAATAAATTACTTGTAAACTTTGTCTTACTATATATATCTATATGTTTTTCTGTCACACAGATGCGGCAGGAATGTCTTGTAGTAATGGAGACAACATCCAAGCTGGCAGTATGGCTGAAAATGAGATTTCTAGATGCTTTGATGAATATTCTGAGTTCTCATTCAATTTTGATAATGAAAGTAAGTAGATAATTTGACATGTTGTACTTATATTCATTCAATGATTGATACAAAAAAAAGGTATTCTTATGTAGAAATAGTTAGTCTTTTCACTCCATTTTTATGGCTTCATAAATGCATTTTAACTATAGTTTTTATTATAATTTAAAAAAAAATACTTTTCGCCAAATAGTGTATCATGTGAAGATAAATTATTGAACTGTTACAAAAAGTATGAAACAGACTTCAGAAAATTGTGACGCACTCAAACAGTTGAGTTGTATTTTAAATTTAAAAAACCCGATTTTCCCCTAAAATGTGTTATTATCATAATTTTTGCATTGATATGAAAATAAAACAGCAGCTTACCAATTTTAAAAATATGTTTTGATAACGACATATCTTCTTCTTTCCTTCTTCATTTGCCTTTCAGCGTTGAGAGGAGATATAATTTGTGGTCTTTTGCTTATCCGTTTGCCTCTGCTGTTATTATTTTTCCTTGTGTTTCCTCATGTTTCTAATATTCTATCAATTCATCTTTTTCATGGTCGGCCCTTGGGTCTGGTGTTCTCACACCATTTATTGTGTGAGAGGGCCTGAGCCTTTTTTTTTCCATAAACATAAACTTCCATTTCCAACATGGTGGAACGAGGTTCATGTTCTCTGCACCGCTGCAGAAAGTGCTTTTGAGGACTGATTAGTTTCGGCTCTTCAATGCAATTTTCTGCATTAAAGTCAATCTGATGATCCACTTAACAAATTTCGCCGATGATGCTGAGTCATACACACCTCAATGCTCATCTTTGTCAAGTACAAGTTGTGATTGCGACCTTCCCCTGTCTAGAGTTGATATGTGGTTTATGTCAACACATTGAGTGTTGTTCCAATGCCATCGTTGGAATTGTTTGAAGCCAAGTATTTACATGTTACAACTCATTAATATGAACTGCTCTGCCAAGTCAATCACAGTTTTCACTTTAGAGATTGTACATCACCTCTTCATGCATTGTTGGCTGCATTTACTAGAGTAATTGGGATTTTATGGGTGCAGCAATTGTTGGTGTGTGCTACGTCATCACAATGGCAGATTGTATATCCCTAAAATGGCCGTACGCTAATAGTGAAAGGCAGAATGGAGTTTTGTACATGACTTAGAAGCACTGGGGTGACTCCCAAAGGTTCATGTTAGTAAAGAGGGATTCATAATGTCACAAATTCACATTGCAGGGAAATCTTACAGTCTGTTGTTTGATGTGCGACGGGGATAGTCCGATGACTGTGTTTCATATTTTCGGATTTGGAGTCAAGATGATGTCCTAGTATCATCAAGCGCTATACATTAAAAAAAAAAAATGACGATCATCATTTTCAGGAGGACGTGAACATCCGGTCAATATGGTGGATAGGTGGCAGGAACCATTAAAGGCTATGTCTGAAAAGTGTTCTTTGTTGCAGTTTCCTCATATTCCAAGTCCGGCTTGTTGCAGGAACTACTGAGTTAAGTGCTCTGTGCACACCATGAGCTGTGCGTTTCATCTGTTTTGATCGTGTTTCGATATTCTGATTGTTTAGATGGCTGTGTTCACTTTCTATGCGGTTTCACTCATGTCTTTGGCATGTGCTGAGACTGCTATTATGGGGACTACAGCTACCTTTCTTTGTTTGGGAGATGAGACAGTAATTCGGATGATTCCACTGGCACAGGCGGTTGAGCAATTATGGATTTTAATTCGTTTGCAGTGATACCGGGGCCTTCCATAACCATAACACCATTTATTAAAGGCTCTTTGTATTGTGTTTTTATCTTTTTGTCTTATCACGTGGCCAAATCATTTTATCTGTTGTTTCTTTATGTATTCTATGGTGGGTATTATTCCTAGCTTTTTTCTCAGTTCTTCATTTCTGATCTTATCTTTCAGGCTTTTTCCTGTCATTCGTCTAACACATTTCATCTCAGTGGTGGTTAATTTTCTTATTGTTCTTGCATCTAGGGTCCAGGTCTGGCACTGATATCACAATTTTGAGATGAAGATTGTATTGTAGAGTGCCCATTTTGCCTCAAGAATTATTCCTTGTTGGACAATAGTGGTGATAGTTGTCCAATGTATTGACAAACTTTGTTGCATCTTGAGTCTATTTCTACTATTTATGAATTGTTGTTTGTTACTAGACTTCCTATATATTTAAATTCCTCTGCTTGTTTTAGTTGTCTGCCATCAATTGTTATCTTGATATTCTGTTTCTCTTTTGCAATATTCATGACTTCTGTTTTGATGATTTTTATGTGTGTTCCTGTGCTGATAAACCTATTTAAGTGTGGGTTTTTAGAGCTGTTAGGACTAACAGTGCATCAGTATAATTTTACGATACAATTTCCTCTAACTACTTTTAATGTATAATAGATGAAGACAGTTTATTTTATCTTAATGGAATAGCAAAAATGAGGAAATCAACTAAAGCATCAGTAACAAACAGTTGTGCTAATCATCTGCAAATAGAAGATTGTTAATCTCCTCTGTGTATTTGATGGGTTGGCTAACTTACATATGTATTCCATGTAGGTAATAAGCAATAGAAGAGATAGTATGCATCCCTGTCTTACTCCTGATTTAACCTTGAAGTGGTCTGTGTAGCCTGCTGCTGTTCAGGCTGTGCAGCTGCCATTGATGCGGAGACTTTTTATTAGTTTGGTTAGATGTTGGCTTACTCCATATGTTGTTAGTATCTCCCATAGTTGTTCTCAATTACACGGTTGAATGCTTTTTCTTGTCTATGAAAGTTCTGTACAAATTTGGTTATGTTCTGTTGCCTTTTCTGCTAACTGTTTTAGGGTGAATAGTGCATCAGTACATCCTCTATTTTTTCTGAACCCCATTTAAGAATCTCTAAACTGTATTTCTTTTATTGGCCTGAACCTTTTTTTTCCATAATTTTGTTGTATAAATTTCCTACATGGCTGAGAAGGGAGATATCTCTATGCTGATTGCTGTCTCTCTTGCTACTTTTCTTTTTATATATTGGTACAATGATTGCATGCTGCCAGTCTTCTGGAGATTTCTGGTGATACCCTGCTACATTGAATATTCTGTGCACCATGTAACTCCTGTTTCTCCTGCTGCTGCTATTATTTCTACTGGTATGTTTTCTATTTCCAGTGCTTTATTTCTTTATATATATATTTATTTACTTCTTTGGTTTCCTCTTTCATGATGGGGGGTTCAGTGTTTGTGCATTCTTGTGTAGTTCTCATTGTGTTATTGGTAGTTAGTGCTATGTTCAATAGGTCTTTGAAATATTCTTTCCATCTCTGTTGCATATGTTGGTTATTTGATATTAGCTGTAAATATTTGTCATTTATGAGTTCAGTGGAGTCATGCTTCTCTTTTCTTACTCTTGTTGCTTTTACTGTCTTGTAGATATCTCTTGTGGCTGTCTTGAAGTCTCTGCTCATATTTTGTCCCAATTCTGTCCATTTGTTTTGCTTAGCTCCTTTGTTCAAAATTTTAACTTTTTTCTGACTAAGGAATATTTTTCCTATTCTTCTAGGTTTTTCTTCATTCTCAAATCTTTAAATAGTTTCTTCTTTTCTTTAATTGCTTCTCCGATTGTATCATTCCACCAAAGGGTCTTTTCTTCCCTTCTTTTGTCCATAGTTTTGTTGCACATACTGTTGTTGTAAAAAAAAGTAAAGTACCCCCATCACGCCAAGTGGCGTATAGGGAATATGGTGTTAGTGACCATATAATTTACAGACCTTAGGTACATAATTTTTGGGGTAATGTCGTCGGTATTACGCCCGTGCCACTTCACTTTCCCTGAAAAAAATCAGGTACCCATTAAAGGCTGTGTGAACTCAGAAGCCGTTGGTTGGGATCGAACCCTACCTCTTGTCCTTATACTGTTGTTGTGATGTTGGTTATTGTTTTCTTAAACTACTTCCACTCTTCTTCTACTGTGTTTACTTCATTAAGGAGTTTCTTGAATTTCTCTGTTAGTTTTTCTTCTAGGATTTTCCTTGATTCTTGATGTTTTATTTTTGTTGTCTGCTCTTTTTGCTTCTTTTGTTTGCATATCTTCTCTTTGTGTTTGGCTGTCTGAGTGTAATCATAACCATTTTATGATCCATATCATCTGTAAAATTAGGGACAGCTCTGTTGTCAGTTACTCTTTTCTTGTCAGTATAAAATCTATCTGGCTTTTACATGTTATATGTCATTCCACTTGTACCAGGTGTATATATATGTGACTCTCTGTGTTTGAAGAATTTGTTGGTAGCAAACAAATCATTTTGGTTACATAATTCCAGCAGTATGCTTCCATTTTAATTTCTTTCAGTGGGTGTCTTATCACCAAAGGGTCCCAGGATATCTCTGTTCTCACTGTTGTAATTACCAAGCCTTTCATTAAAATGTCCCTTCACTAACATTTTTGTTACTTTTATTAGTCTTGTTGACATATTCTAGGGTATATTGTTCTTACTCCATCATTCTTAGATTTCTAATTACTGGTTCTGAAGAAGTTTACAGTCAGATCAAAATTTCAAATACCAGTACAAATTTCTTTGTTTTGCTTTGTGGAAAGAGACTGAATGCTGCCATATGCTTTTGTTTTCTCTTATGCTACTTCGTGGTGGCAGAGGCAGACCAAGAATAACTTTGATGAGTAACATCAAAAGATGGACAAGACAGCCTATGACAACCTGCTCTATCAAAGCAAGAGACAGAGTGGAATGGCACTCCGTGGTAGCCAACCTTCGATGCAGAGATGGCACTCGAAGATGATTTGCCACTTTGTAACCCCAAAATATTTCTTTACTCTAATCTTGACCTTTTAAAACTTTCAGTATTTCTTATTTAAATGGGTTGCTGAATCTATAAATTGTCATGCTTCAAAACTGGAGAACATGAGTTTGAATCATGGTTAGGGTCAAAAGTTTTTTTCTATCAGAGGTGAAATGAAAGCTCAGACGCAAATACCACTTTGTGACTGCACTGGATAAGTGGCCTTTATTCTTTGGTCCTATAAGTCAGATAGACCCCAGGTATGTGATAATACTGTAAAGATAGTTTTTGTTTATAATTACTCAACAGTTTGTTTTTTGAATGGCTTTTTGTATGATAGTTTTTCTTTCTTTGAGTTGTGTAATTTCTAACTGTATATATGCACACACACATACATGCACACACACTTCACTTATCTTTATTCTGTCTTTCTTGAATCATATGTTATTACTTTCTTTACCTTGTCTTTCTCATCCTTTTGTTTAATATCTACGATAATTAGAAAATGTTCTTTAAAATAAAATAGTATTACTTATGCTCATATTTATTATAATTTGTTTTAATTTTGTAATTTATTAACAGGTTTGGGTTAAAGATTATTCTAACAGATGAAGAATGGAAATCTCATTATGTACAGTTTTGGATCAACAGTGGAAATGTGGATCCTACGAGTGTCTGTTGTGATGGCCAACAAAGACAAGGATTACAGGATCGGGGATTCAGCAAAAGGGATCTTTCAGATGGGGAAGACTCTGATGAAGAAGATAAGGAATCGTGCGATGGTGGGTTAGACTAGGACTATAATCTGTGTATACATGTGTAATATGGTGGGTTATATTAGGGTTATAATCTGTGTATACATGTGTAATATGGTGGGTTAGATTAGGATTATAATCTGTGTATACATGTGTAATATGGTGGGTTAGATTAGGATTATAATCTGTGTATACATGTGTAATATGGTGGGTTAGATTAGGATTATAATCTGTGTATACATGTGTAATATAGTGGGTTAGATTAGGATTATAATCTGTGTATTCATGTGTAATATGGTGGGTTAGGTTAGGGTTATAATGTGTGTATGTAATATGGTGGGTTAGATTAAGGTTGTAATGTGTGTATTCATATGTAATATGGTGAGTTAGATTAGGGTTATAATGTGTGTGTGTGTGTGTGTGTGAAATGGTGGGTTAGATTAGGGTTGTAATGTGTGTATTCATATGTAATATGGTGGGTTAGATTAGGATTATAGTGTGTGTGTATGATATCGGGTTAGATTAGGTTTATAACATTCTGTGTGTGTGTGTGTGATGGTGAGTTAGATTAGGGTTGTGTATGTGTGTGTGTGTGCGTGCGTGTGTGAGGTGATGATGATGATGATGGATTATATTAGTCATAATGTACCAGATCCTGGGTTTGAAAGGGTTAAACAATAAACTAGAGAGTGGAGCTAGTAGAGTTAACAATAGAATTTTGGACAGAGGAATGACTGAGTGATGGTAAGTTTTCAGTTCACCTAAACGGTGAACACTGTTTAGTTTGAAGGACTTCTATGGGTTCATGGTTAGGTTATGGTCATGTGACAAGGCTGACAAGCAGGCAAGATTAGTCAGTTCTCACCAGTACCTCAAACAGAGGAGACGTTTTAGTGTTAGAAAAGGAATGCACTGGCAAGATAGATGATTCCATTGAAGGAATGGCTGATACTTGGACAGAAAAGGTTAGATAGTTAGATTTCAAGTAGAAAGATCAATTAGAAGAATGAAGTTAAATTAGAGATAAAGAATTTAGAAGCTTGGGTCCATCCTGGACAGTTTTATAGAAATTAGAGGTTTTGATAGAGATAGACAGTTAGGGGCAACTGGGTAGCAGTTGTAGAATTCAATGGAGTGTATGAGTATGGTGTGGTTTTGATTACAACTCTCTGTAGAATGTTTGACTACCATGTTACGTGCAATTAAACCTGTTGGAGTATTGGACAGTGGAGCTCTAGAATTGTTACATTTGAGGTGTCATTAGTATTGCAGTCCATGAGTGTGTATTGCTGTCTATGAGTGCGTATTGCTGTCTATGAGTGTGTATTTCTGTCCATGAGTGTGTATTGCTGTCAGTGAGTGTGGATTATTGTCAGTGAGTGTGGATTGTTGTCTATGAGTGTGTATTGTTGTCTATGAATGTGTATTGTTGTCCAAGAGTGTGTATTGCTATCCATGAGTGTGTATTGCTGTCTACACCTGTTTGTTCCAGTATGTACAGCAGTCAAAGAGAGATGTTCTGTCTGGAGAGATCCGGCCTTACATCATAGTAGATAGACCCCAGAGAACATGTTTATACAATATCATGCTTCACTCTTAAATGCCATCGACGTATTGATCACACCCTGTTATAGTACTAAGAGTAGAGCAAAGCTTTTGATAATAATGTATGTGTGTATGAGATATTAGGTTAGATTATGGTTATAATCTGTGTATGCATGTGTAATGTCATGGGTTGCATTCACATATGCCTCATATCATTGTGTGCATGTCAGTGTTAGTCACATCTCATATCTTTGTGTGTGCATGTCTGTGTTAGTCACCTCTAGTGACTCGGACAGATGGTGCTTGTAAACCTGGGAGGGCAGACCATCTAAGGGCAGAATCCCCTACAGAAAAGACAATCTGCTGCCTTGCAGGAAGATTGGGGACAATCAAAGGCTTAGGAAAGCAGACCTGAACAAAATGCTGGCTGAAATCGGATGCACTGGGCCACTGGTGCAGAACACAGTACAACGTTTTAACAGGTATTCAAGCAGAATGGATCTAACACTCTAATTGACTTTAATTATGATGTCAGTTCACTTAAACAGACAGCTGTCTTCATGTGAGAGTCTGGAATCCTACTCTGATTGAGTCCTGATTGCAGAGAGAGAGAGAGAGAGAACTGGAGTCATCAGTCGCTGGACACTGCGGGAATTGCTGAGGAGGGGATCTGAGCACCTATGGACATGTTCGAAGTGCAATGATGATGACCCACAAATAACTCAATAACATGCAGGCATTATGATAATTAAAAATGGATAAATAAACTAAAAAAACTATTCATTGGTTGATTAATGCAACGTTTGGAAGTGTCAAGAATACTTGATTCATGGAATATAATTTTCTTGATGTGTTCTACGATTACATTTTTCTTGTCTAGCAACCCCAAATCTTGGTCTGAGAAAATATCAGAACGAGTTGGCACAAGTTCCTCTACTTGGACACAACACAATCATCTGTTCTCCAACAGGCTCTGGCAAAACTAGAGTGATAGTACACATCATACTCAACCATCTACAAGAGCAGAGTGGTAGGTCATGTTTACATTGGTTTACTGTCAGTTCATTGTTTAACATTAATTAACATTAATAATTTAAAATAAAGTTAAGATAATAATTGTATCTAATAATTAATTACATAATTGATTTTGATCTCATCCCCTAGCCACTTCGTTGGAGTGAAATACTAGGCCAATGATAGTAAACCTTTTAATGTATCTATTTGGTTAAGTTTATTTGATGATAAAATGTTTGATCATGAATACAAGTATAATTCCTCATCAAAGCAATCTGTTATATTCTATTTATTTCTTTACTCTTATTTAGTATGTGTATTCCCTAGTGTTATTTCAAAATTTATTTATTATTGGCATTAAAAAACAGGGCACAATACTAAGCAAAGGTGGACAAGGCAGACAGAGAAAGCATGAGAGGATCACATGAGAGAATGGGCAGGATTAACCTTCATCACATCTCAAAAAGCAACTCTTAATTGTAAAGTAAAACCAAAAACAGCGTTGAGCTCCATCACGCCATGTAAAAAAGTAAAGTAAAGTGCCCCGTCATGCCAAGTGGCATATAGAGAATATGATGTTAGTGCCCATAATTTTTATAGACCTTCTGCACATGATTTTTGGGGTAATGTGGTTGGTATTATGCCTGTGCCGCTTTACTTTCCCAGAAAAAATTTGGTATCCATTTAAGGCTGGGTGAACCCTTAAATCGTCGGTTGGGATCGAACCCTACCTCTTGTCCTTTGAAGTTCAGTTCACTAACCACTGAGCTATCGCGGCTCCCTTGTCACGCCATGTGGTGTATAGGGAATATGGTGTTAGTCACCTTAATTTTTAACAGACCTTCAGCACATGATTTTTAGGTGTAATGTATGGAAGAAAATTATTGTGTCATCAAGGGTGTCACAAGAACTGCCAAGGTTATGGGACTAATGATGATGATGATTACAAAATGGCACATGGTGTTACATAATGGTTACTAGTGAGGCCTGGTCTGTCAGAATGGTTTCAGGTTACGCAGTTGAAATGAGAATAGCACAGTTAAAAAACATAAATAAACCAGCCCAGAGTCATTTTATTATGTGTTTGTGCATGTATGCAAGAGAGCAATGTTGAGAAAAAAGCTTTAACTATTTCATAAAAAAAAAATATTTTAATTAAAATTAAAAAATTTTAATATATATATTTTTTCATTTCTCTAGAGAAAAAAGTCACCCTTTTTAAGTAAATTGTAATGTTAATGTTGCACATTCTTGCTTTATTTGATTTTAAAACATGATTTAAAACACCTTTCTTTTTCAAGTTCTATCTACAGTTCTTGCCTATATTTTTTTAAGCATTATTTGCAAATTGCAGTATATTTTATTTCCTGATAATGAATATGTTGTTATATTATTTAATTTACCTGTTTATATGCTTTGAAGAACTACAACTACTTGTAGAATTTAACAAGAAGAGCAGAAAATATGGATTTGATATAAATATTAAGAAAGCTGAAACTATGATAATAAACAGAGAATCTACAAATTAATTTTAAGGTAAATGGAAATAATCTTGAAAGAGTTCAAGAATATAGTTATTTCTTTTTTTGTTGTTGTAACTAGCAAAGGAAGATGAAGAAAGAACTATTTAACACAATTTGAACAAATGAATTTTTAGACACAAAGAGAAATATTAACTTACTGAAAATCATCCTTGTAGGAAAAATACAGGGTAAATAAGGTACAGGCTGACTGATAACATCAGGAGATGAACAGAACATCCTATGGGTACATTTACAACAAGTGAAGAGATAGAGTGTAATGGTGCTCCATGGCGGCCAACCTTTGATGTGGAAATGGTGCAGGATGATGATGTACATGTGATCTGAAGAGTTAATAACAAGGTTGGTTACACAGAACTCAGATCATGCAGTTTTGGTGATAGTCTCTGTGGCAGGAGTGGATACAGCTTTTGGTTCATTCTGCAGTGGGTGAGTTAAGCTGGGTGTATTGGTCAGGGTATGCTGGTGTACATGGCAATGAAATAGCCAATAAATTTGCTAGCAGCTCTGGCACTGAGTGTGGTTTGACTCTGGACAAAGAGGATATCACCAAATTTGTTCTTCATTCTTTAAGATAATGGGGGGAGATGGGTGGAACAATGATGTATATACTGATGAGTAAAATTTGGAAAAGAGGTCTAATCGATCAGGAAATCCGTCCGTCCGTCCGTCCGTCCGTCCATCCATCCATCCATCCATCCATCCATCCATCCATCCATCCATCCATCCATCCATCCATCTATTATCCTTTAGAGTCATAGACGGCACATAGGGCAGAACCACAATCTCAAAAAACAGAAACCTTGCGTGCCAAAATGTCACATATTGCAAAGATCACCGCTTCCAAAACTTATGGCTCTGTTAGATGTATCTACAAATACCTTACATGAACAATCAGTCTGCATAAACTTCGAGAAATGCTGATATGGGTGGTGGAGCAGATATGGGGATGCTCCAGCTGCAATTAAACTGGTTCCATGGATAGTATAGAATAAAAGTGTTCATAAATATTTCATAATAGAATACTCCATCTTCTCTTGAATTTTTATAAGAACTTTATACTTTGACCGGGGTAAAAATGATAAGTTTCACTTACTATTAAGAATGTTGATTCTGTTTCAAAGAACAAGTTAATTATGTTATTGTTCATAATAACATTTGGCAGATAATATGTATAGGTATATTTATGTCAACAAATAACATTTATTCAAACAGTTAATCATCCTGTAACCTTGTCATTTGTTAGGGCACGCACCATAGATAACATTTTTACAATTTGCTTCTAATTGTCACGATTTAGAACAGCTCTCTGTGATATAACGAAAGATGTTCCTGGCCTTCTCTGATGTTATCCACCCATCTTTTATTTTGTCCTCCCTGTCTTCTTTTGCCTAGCACTGTGCCATGCAGAATGGTTTTGGCAAGGGCTAGGGACTGTGTGACATGTCCATACCAGGTTAATTTCTGCTCTTTTATTATTGACAGTAAGTCTCTGACAATAAAATAACTCTCAAGATGCAGAAAAGCTTGCCAAATCATCGGACAGCTATCACCACTACTGTCCAAAAAGGAAATAAATAACTTTAGAGGCAGAACAGACAGTCTGCAATACAATCTTCATCCCAACGTTGTGCTACCAATGTCAATCATGGACCCTAGATGCTAGAACAATAAGAAAAATAACCACTGCTGAGATTAAATGTGTTAAACGAATGACAGGAAACAGCGTGAGAGATAAGATCAGAAATGAAAAACTGAAAAAAACTAAGAATAATTCTCAGCATAGAGTACTTAAATATCATCATCATCAAGTACCGGGCCTACTGGCGTAGGTGATCATGTCTCTCCACAACTTTCAATCTTGGCAGCTATTTATCATTTCTGTTGTTGACCTTCTGCCAAGCCATTCTCTTAAGCTGTCTGTTATTTTTTCTCTTTGCTTCCCTCTATCTCTTCGTCCCTCAATTTTTCCAGTTGTTACAATATATTCCAGTTGTTCTCTTCTCATTACATGGCCAAAAAATGATGATTGTTTCTTCCTAATATTGGAAATTAGCTCTCTTTTTGTTTTATCTCTCTCAGAACATCTTCATTACCCTTCTTAGCTGTCCATGGAACTCTCAACATTCTTTTGTAAAACCACATTTGTACAGACTCCAGTGATTTTCTTGTCTGTTGTCCTATTGTCCATGATTCACATCCATATGTTAAGACTGGCTCTACATAACATTTAAGAACTCTTTTTCTTGTTTCTATTGTCAAAAATGGATTGCATAGTATCTTCCTCATTTTTTGGAAAGCTGCTTTTGCCTGAACCATTCTGCATCTCACCTCTTTTGTACATCTTCCATCTGAGGTTAACAAAGTTCCCAAATATTTAAATTCATTTACCTGTTTTAATATTGTTCCACTTGTCTTTATTTTGCACTGAGGTGATGTCTTTTTCTTTGTTGTTACCATTACCTCTGTCTTTTTGCTGTTAAGGCTGAGTCCTTTACTTAAATATAATAACAGATAAAATGGTTTGGCCTCGTGATTAGACAGACAGATCACAACACATCATAATGAACCTTCAATAAACATTGCAAGAACACCAGACTCAAGGGCCAACCACGAAAAAGATGGATTGATGGAATATAAGAAACACTAGAAAACATAACAGCAGGAGAGGCCAATTGAAGAGCAAAAGACCACAAATTATATCTCCCCTTGATGCTGAAAGACAAGTGAGGAAGAAAAGAGGATGAAAAGTCTTTTATTGGTCCAGTGGATCTTTGGATTTTTTCACGGACTTCTTCAACGGTGATATGTTCTCTATATGTTATATGTCATATCTTTCTACATCATTTCATCTCCAAGGCTGTTTGATTTGTTACTTTAATTGTCTTACAGATAATAAGAAACAGATTAGAAAAGTAGTTTTCTTTGCCAGAACTGTTCCTCTTGTACAGCAGCAGTATAGAGTTCTGCAGAAATATCTTCCCAGCAAATATAAGGTAATCAATGTGTGTATGATGGGGTAATAACATGAAGAAAACTCTAAAACAGCATCATAGATAGTATTTGAGGCCTCCGGTAGAGTGAGAGCTAGAGCACTTTTCCTTTCTCAACACCCAAAAGTCTAAGAGGAAGTAAGAAAAAAGATGTGTCTAAAGAAATGAACTAGTTCATTAGTTCCTTTTTAGCTAAAGTTGCATCTATCTATCTGTCTATTGACCTTTTGAGCCGTAGCTGGCACATAGGGCATAGACCCAGATACTCTTTCTCTTATCTAAATTTTTATTTATTAGTTTTCAATCCTTTTAAAGATATTTTATCAGATCTCCCCATTTGTCTTTGTTCTGTGCAAGCAACTCTATCTCATTTAGGGAGCCGCTTCCTGCTGCTCTTGCCTCTCTGATCAATATTCTTCTCAGTGTCTCTCTGGGTCAGCCTCTTTCCTCTTACCTGTTGTTTCCCACAGTAGGGTTTGCTCTGTTATTTGGTTATTATCTCTCTTCATCACTTTTTTATGTAATGAGCAAGCCTATCAGTCTCAAAAGGCAGGTGATGTCTGCTGTCATCACCTCTCTTTTCAGTGTTCTACATAGTAATTCTCTATGTTAACCTTTTATCTTTTGCCCATGGTTTATTTTTTGAGGGTTTGCTTAACAGTTCTCTTGTTATCTCTTCTCATCACATGTGTGACATATGCCCATCTCCTTAACTTTATTATAGATGATATAGTTAGAAGAACTGAAAAGTTACACAAAAATGTTTTCTAAAAAATTTTTAATTGAGATAAAACTATCTTTATGATACATATTACCATTGCTGGTATATGTTGGGGCTCACAACAGGACCAGAGGGATAAAGGCCGTTTAGTCAAAGCAGTCACCACGAAGTGTGAAACTCAGGATTTTTATTTCATCCCCGACAGAAAAAAATTCTTTTTATCTACTATGGGTTTCGATTACCGTACGCCAGCTTTTTAGCCAGCCAAACTGTGGATTTCGCTGCATGGCCACGTGCTCCTCTGAAATAAGGAATTGAGAGAAAGATATTGGATCAAGATTGTGAGAAATAGTCTTTGATAATAATAATTCAAATATGAGTAGTCTTTGATAATAATAATTCAAATATGAGTAGTCTTTGATAATAATAATTCAAATATGAGTAGTCTTTGATAATAATAATTTAAATATGAATAGTCTTTAATAAAAATAATTCAAATATGAGTAGTCTTTGATAATAATAATTCAAATATGAATAGTCTTTGATAATAATAATTCAAATATGAGTAGTCTTTGATAATAATAATTCAAATATGAGTAGTCTTTGATAATAATAATTCAAATATGAGTAGTCTTTGATAATAATAATAATTAAAAAAATGAGAAACTAAAATTGTTTATTTATTAATATTTAAGGTGACTAATTTGACTGGAGACAACAAAAACAGCCTGCATCTGGATTTGATCATACCAGAGTATGATGTCATTGTTATGACTCCTCGTATCCTGGAGAACCATTTCATTAGAAACCGTCGAGACCACGTAGACATATTCTCAATGATGGTGTTTGATGAGTGTCATCATACCTGTAAGGAGGAGCCATACAACACTCTCATGCTTTATTATCTGAAAAGAAAACAATTGATAAAAAAGGCTAAATCAGAAGGTCATCAGTCAAAGGTCAAACTACCTCAGGTACTTTCTGTTCAGTTTAACAAGTGGTGAAAAGTTATATTATGTTGTATGTGTTTGTATATATGTGTGTGTGTGCCTGCATGCATACTAATGTGTGTATGTGTGCGTGCATTCACAACTGGACAAGAGGTCAGGTTCGATCCTGAGCAATGGCTCCCAGGTTCACCCAGCCTTAAATGGGTACCAGATTTGTCTGGGAAAGTAAAGCTGCACGGGCATAATAACGACCACATTACCTCAAAAATCATGTGCCAAAGGTCTGTAAAAATTATGGTCACTAACACCATATTCCCTATGTGCCACTTGGCGTGACAGGGCTCTTTACTTTACTTACTTACATGCACTACATTTGCTCAAGGTTGTTTAGATATGGGAATGTCCCACCTGCAGTGATACCATTCCATTCTAAAGTCTAATTAGATGCTGTCCTCACTTTATGTCCCCAAATATTGTGTTTTATGCTTGGCTGCAGTTTATCATTAACTTGAATCATATCATGCACACATAAAATTTAGAATAATACTTTAGAATTTATAAAATAATTATATTTTGTTCTTTACTTGTCTTGTTTCTTTCATTCAATATGGCACTGGTCATCTACAAAAGATTTCTAATCCTTCCTGTTCTTTACTGTCTCATTAAATCTTCTATTTTATCTTTGTGATCTTTGTCTCAAGGTTTTGTCTCCACATAATCTTAGCTTTTCTCTAGGTTGGGACAATTATGAAAAGGTGTTTTTGGTTATAGAGGAACAATTAAGAGGACAGAGAAAAGGTGTTTTTGGTTATAGAGAAACAATTAAGAGGACAGAGAAAAGGTGTTTTTGGTTATAGAGAAACAATTAAGAGGACAGAGAAAAGGTGGTTTTGGTTATAGAGGAACAATTAAGAGGACAGAGAAAAGGTGCTTTTGGTTATAAAGGAACATTTAAGAGGACAGAGAAAAGGTGTTTTTGGTTATAGAGGAACAATTAAGAGGACAGAGAAAAGGTGTTTTTGGTTATAGAGGAACAATTAAGAGGACAGAGAAAAGGTGGTTTTGGTTATAGAGAAACAATTAAGAGGACAGAGAAAAGGTGGTTTTGGTTATAGAGGAACAATTAAGAACTGCCTGAACTACCTTGCCTGGCAATCCAGTGATTTTCTTGTCTGTTGTCCCATTGTCCACGATTCACATCCATATATTAAGACTGGCTCTACATAACATTTAAGAACTCTTTTTTCTTGTTTCTATTATCAAAAATGGATTGCATAGTATCTTCCTAATTTTTTGGAAAGCTGCTTTTGCCAGAGCCATTCTGCATCTCACCTCTGTTGTACATCTTCTGTCTGAGGTGTCTAACCTATTGCCCCAGATATTTAAATTCATCTACCAGTTTTAACATTGTTCCACTTGTATTTATTGTGCATTGCAGTGATTTCTTTGTTGCTACCATTACTTCCGTCTTTTTGCTATTAAGGCTGAGTCCTATATTTTTGCTTTCCTTCACTACATTTCTTGTAACTCATTTTTGCTCTTAGCGATTAAGACTGTATCTTCAGCATACCTTTGATTATTTATATTATAACCTCCTATTGTTATTCCAGTCATGCCCAAATGGATCTTACAATAATCCTACTATACATGTTAAATAAATCTGGTGACAGCACACAACCTTGTCTAACATCCTGTTTCATTTGTAAACAAGTATAGGTGGACAATTAAGTGGTCAGAGAAGATGTGTAAACAAGTATAGAGGACAATTAAGTGGTCGGAGAAGATGTGTAAACAAGTATAGAGGGACAATTAAGTGGTCAGAGAAGATGTGTAAACAAGTATAGGGGGACAATTAAGTGGTGAGAGAAGATGTGTAAACAAATAAAAGGGGGACAATTAATTGGTCAGAGAAGATTGTAAACAAGTATAGGGGTACATTTAAGTGGTCAGAGAAGATGTGTAAACAAGTATAAGGGGGACAATTAAGTGGTCAGAGAAAAAAATCTGTAAACAAGTATAGGGGGACAATTAAGTGGTCAGAGAAGAAATGTGTAAACAAGTATAGGGGGACAATTAAGTGGTCAGAGAAGAAATGTGTAAACAAGTATAGGGGGACAATTAAGTGGTCAGAGAAGATGTGTAAACAAGTATAGGGGACAATTAAGTGGTCAGAGAAGATGTGTAAACAAGTATAGGGGGACAATTAAGTGGTCAGAGAAGAAATGTGTAAACAAGTATAGAGGGACAATTAAGTGGTCAGAGAAGAAATGTGTAAACAAGTATAGAGGGACAATTAAGTGGTCAGAGAAAAAAATGTGTAAACAAGTATAGGGGGACAATTAAGTGGTCAGAGAAAAAAATGTGTAAACAAGTATAGAGGGACAATTAAGTGGTCAGAGAAAAAAATGTGTAAACAAGTATAGGGGGACAATTAAGTGGTCAGAGAAGAAATGTGTACACAAGTATAGGGGGACAATTAAGTGGTCAGAGAAGATGTGTAAACAAGTATAGGGGGACAATTAAGTGACCAGAGAAGATGTGTAAACAAGTATAGGGGGACATTTCAGTGGTCAGAGAAGATGTGTAAACAAGTATAGGGGGACAATTAAGTGGTCAGAGAAGATGTGTAAACAAGTATAGGGGGACATTTCAGTGGTCAGAGAAGATGTGTAAACAAGTATAGGGGGACATTTCAGTGGTCAGAGAAGATGTGTAAACAAGTATAGAGGGACAATTAAGTGGTCAGAGAAGATGTGTAAACAAGTATAGGGGGACAATTAAGTGGTCAGAGAAGATGTGTAAACAAGTATAGAGGGACAATTAAGTGGTCAGAGAAGAAATGTGTAAACAAGTATAGAGGGACAATTAAGTGGTCAGAGAAAAAAGGTGTGATTGAGTATTAGAAAGACAGTTAAGGGTACAGAGAAAAGGTGTGTTTAGCAGGTGTGCTACTAAAACCTGCAACAGGTGTGCTACTAAAACCTGCAACAGGTGTACTACTAAAACCTGCAACAGGTGTGCTACTAAAACCTGCAACAGGTGTGCTACTAAAACCTGCAACAAGTGTGCTACTAAAACCTGCAAGAGGTTTGCTACTAAAACCTGCAACAGGTGTGCTACTAAAACCTGCAACATGCATACAATTTGTCTAATGTTGGAGAAGACTAAGCACCTTTAGGACTGCTGCAAATGTAAAGGAGATGGTTTTGCTAAGTGAAGACTAATTTTTGTAATCTTTGTTGACCAGTTTCATGCTCTTTTTCCTTGCCTTTGCACATCTTAAATAAAGGTACAGTATGTTTGGTAGACTCATACAATCATTGACCATTATGGGTCAAAGTCAAGAAGATATCATATTCATCATTATCAGGTGCCATGTTTTCTTGTCTCCCATGCTTCTTATCAGTTCTACCTTTGATCTCTTTCCTTACCAGGTTGTTAGACTGGCAAACATTTTCTGCCATTTTTTTCTGTCTTTCTCTTGAATTTTGAATACTTTTCTCAGTTGTTGTTACAATATTTTTCAAGATTTTTCATCTTATGACATCCCAAAGACTGCTCAAAACTTCTCTTTGTGCACACACCGTAGCAGTTTCATTTCTCCATTTAGCTGTCCCTGGTATTCTAAACATTCTTCCATTAAAAAAATAATTTTAACGATCTAGCTTTGTCCACTAATTCACCATGTAAGACAGGATAGAATTTGTGTCAAATGAAGAAAAATTTCCTTTTGTCTACAGAGGCTTGTTGCAGAAAATGTGTTTCATTTTGTAAAATTCTGCCTTTGCCTGGACTATTGTCCAGTTTATTTGTTAGACACAATCGTGTTGGTCTGCAACTAGAAGGATTATTGGTTGTAATTGAGACTTATTTATTTGTTTTCATAGGCCAGTTTTATATCTCTAGTGATTAAGAGGAATAAAATTTTCATGAATATCATTCCACCCCCACCCCCCCCCCCCCCCGCCGCGCGCGCGCGCGCCCCCCCCCCCCCCCTTTATGGTTCATATCGGCAGCCATATGTTCAGCTGCCCCCCTGCCATACAAGCAGAATAATCTAGGACTTTAGAGGTTCTCTTATTTTTTTTTTATTTTGTCATCGAGAGTTTTGACATTTTGTGTAGATTTTTAAACATTATTTTTGCCAAGGTAATGGCTAATTTGGGAGCTGTGATAGCTCAGTGGTTAGTGAACTGTACTACAAAGGACAAGAGGTTGGGTTCAATCCTGATCGATAGCTTCTGGGTTCACCACGCCTTAAATTTGTACCTGACTTTTTAATGGGAAAGTAAAGCGGCACAGGCATAATACTAACCACATTACCCCAAAAATCATGTGCCGGAGGTCTATAAAAATGATGGTCATTAATACCATATTCTCTATATGCCACTTGGCGTGACGGGGCTCTTTACTTTACATTAGTAGACATTTTGAACTATTTTTGTAGATTCCCAACTGCAAGTTTTCTTTAAAATGTGCAGAGTATATACAGGACTTCTTTTATATTTTGCTTTTGTTTGAGAGGACTAGGCATTGGCTCTCACTACCCAGAGACCAAGGAAGGTAAAATCTTGAAGAAACCATAGATTCAAAAATAAAAATTCATACCACCAGTGGAAGGATTGAACCTTGAGACCTTCTCATCAAGAACCCAGTGTCTTACCTCGACCATTCACCATCCTGTAATTGAGACGTTATTTCCTAAGCTGTAGAAGGGAGCTAATGAGAGAGACTAATCTGTGATAAATATTTTATTTAGATTGTTTGTTATGTTTGTGTTTCAACTGTTCACAGATAGTTGGTCTGACAGCATCACTTGGTGTAGGAAATGCATCAAATGTTGACCAGGCAAAGGATCATATGCTCAAAATCTGTGGGAATTTAGATGTTGAACATATCGCCACTGTTGAGGAGAACATAGAGGAGCTTAATGAGGTAGTCCCTGTATGCGATGAAGGTTAGTCATAAGTTTAATATTTGTTTGAAGATTTATGTTGAGGAATTTAGAGACACATTAACAACAAGTTTGGTGATAAATTAGGCACTGGGACAATCGCTGCATGACAGAGAAAGTGTTAGACCCAATACATTGAGGGAACCTGTTAAATTCTGCTGAAAGATATCTACCTTCATGCAGGAAATACAGAATAAATGCAAATAGAGGAAAACAGAGAGAAAAAATAAATGTAAGAAACACATAGACTATACACAAAGAGGAATATCAGAGGAAATACATAGACATCGCCTCATAGTCCAGTATGGTTCGCTGACCCCACGAGGCATGAATGTATCACACTCATACACATAGTTTCCTTTCGGCTGCTCCTCCCCTCTTGCATAGCCCTCTCTACCACCCATGTGGTGGCTCTTTAGTCTATCTACTATGCCACGCTATTCTTAGTTCTTCTCCACTAGTCCCCGTTGAGGCACTTCGGTGTTCTCCTATATACCTTTTTTCTGCGCTACTTAGCCCTCATATGTTTTTATTGCACCACACCCTCATACATCTCACTCTTTCCGCCTTTTGAGTACCTGTCATTCCACTGTTCTATTCTTTCTCCTTCGAGTTTGCACACTGACCCCGGTGTGAACCCTTCCACACATACGATTGTCCCCGTATGGACGTGCACATGCATGTATGTGTCCATAGGCACGGGTATTGGTATATATATGTATACGCATATACATGCATGTATATGTGCTCTTGCTTGTATGCATACACATGTATGTGTGTGTATTTGTATGTGTATGTTGATATGTATTAGTATGTGCACTTCTTCTTGCACGTGTACATATGTATACACGCATCTGTATGTGTGTATACATGTATTTATGGGCCCTTAGATACTTTCAGATATTGCCTGTGCCTTTGTAGTCGACGTACCTAGATAGCGTTCCCCCACTCGTGTATTTTTAGAACCCTTCACCACTGACCACAGGGTATAAATTACAGCTACACCCGTGAGAAATTCCTTTCATAGCCTGACCACTGTCCACGACACACAGGGAAGTCAACATATTTCGATTATTTTGTTTTTGATGTTTCATTACTAGTTAGCTATGTAGGATTAGTTTTATTTATTCACATATCTGTGTGTGTATGTTGTTTGTTTGTTCCTGCTGAAGGCCTATTGGCCGAAACGTCGTTCGAATCTGTGTCGTCTATTAATCACGTAAAGCTTCTAACATACCATTTTTTAATTTTTTTTTCAATTTTTCCTGAAATACATAGACATAGTAAAAATAGAATTGTATACCTGTAGCATGAATATTATAAAAAAAAGGGAGAATCCATGGCTGCATACTATCCTTTTCTATGACCAGGGTTTGGGAGAATCTTATTAATATGATTCCATGACTTTGTCAATGGAAATGTTTGATAGGTAAGAGGGAAGAAGATCTACTGAAGGAATGAAATATGCTCATATGTTATTGGGATTCTTGTCTATTCAGTCATTAGCTGCCAAATTACTTTGTACATCATGATCAAAATAACCATACCAGCAAGGTAGTATATTAAAATTACACAGGACATATATCTTCCCAATAGCAACATATGGCTGTGAATCATGGACAATCTTTCAAACAACAAGGAAGAAAATTGATTAATTCAAAACAAAATGCCACAGAAAAATCCTTAAGATATCTTGGATAATAAAAAAAGAACAATGAAGGCATATTAAAAGATTTAAACATTAAAAAGAACAGGCTTATAAAGACCATTCTACAGAGGAAATTTAAATACTATGACCACATCAAAAGACAGCGGGCTGAAAAGAACAATAATGGAAAGCAATGTTCCTGGGTGGGAGCCAAGATAGCTCAGCGGTTAGTGAACTGGACTACAAAGAACAAGAGGTCGGGTTCGATCCTGATCGATGGCTTTTGGGTTCACCCTGCTTTAAATTGGTACCAAATTTTTTCTGGGAAAGTAAAACAGCGCGGGCATAATACCAACCATATTACCTCAAAAATCATGTGCCAAAGGCCTGTAAGAATTATGGTCACTAACACCATATTTCCTATATGCCACTTTGCCACTTAGCATGATAAGTCTCTTTATTTAACTATGGTTCCTAAGCAGCGCATGAGGGGCAGACCAAGAAAAAAATGGTTTCAAGACATCAAGGACACCTTGAGCATGACAGCAGAAGAAGTGGGAGATCTGGCTAGAGACAGGGATTCTTTCAGGTGGGCTGTGTTGAATGCAACATTCTACAGGAGATCTGGCTAAAGATAGAAGCAGTCAGTGCGTTTAAAATTTGAGTGATGACTGGTCGCATTTTGAGGATGTTGACTTCAAATTACCATAGAAAAAGTAGGTAAAAGGAACATATTAATGACCATGGGAAACTTTAATAGTTCATCTATGTTGAACTTTCCTGGGTAGGGAAAGTCTTCTAGTAACATAGCTCTTGGAATTGTCAGGACACACGTCATTCCTCTCCCCATGACAAGGCACATAAACAGGGGAAACTGTTTAACTTCCCCAAGTTTTAAATCTCAGAACTCGATTCTTGGTGGTCAATACAATCATGGTGTCTTGCCTTAGATATAAAAAGAGATGTCTACAGAAAGACGTATACAAGAATTCATCTTGAATTTTATACATTTCTGTAGAATCTAACATTGTAATAGCCAATTACTGATGTACTAATTTAATGCTCATTTAAAACAGAAGAAAAAAGATAAAATGTTAACATGTACCAGGAGCTGCAAAATTCTGCTAGTTACCGATGCGAGAAACCAAGGAGCCAGTTTTTGTGGCTTTTAATTTGTTGACATTTCCACAGTTATTTCCTCTAAAACTTTGTAATTCTCTTATTTAACCTCTTTATGGACTTCCTGGGCAAAGTGTCTGAATAAACTATGTATTTTCAATCAATTTTCATCTATTTTCTCGCTGTTATTTCAAATATTTTTAAATTACAAAAAACAGCAATGCCATAGTGTGTTAAGCACCTTGGTAAGGAATGTGATAAGCTAGGGAAGGTAAAAACAGCATGTGCCCCTCACAGATAATTATTGATGCCTTGACGATTAAAATTGTTCACAACATAGTGGTAGTAATATTTGCTGTATGATCACCTTTGTCTTTTATATGATCACCTTTGTCTTTTACTGAGATGTTATAAATTTTAAATGAAAATAGAAAAACATGTTCATAACAGAAACATGACCATCATCATCTTTATTTTCTTTGCTTATAAAATTATATAACAAAGATGAGAAAAGTAAAGAGAGAGATAGCAGACAAAGAATTCAGGTCATTCTGTTGCTTTGTGATCTAATCTGACATAAATAATCTGTTTCTTCTCAATCTCATTCCAGACCTATTACCGTTGAATGAACGAGAGACAGATGATGCAGTCAAGAAAATTGTAGAAAAGATGAAAGAATTTGAAAGAAAGATTGCTGGTCTTTTTAAAAGTAAGTTTCAGGAAATATTTTGTGCTGTTAATCAGGACTTTAAAATCAGTGGAATCATGGATGGCTGAATTAACAGAGATTTATTTATAGCAACAACTTTTGAGACAATGGGATAAAATTAATTTTGGAGTTAAAATTATTTCACTCAGCATAGATTATGTCTGGTCTTCTTCTTTCTCGGTATTCATCTATTAAGTGGGCATGGATGCGTTATATTGCTAGTTGAAGTTATGTTGCTAGTCGAAGTTATGTTGCTAGTTGAAGTTATGTTGCTTGTTGAAGTTATGTTGCTAGTTAAAGATATGTTGCTAGTTAAAGATATGTTGCTAGTTGAAGATATGTTGCTAGTTGAAGTTATGTTGTTGGTTGAAGATATGTTGCTAGTTGAAGTTATGTTGTTGGTTGAAGATATGTTGCTAGTTGAAGTTATGTTGCTAGTTGCAGTTATGTTGCTAGTTGCAGCTATGTTGCTAGTTGAAGCTATGTTGCTAGTTGCAGTTATGTTGCTAGTTGCAGCTATGTTGCTAGTTGAAGCTATGTTGCTAGTTGAAGTTATGTTGTTGGTTGAAGATATGTTGCTTGTTGAAGTTATGTTGCTAGTTGCAGCTATGTTGCTAGTTGCAGCTATGTTGCTCATTGAAGTTATGTTGCTAGTTGAAGTTATGTTGCTTGTTGAAGTTATGTTGCTAGTTAAAGATATGTTGCTAGTTGAAGTTATGTTGCTAGTTAAAGATATGTTGCTAGTTGAAGTTATGTTGCTAGTTGAAGTTATGTTGCTAGTTGAAGTTATGTTGCTAGTTAAAGATATGTTGCTAGTTGAAGTTATGTTGCTAGTTGAAGTTATGTTGTTGGTTGAAGATATGTTGCTAGTTCAAGTTATGTTGCTAGTTGCAGCTATGTTGCTAGTTGCAGCTATGTTGCTGGTTGAAGTTATGTTGCTAGTTGAAGTTATGTTGTTGGTTGAAGATATGTTGCTAGTTGAAGTTATGTTGCTAGTTGCAGCTATGTTGCTAGTTGCAGCTATGTTGCTGGTTGAAGTTATGTTGCTAGTTGAAGTGAAGGTCATGACCTATGACTTTCAGTCTGACAAATTCATCTTCATCCTGGGTAGTTTTTTTATATTTCAAAAAAATGTTGCCTGGATGTTGACCATACTGGACTTTCTTGTCCAGAGGTTGATCACCCAGCATCTCCAACAACTGGTTTGACCATCATAAGAGGTTATGGTACTATCTGGTCTAGGATTTGCTGGTTTCGCTTCAAAGTAGAGTGAGTTTTATGTAGCGATCAGTCCATCTTTGAAAGTAAAGGTAAAGGTAAAGTACGAGACTTGAACTGGCATCTTAGCGCGAGAGATTACACCCATATATGCTCGGCTGCCTATCCAGAAATGTTAGGATATTTCTGGATAGTGTCACCTCAAGCATCAAGACTCAGATGCGAAGCGACATTCCTCACCTTCCCAGGATAATACCCTGGTACCCATTTCTGCCAACGGCTGGGTCGACCGTGGGGGTATATTTTTTTTTTCCAACCACGAGTACAATTCACACTGCTCCCAGCGGGAATCGAACACGGGTTGTCAGAACGTTGGTAGTCCAGTCAGGTGGTTTTCCCAACTAGGCTACCGAGGCCCCCTATGAAAGTGTTTTTATTTTCTTATCACTGATAAATTCACCACTCTGATATTTTAACTTGCATTATTCAGCTTGTTGCATTTCAGACATGAATAGCTTATCCAGGAATCCAACTTGTCTAACATAAGGCTTTTTATGAGTGGGTCTAATTTCAGAGGTGAAATAAAATTCTTCCATATTTCATCCAATCCAGTATTTTAAACATTTCTGGACATTCATTTTCATAATCCTGTGGTGTTTGGTTGTGTTGTGTCAAGCATTTCAGCAGCATTATTTAACAACTGAGCAGGTTTTTCAAGTAGATTTTAGCAGTAGAAAATGACTTCCTCATCATTTTGGTAATGTTTGGAATGAGAGCTACATTTATGTTGAAATGCATTGCTCTTTAACTAGTGCTTTTTCTTAGCAACTAGTTCTCAAAAATATAAATTAATTGTAGGGGGATGAAAGCACATGACAGAAACAGGGCTGAAAATTGTCAGTGACTCATAGCTAATAGCTTGAGCCAGAATTGGTGAACCAGAACTTTCTAGAACCTACTTCACCTGTTCTCAGTGGCCCAGAAACAGACTAACCACTCTAGTCAGGTCAAGTGAATAGAGATCAAGAGTGAAGGCAACCTGAAACTTAAAGATGCCATGTTGAAGTCAGATGTGTTGGATCAAAAAGTGCAGATCACAGTTGTACTGCAAAACTCAACACAGTGCATCTACACCTACTTAGCATCTTTTTAAAAGGTTGATGATGAAGAGGACTTTTCATTACTTTAATAGTCATTGGGTAAAGGCCAGGAAGGGAAAGGGAAGTAGTCACAAAATAAACATATTTGTTTTCTTCTCAGTCATGGTATTTTGAGTGTTCTATAACATGCAAGGAAAATATGATCTTCATTAGTTCAGCTCCAGGGTAAATTATTTGGTGATGTCTTTAACCTAGACATGATTTTCTTTGAATTTATTCAGAAATATACCAAAATGTTAGCACAAGGAGAGGAAGAATTTTCTTTAGTAACAATGAGACATTTTGGTAGTTAAAGAATGTTTAAGAAATTTATTACATTTTGTGAATGCAATTACTTTCTTTGTCTCCTGTATGGTGGTATTATATTTTCCTAATTTTCAGAACTAAAAATGCCAGAAATGGAAACTCTCTTAAAAGATATTCCTAAAAATTCAAAAAGCATCCAGTATGGCCACTGGACAGTCAAAGTTAAAAAAGCTGCTTTTTCATTACCCAGGACTGAGAGAGGAAGTAAAAGAAATGGATGGAAGAGACTTTTGATCATTCTTGCAGATTATCTGTCAGTGAGTGAACAATTTTTTAGTTCTCTTATTCTTATTATTTTGTTTTTTTTTGGCATCCTTTATTTGTGACTTTTACTCATTTTATTACTGTTTCTCTTTTCATTAGTTTTATTTACCAGCCTCTTCAGTTACCTATTATATAATTAATAATGTGATTGCATTATTTATAAAACACAGTGTCTATCTAAATATACAGATAACCAATATAGTGTCCTTAGACAAAGCAAAATGATGAAGAGGTACACTCCTTTAGCCATCGGGCGAACGCAAGCAAGCAAGACAAAGCAAAAAAGCCAACCTAGAATCACCAAATATTAGCTTGAAATTGTAACAAACTATGAATATCTGGGATCTGTAGTAACTAACAATGGAAACTTCCAGAAAGAGATCAAAAGAAAATTAGCAAAAGCAATACAAAAATTAAATACCATGAAGAACATGTGGTACAATATCAGCAAGGCAGTAAAATTAAAATGACTGAGGAAATGTATCTTCCAGATAGAAACATATGGTTGTGAATCATGGACAATCTTGCAAACAGAAAGGAAGAAAATCAATTTAATCGAAACAAAATGAAACAGGAAAATCCTTAAGACACTTCAGATAATGTAGAAGAACAGCTAAGGCATATTAAAAGACTTAACATTTTACGTTGCCCTGGGATGTCATTAAAAATGAACAATAGACAATAGCTCAAATCATTTGGGATACATGACAACTTTCACTATGACATCACTTTCTTTGACTTTTCAACTAAAAGTACACCCATTTCTTCAGTATAGGAGACACTGTTTTCAAAAAGTACATCAGTATCCTTAATACAACTGGCACCTCTGCAAAAAGCACACCAATGTCCTCAGTATAGGAGACACTGTTTTCAAAAAGTACATCGGTATCCTTAATACAACTGGCACCTCTGCAAAAAGTACACCAATGTCCTTAGTATAGAAGACATTTCTAGACTCCAATTCATTGCATAATCTACACTAAACTCCAATGTACAGAATGATAAATGTGATTTTCATCAACATCAGTGGATAAAGAACAACAACAATAGTGGAATGGCACAGGACTTTGACAACTATGAGTCCACGTTACTCCTTCGGATGAAAGAGATGAGAGTTAAAATCCTTTTTATGGAATGCAAAAGGGTTTACAAAAAAATTCATATACACTACCAGAAACAAGACAAGAAAAATGTTGATAAATGCTAGCTTTATGGCTGAATTGTTTTTATAACACATTAAAAAAATATATATTTACAGCATTATCACATTACTGGGGTCTGTCAGGGGTGAAATATAAGACTGGAAAATAAATTCTGCTTGTCCTGAGCAGTCGCCATGAGGTGTTTGGGCCTGAGTTTTTAATTTCACCTCCAATAGAAAAAAATTGTTGACCCTACTGGGATTCAAATCTATGTTCTCCTGGTTTGGAGAACTATGAGTCATCGAATGAGCCACTTTCTTACTTATTGTTTTTAAAGATGATAATATATAGCATTGTTTTTTTTTTCTCTAGACGTACAATGTTGCTCTTGAGCTGCATGACCTGGTTCTACTGAGACATGTCATGGAATATTTGAACAAGTGCTTTCAGCAGTACAAAGAGAACAAGAACTGCACACAGGATGAGTACTCCTACTTTGAGTCATTTTCTGGTATGCCAATTGTTTAGTGAACATTATGTTCACTTTCTACTTTTTTTTGCTACATTCGTCTGACAATTATTACTCTTCATGTCAGCCCTTAAACATATGTTATACAGGCATAGATGTATTGAATTGTAATTTCAGCAAACTTTTTGGTTTAACACATCCAACTTTAGCACTGCATTTTTGGCTACAGGGTTGCTTCCTCTCTTTGGGCCCCCCACCCCACCAATATGCCATACCCAAAAGCCATCGATCAGGATCGAACCCGACCTCTTGTTCTTTGTAGTCCAGTTCACTAACCACTGAGCTATCGTGGCTCCCACCCAGGAACATTGTTTTCCATTATCGTTCTTTTCAGCCCACTGTCTTTTGATGTGGCCATAGTATTTAAATTTCCTCTGTAGAATGGTCTTTATAAGCCCATTCTTGTTAATGTTTAAATCTTTTAATATATCTTCATTGTAATTTTTTTATTATCCAAGATATCTTAAGGATTTTTCTGTGGCATTTTGTTTTGAATGAATCAATTTTCTTCCTTGTTGTTTGAAAGATTGTCCATGATTCATAGCCATATGTTGCTATTGGGAAGATATATGTCCTCTGTAATTTTAATATCACTACCTTGCTGGTATGGTTATTTTGATCATGATGTACAAAGTAATTTGGCAGCTAATGACTGAATAGACAAGAATCCCAATAACATATGAGCATATTTCATCCCTTCAGTAGATCTTCTTCCCTCTTACCTATCAAACATTTCCATTGACAAAGTCATGGAAGCATATTAATAAGATTCTCCCATACTCTGGTCATAGAAAAGGATAGTATGCAGCCATGGATTCTCCGTTGTTTGGATAATATTCATGCTACAGGTATACAATTCTATTTTTACTATGTATTTCCTCTGATTTTCCTCTGTTCTCCAGGACAACCATAGGAAGGTGGAGTAGGTTCATGATCAATTCAGGCTCACTGTTTCTGATGTAAATAGTCAGTTATGTGTTGTTGACCATTTTCAGCCACAATGCTGTTGGACATCATGGGCCTAAGTTTTACTTGATAGAGAAGGATCTTCTTATCTATGGTTTATCCATTTGTTTTATTTACTTTTGACATGCATTAAAAAAGTTGTGTACATATAACACCTGTTAAGTTTGTGTCTTGTGTAACACATACATTTAATAATGTATATGTATAACACATTACAGATATCTTTTCTTTTATATGTAACAATGCTTCAGATGAGATGCAGAATGACCTAGGAAGAGGCTGTATGTTTCCAAAAGAATGAAAATAATATTATGCAACCAGTTTTTGACAAGAGAAATGAAGAGTCAGTTTTGATATATCGAAGTGAATCATGAGCAATCAGACAATAGACAAGAAGATCGTTGGAGGTCACAGAAATGTGGTTTTTATTGAAGGAATTTGAGAATGCTTTAGACAACTTAAAAAGTAACATAGATGTTCTAAAAGAGGCCATGGCAAAGAGAAAAAGTATCACCAACATCATCATCATCATCCTTGTTTGAACTTAGTACCTGTAATAGCTACTCTGAAGTTTTCTCTATCCTGCATGATATGTTCAGCATCTACAAGTGGCTGTCCCAGAGTGTCAGTGATATCTTGCACCCATCTTCTTCTAGGTTTTCCTATCCCTCATATACATGAAACTATGCTCTTCATGATTATCTTCCCTAGGCCATTATTTCATTTTACACAACCATACATACATGCTCTGTTGTATGTCCAATACAGAAAAGAATAGACACATACTGAATAGTTTATTTATTTTTCTGCTGATTTCTCTTTAGAACTTCAGGAGCAGCTGAAAGATAAGCTTGATGCAGAGAACCCAAATCTCACAATTTTGAAAAAATGTCTGTTGAAGAACCTCGTAAAGAAAGGTGAAGCTTCGCGTGGCATAATTTTTGTGAGAACTCGAGCTCTGGCTTATGCTTTGGCATTATGGTTAAACAGCTGTGGGGACAAACGGATTGAAGCTTTTGGTGCTGAAGTTTTAACTGGATCTGCAGCATCGGCAGTAAATGGAGGTATGTTTTGTCATTTTATTTTTGCTTTTATTACACTATAAATAAATATTGTAAGTAAAGTAAAAAATAATGAGCCCTGTCATGCCAAGTTGCATTTAGGGAATATGGTGTTAGTGACCATAATTTTTATAGACCTTCAGCATATGATTTTTAGTATAAAGTTGTTGGTTAAGCTTAATCATTTTTTTTTTTCAATATGGAATACCACCAAAATTTAGAACAATAAGAAAGTACAGAAGAATGGCAAGTACCTTACAAATATCAGTGGAGAAAAAGATGTAACAAGGATGATGAAATTGGATAAGACATATACTGTGGAAACCAAATACAAGTATTACATGGTAGGCCTTTTTTTTAAAATCCCCATGGGAGGAAACAAGTGGAATGGCCAAAATATACTTGGAGAAGACAGATGAAAGTAGAGATTGAGAAAGTATGGAAGACATGAAGTGAAGAAAATGGCATTAAACTGGATGGCTTGGAAAGTGTTTGTTGAAGACCTATGCTCCACTGGAAGTTGAAAGTTACAAGAAGAATATCACAAAAAATCAATAACATTACTTTTTAAAATAATGACTACACCTGTGCGTTTCTGAATGTTGACATAGCAGGGAGTGGTATTGAGGATAAGCTGTCTGTGCTAATTAAATGCTTACAAGGTGTGCATTTGAAACACATTCTGATAGTAAAGTCCAACTTCTGGTTCTGGTCTAAGAAGAGATGTTTTTTAGCTGACAGAGAAGGTGTGGAGGTTGAGTTTCTGGCACCTTCAAACCAGATAGCTTTAAGTAGATGAGACCTGACAGCTCATCCAGAAAAAAGATAAACTTTGACTTCAAACCACCTGCTGTCATGTAGGACAGACCAGACCCTGTTTAGGGTCAAAGGCTGGTGGATTAAACCATTCACAAATCCAATGGAAGGCCAGAGGAAAACGTCATTGTATTTCCAAAGAAAATATTATGATAACCACATAACATGGCACAGGAAAAGATCAAAGGTGGAACTGTTAAACAGCACACAAGGTCAAGGGTTATGGAGGAACATGATATTCAATGCCTCTTGGCATGGATGATAAATGAATGTGTTTCTGTGCAGTCCACATAGGACTTTAGATAAACTGAGAAAAGACAAGAGTAATGAAAAATGTAGCTACTCAAGAAGAACATGTATAATTTAAAGGGAAAGTTGTAGAAGAATAACACACATTTGTACAACTTGGAAGCTGCATAAGTCAAGCAGGAAAGACAAAAAAGGTGGTAAGAGCCAAAATGTTAGGATGTGGCAGTTTAGTCATGTCCTTTCATATTTAGCTATAGGTAGACTAGGAATATGTATAGACAAAAATAGCATAATTTATAATTAATATAGAAGAAAGCATAGATTCATGTTCAGTAGGGAAAGATACATGATGATAGTTCAGAGAAAGAACTGACCATTCAATGAAAAGGTTAGATGCATTATAGTTAACTAGGATGGACAAGAGATATCTGATTACATGAGAATGTGTAAAATTTATATGAATATGTCAGTAAAATTTAGTTAAAGCTAACCATTTGTGGCAGGAAAGAGGCTGTTGTTAGAAGTTTCAACTTTTGTTTCTGACTGGAAGCGGATAGATGTTGTGACCTTCGCATTCTTTATTTTTGGTGGGAAAACTAACTTTTAGCTGGGCAGGGTATTGACAAAGAGACAAGCCAACTATATATAGCAAAGGGACTTCATTAGTTAGAGATATGGCTGAGAGACTGCAGAATTGAAAGCCCAGGTCAGGTAGAGACAGCAGAGGAGTGAGACTCAGAGAACATTAGTGCTGAGAGAGACAGTCAAGAGATAGGAAATTAGTGAGATACAAATATAGTCAGCATAGAGTTAAGTCAGAGACAGTTGAGAGCTCATTCAGGTAAGAGTTCAGAAGAGTGACAGTCATTAGAGGAACAGAGCCAGTTATATGAAGTAGACAGTTAACAGCCAGGAGATAGACATCTAGTAATAGAACCTAGGAGTGTAAAAGTACTAATATTTTTAAAAAAAAAAAAAAAAAAAAAAAAAAGGTTTCCTCCACGCCTTGCTAGGCGGGTGTATGGGGAATATGGTGTTAGTGACCATATTTTTCTATGACCACAGCACATTTTTTGGGTGATGTGGTTGGTATAATGCCAGGCCGTCTTTACTTCCCATAAAATTCTCTGGTACCCATTTTTAGAGGCTGGATGAACCCCAGAGCCTTGTTAGTACGAAAAAAAAATGTGCCACAGTTGGGATCAAACCAGGACCCTTCTGGTCAGGAAACGAGCACACTAACCACTCAGCCACTAAGGCTCCCCTTCTACTCTCTCACTAATATAAGATTCGCCCAATTAAAAGCTTGACTGTCAAAAGTCGAGAGACAAATCTAGCAAGGAGGAACTCCAGAAGCTATTTTATAAACTGGTATTAATTGTTTTGAACTGTAGTGGAGATTGCATTCAATTCATTTATGCATGGATGTTTGTTGCTGTCTGCTGTGGCGGCTTACTGCACACCAAGATTATGTACTGGAACAAAGGCAACATTAGCTTTCAGAAACCTTGAGAAAATATGGACATCCAGTTATAAGTTTAAAATAAATAAAACTTACTCAGATCAGGACAAGACCCTTGTCTTTGCTCGTGAAAGATGGAAATGAACTAAAGAAATCAGGAATAAACTATCTATCTATAATAAACTATCTATCTATAATAAACTATCTATCTATAATAAACTATCTATCTATAATAAACTATCTATCTATCTTCCTTTTCAGCTAAAGAAATCAGGAATAAACTATCTATCTTCCTTTTCAGCTAAAGAAATCAGGAATAAACTATCTATCTTCCTTTTCAGCTAAAGAAATCAGGAATAAACTATCTATCTTCCTTCTCAGCTAAAGAAATCAGGAATAAACTATCTATCTTCCTTTTCAGCTAAAGATGGCACATAGGACAGATTTTGGACTCTTTGTCTGATGATCTTAATTATCAAGTGCCAGACCTTGCACTAGACCCGCATTGTATCTCACCAAATGTCCCTGTTCTGGTCGAGCAGCTAAATCTTTCAATCTCAGTCCTTCTCTTATTCAGAGTTTTTTTAAGTGCAAAATAAAGGACTGAAATACTAAATATATTTTTTACTGTAAACACTCTCTTTTGCTAAGGAATGACAAGTGCTCAGCAGGCTGTTGTTGTCCAGAATTTCGAAGTTGGCAAGTTCAAGATACTTGTGGCAACCTCTGTTGCTGAGGAAGGCATTGATATACCAGAGTGCAACTTGGTGATCAAGTACAACCACGTAGGCAATGAGATTGCATACATACAAGCTAAAGGTTTGTTTTATTCTAACATCTAATTAAATTGTTGCATCAACAAAATAACTACACGTACAACATTATTGCTGAATAGATAAATATTCTTCCCAAGTTAGTAAATCAACAAAATGATCTATTTTCACAGTCAAATGTTCTATGTTTATTTGGAACATAAACTAAGTTATAAGTTAATAAAAACAAATAAATTATTTAATCAAATCGACTAATTATCTTTATTTATTAAACTAAAAAAAAAAAAACAGAATGATGTTTAATTTAATTATTAACACTTAGTTGGTTTGTTACTAACTATAAAGATCCTCCTCATTGCACACTGGACAATGCCTTAGTACTCAGATCCCCTCTTAAGTATATTCCACAACGTGTAGCTACTGACAACCCCAGCTCTGTGTTGGTTTACCTATTTTCTTTGGCTCCCCATATATTGCTTTTATCTGGCATGACCCCTTTTGACTTGATGTTCTTACAGTCCTATTCGAGGTTTTAGATTCACATTCATTACCCGAATGACTTACTCTATCAGTCTCCTTGAGAACATTTTTGGAATGCCAAACTGGTCATATGCTGTATCTTGTACTTTCGTAAATAAATCTCTGCCCCAATGAATTGTTTAGCATACATTTCAAATGATAAGAATAGATGTAAATAAACAGGAATATGTGTCAAGCTTTATAAGAAGAAGGTGTTAGAGATACATCGGTCATGAGCTGAGAATGGATGAAGAAAGACTTCCCCATCAGTCATTAATGTTGATAACATCTGGCAGATGAAAATAAGGAAGACCAAAAGAAACACTATGTAGAACAATTATTAAGGAAGGTTTAATCATGGGGCAAAGAAATAGCCAGACTTATAAGAACTATCAGGAAAGCGTCAATTGTGGAGAGCTTTGATTGGTGCACAATTGGCCATCTTCTACCCAAGAGAAACTAACTAACTTTGCCTGACCTTTGCTTTTGTGACTACTTTGCTTCTGTATTTAAGAATTAATCTCTGTATTTAAGAATTAATCTCTGTATCTAAGAATTGATCTCTGTGTCTAAGAATTAATCTCTGTATTTAAGAATTAATCTCTGTATTTGTCTGTCTGTCTGTCTGCGATCAGGACTCAGTCAGAGTAGGATCCCAGACTCTCACATGAAGTCAGCTGTCAGGCTAAGTGTGTTGATTGCCCCCACAGACAGAACATCACAGTTAGAGTCTGCCATATCCACTCCGACTGAACACCCGTTAAAACGTTGCACTGTGTTCTGCGCCAGTGGCCCAGTGCATCCGATTTCAGCCAGCATTTTATTCAGGTTTGCTTTCCTTAGCCTTTGATTGTCCCCAATCTTCCTGCAAGGCAGCAGATGATCTTTTCTGTAGGGGGATTCTGCCCTTAGACGGTCAGCCTTCCCAGGTTTACGAGCACCGTCTGCCCGAGTCACTAGAGGTGACTAACACAGCCATGCTACTTGTAATGTGAGGAAACTGCAACAAGGAACGCTTTTCATGCATGGCTTTCAATTGTTCCTGCCGCCTATCCCCATATACCAGTAAGTAACATCCTCTTGAAAATGATGATCGTCATAGCACCAGATGATGTTAGGCCATCGTTGATGACTCCAATTCCAATCATATAGACACACAGTCAGACGTCAAATTATCCCCGTTGCACATCAAACAGCAGACCGTAAGATTTGCACACGGCCGGTTTAGGGAACCATTACGATGACGTGGCACACAAAGGTAAAGGTAAAGTACGAGACTTGAACCGGTGTCTTAGCACGCGAGTTTACACCCATATGTGCTCGGCCGCCTATCCAGAAATGTTCGGATATTTCTGTATAGTGTAACCTCAAGCATCGAAACTCAGATGCGAAGCGACATTCCTCACCTTCCCAGGATAATACTCTGGTACCCTGGTACCCATTTCTGCCAATGGCTGGGTCGACCGTGGGGTATTTTTTTTTTCCAACCACGAGTACAATTCACACAAAAATGTCGCCCAACACTTAATCTCGTTCCATTTAGATTTCTGTGTGATTACTCTAGTGTAAGCAGCCTACGACGAACAAAACACGAAGCAAATTCCCCAAAGAGACAAAACTGTGGCTGACGAAGTAGTTTACATTAATGTGTACATGGAAATAACTTGCGTCAAAGAATACCATCAACGGTCATGAACAGCACCAATGTGTGACGTAAAGCGCAGATCAAGTCTAGATGGTGGAAGTGGAAGGTCTCACTCACAACACTTGAGTCGTCAAAAATGGACTGTTGTCGGCCTTCAACCTCACTTTATCAACACAGATGTATCAAGCATATCATCATTTTGACTTTCACGCAGAAAAGTGCAAAGAAGATCCTAAATTAATCAGACCCTGGGTGCATTTTCTGCAGCGATCGAGAGGACGTGGACTAGATACGCCATCTTGTAGATGGAAGTCCCGCAGTCTCATCTCTGTATTTAAGAATTAACCTCTGTGTTTAAGAATTAATCGGCTCCCTCAATGAGATAGAGTTGCTTGCACAGAAAAGAGACAAATGGCGAAATTTGATAAAAGATATTCACAAGGATTGAAAAGTACTAGAATAAAAATTTAGATAAGTGAAAGAGTATCACGGTCTATGCTCTATAGGCCAGCTACATCTCGAAAGGTCAATAGATAGATAGATTTAAGAATCAACCTCTGCATTTAAGAATTAACCTCTGCATTTAAGAATCAACCTCTGCATTTAAGAATTAACCTCTGCATTTAAGAATCAACCTCTGCATTTAAGAATCAACCTCTGCATTTAAGAATTAACCTCTGCATTTAAGAATTAACCTCTGCATTTAAGAATCAACCTCTGCATTTAAGAATTAACCTCTGCATTTAAGAATCAACCTCTGCATTTAAGAATCAACCTCTGCATTTAAGAATCAACTTCTGCATTTAAGAATTAACCTCTGCATTTAAGAATTAACCTCTGCATTTAAGAATCAACCTCTGCATTTAAGAATCAACTTCTGCATTTAAGAATCAACCTCTGCATTTAAGAATCAACCTCTGCATTTAAGAATCAACCTCTGCATTTAAGAATCAACCTCTGCATTTAAGAATCAACCTCTGCATTAAGAATCAACCTCTGCATTTAAGAATCAACCTCTGTATTTAAAAATCAACCTCTGTATTTAAGATTTAACCTCTGTATTTAAGAATTAACCTCTGCATTTAAGAATTATCCTCTGTATTTAAGAATCAACCTATGTATTTAAGAATCAACCTCTGCATTTAAGATTTAACCTCTGTATTTAAGAATCAACCTCTGCATTTAAGATTTAACCGCTGTATTTAAGAATCAACCTCTGCATTTAAGAATCAACCTCTGCATTTAAGAATTAACCTCTGTATTTAAGAATTAACCTCTGTATTTAAGATTTAACCTCTGTATTTAAGAATTAACCTCTGCATTTAAGAATTATCCTCTGTATTTAAGAATTAACCTCTGTATTTTAGAATTAACCTCTGCATTTAAGAATTAACCTCTGTATTTAAGAATCAACCTCTGTATTTAAGATTTAACCTCTGTATTTAAAAATTAACCTCTGTATTTAAGAATTAACCTCTGTATTTAAGAATCAACCTCTGTATTTAAGAATTAACCTCTGCATTTAAGATTTAACCTCTGCATTTAAGAATTAACCTCTGCATTTAAGAATCAACCTCAGAATTTAAGAATCAACCTCTGTATTTAAGAATTAACCTCTGCATTTAAGAATTAACCTCTGCATTTAAGAATTAATCTCTGTATTTAAGAATTAACCTCTGCATTTAAGAATTAACCTCTGTATTTAAGATTTATTCTCAGTATTTAAGAATTAACTTCTGCGTTTAAGAATTAATCTCTGCATTTCTGGACTTTTCTTTTCATTGAACTTCCATGTTTTCACTATTGTGAGATTTAATTCGCAGTAAATGTGCACTTTATTTTTCTGTGTTCTCTTTTTTGTTATTCTTTTATTTCTTTGATGTCAGGTCAGGTAATTTTACCTGCTGCTGTATGCAGTAGACTGTACAACCTGTGGCTGCCCTACTGCATTGCAGGTATGCTCAGGAGAGTAAAAGGCTAAGGGAGGGTACCCTGAAGTAAAACGACCCCACTGCCTTGTGGGTGAGACTTTTTAGTCAAAAGCTAACTGAGCCAACCATAAACAAACCAACAGAAGGCAACAGAAAACCATTGTCATATTTTCTTTGTACAATCATGAATTGCAAAGAGAAAAGATACCAGACAGCTTAAGAGAATGGCTTGGCAGAAGGTCAACAACAAAAATGATAGATAACTGTTGAGATCAAAAGTTGTGGAGAGACATGATCACCTATGCCAGCAGGCATGGTACTTGATGATATTTCTTTCCTTGAAGTTGTTTTCTTGCACTGTTTCTTCATTTAACTTTTGTTTGTCTCTGGTTTGTAAAGTACTTTTATCAAAAAACTATTTCCAGTAAGTTATTTACATAATGACTAGCCTATTTTCCATAATTGACATTCATACAGATGTACTGGTAATATATAACAGTGCAAAACAACATTTTTCATTGTGTGAAAGCTTGCAGTTTTTTTGTGTTTGTCAACAAATTTAATGAGTCCAACATGCTATTTTTGTACATTAGTAAATCAACCAAGCCAAGAAGGTAATATTGGACATGAATAGATCTACTAAGCTAACGAGTACAACAAGTATAAGATTCTACATTGAAACATTTATTTTGGACAGGGTAGACAGACCAAGGTCACACATTGATTACTATTTGCATGCAACACATTGTACACTGTGACTGAAGGAACTACAAAATAGAAGCTGTAGGAACTCATTTTTAGTCACGGAACTAACAAAAGATGACAAATGATTAAACTGATTAGATGTGTCTTTACCAGCAGACTACTGAACCACATATAATGACTTACTAATATAATGACTGTTATCTGTGTAAAGTTGAACATTTTTAGGCCAGCCTTCATTGTAGCAAAGTCATTATTTACTTCAATATAGTCAATGTAAAAAAACAACTAATGTTAAGTATATGTAAAGTTTTCAGTATCAGTAGGTCAAGGTATTTAGCAACAGTAGATAAGGTCCCCTGGGGGCCTTTGTAGCCTAGTTGGTAAAACCACCTGAATGGGCTACAGACGTTTGGACAACCCGTGTTCGATTTCTGCTTGAAGCAGTGTGAGTTGTACCTGTGGTTGGAAAAAAGAAATACCCCACGGTTGACCCAGCCACTGACAGAAATGGGTACCAGGGTATTGCTCTGAGAAGGGAGGAATGCTGTCTCACATAGTGAGTTTCGATGCTTGAAGCGACACTATCTAGAAGTCTCCAAACACTTCTGGATAGGCGGCCGAGCACATGTGGGTGAAAACTCGCATGCTAAGATACTGACTCAAGTCTCATACTTTACCTAGTTAAGGTCCTTCAGTTTAGAGATACAATAAATTTAGTGCCCTTGTAAGGATCTTGTTAGAGGTTCCTTTTTCTTCCTCCTTTGTGTGCCTGGAGAGCTAGTAACCTTTCTCAGATTAAGTTCAATAGTCTTCAGGTAAGCTTTTAATGTCTGGTTTACAGCTGGATCTGTCTTTAGCAAGTTCTTTCCTAGGCATTTATGTTCATATAAAGAGTCCTTATGGCATGTTTATAGATGTCTTTATAGCATAGAAGTGATCTTACATTGTTTCTTTTGACAAAGGCTGTCTCTTCACAGAAGTCTTTGGGAATCCATCCATTCTATATTTGGCATATTGACCTAGCTATCTTAGATGATATTACTGATGCTACCAAGGATAGAAGAAGCTGTCAAATTGTAGGAAACACTTGAATCTTGGCTGTAATTTTTTTTTTTTAGTGTTGATTGTAAAATAAATTGTTATGAGTACATTTTTCTGTCAACTCAAAGTAAATATCACACTTGTGTAGCTACAGAAATGTTGTTAATTTTTTTCAGGGAGATGCAGAAAAAGAGGTGGAGTGTCTGCTGTTTTGGCAATGGGTAAAATCATAGAAAGGGAAATACTGAATAAGAAAAAGGCAGCTACGATGGAGAAAGCCCTCACTCAACTAAAATTGATGGATCCTATAGAGATCCAAAAATACATTGAGACTCTTCAACAAAATGCTGTCCTGCAAGAAGAAAGAGCTGAGGTTATGAAAAAAAGCATGAAGAATCGATTGTACAGACAACATTTCACGATGGTAAATTACTTTTCTTCTTATTCTGTGTTTATGCAATAACTACTTTTATATTTTGGAACTGTCCTGTTTGGATGCTAATTCTTATGGCTGCTGTTTTTTACCAATACATGTTTTTATGATTCTCAGATCCTTGCCATCAATGTATTTCTACAGCATATTGATTATTTCCACATGCTTTACTTTGTCAAATGCTTTTGTGTAGTCTATAAAGCACATATATAGATCTTTCTTTGCCTCTATACCTCTTTCTATCAATGTTCTTAGAATGTATATGCATTATTGGTGCCCTTTCCTTCCACAAATCCACAATGTTCCTCACTTATTTCTGGTTTTATTTTGTTCCTTACATGTCTCGTGATGATTCTTAGTAATATTTTTGTTATATAGCTCATGAGACTAATAATGTGATGGTCTTTGCAATAAATGGTGCCTCACTTATTTGGTGCACCCTTTACCTTTCCTAAATCCAGCTGTTCTAGGCTAAGGGGGTTATCAACAATAGATCTTATTCTTTGTTCCAGTACACATGCATATATTTTCCTACTGTGGCTTACAATGGAAATTCCTCTATATGTGCCACAGTCATGTTTCTTTCCCTTTTTCATCCATATTAGTATAATTTTATCTTTCTTCCAGTCTGTCGGGACTATCCTTTCATTCCAAGTGTTCTTAAAAATACTCCATAGGAGTCTGGTGTCCTCACATATCATTCATGCTTCAGTTGTTATCTCATCCACCTCATTGGAAAGAAGAAAATAAACTCTGTTTATGAGAGAAAGATGTTCTCTGAGTAATATGATTGAAGAGAAGAATATATAAGATAGGGTAAGCAATTGATATATCTAGTCCATATTCTCATAATGGAGGAAAAAAAGGGGAGAATTGAAAAAAAAAGAAGAAAAAATGGTATGGTTAAAGCTTTACATAATTGATGGATGACATGAATTTGAACGACATTTCGGCTCAATAGGCCTTCAGCAGGAACAAACAAACAACACACACACACAGATATGTAAGTAAATAAAGCTAACCCTACATAGCGAACTAGTAATCAAACAACTAAAACAAAATAATTGAAACTGGTTTAAGAAAGAAAAAATTTCTTCCCTGCATCATGGACCGTGACTAGAAGGAGAAAGAAGGATTCGCGGGTATGTGCTGTAATTAAAACTTTGCATTTTTATGCATTCATTTGCCTTGACACAAAGGATGAAAAAAGACTTTGTCAGGTATTTGCGTGGAAACCATCTGGTAAAAGAAAACAAGGAAGACCAAGACAATTGCTAAGCAGAACAATTACCAGGAGATGCTCATTAATGGGACTAAGAAACAACCAAAACCTACATGAACTAGCAGCAAATCATCAATTGTGGAGAACTATGACTTCCATCCTATGTGCTATCTTTGGCCTGAGAGGAACTAACTAACAAGTATGTTTAAAACCACCACCAAGCATTGCTTAGTAGTAGCCTCCGTCAGTCATAGTTGACTATGGATTTTCCAGCGCCCCTAGAAATATTTTTTGTTTTCTTTCGCCGTGTATTATTCTCTTTCTCTATGAATATGTCTGCTTCTTGTTTGAGTTGGAGCTTTACATTATGTTTCCAAAGACTGCGGTCTCCAGCTATTTCTTCCCAGGCTGCAGGATTTAAGTTGAGTCTTCATGTCACGTTTACACACGTCTACAAATCAAAGTTTGCGCACCCCCTAGTCCTTTTGCCATCTGCTAGTTGTCCATAGAGTATATATTTTGGTATGCGGCCATCTTTTACATGGTGTACGTAGCCAATCCAGCGTAACCTATGTTGTTTGAGCAACATGTAGATATTTGGGAGGTCTGAGTGAGTCATGACCAAGCATTACATAAAAAAAAAAAGTAACGTACCCCCATCATGCCAAGTGGCGTATAGGGAATATGGTATTAGTGACCATAAATTTTACAGACCTTTGGCACATGATTTTTGGGGTAATGTGGTCGGTATTACGCCCGTGCCGCTTTACTTTCCCAGAAAAAAAAATCCGGTACCCATTTAAGGCTGGGTGCGCCTGGAAGCCGTCAGTTGGGATCAAACCCTACCCCTTGTCCTTTGCAGTCCAGTTCACTAACCACTGAGCTATCGCGGCTCCCATAAGCATTACATATGCCCAGGAAATGCTAAGAGATGTGCTCTACAAGAAGTCAAAAGATTTCTGATGATGATGGTTAATGTTAACCATTTAAATCCAAGTATCAAATAAATTATTCTCTCACTTTTACAGCTCTAGACATCACATTCACAGCTTTAGTAATTGCTTCATTTTCACAGCTCTATTCACTGGCTCATATTCCAAGCTCCAGCTTTTATTTCTTACTCTCAAAGCTCTAGTTAACTTCACAGTCAAAGCTCTAGTTAACTTCACAGTCAAAGCTCTAGTTAACTTCACAGTCAAAGCTCTAGTTAACTTCACAGTCAAAGCTCTAGTTAACTTCACAGTCAAAGTTCTGAATATCCCAATATTTTAGTTAAACAACATACTATAATATTTGAAAAAAAATTAATGTAAAATTTTATTGGGCAGCTGAACTAACAGGGAAACAGAACAAAATTACAATTTTATGATCATGTTTTTCTTTAAGTTTTTCCAGCCTTACTCATGCCCCTGCATGATATTTATATTTTTTCCTATCTCTATTTTAGGTTTGTCATAAATGTGGTGACGTTGTCATTGATAGTGATGACATTAGAACCATATGTAATACACACCGTGTTGTTATAAATAGGTAAGCATTTATCGTTTCATTTATTTTAGAACAATGCTAGTAATTTCACACATACAGTTGCAGAATGTTTTTTTTTAAATTCAAATATGCATTAATGACGAAAAAGTTTAATTGACGGAATATTAGGAAAACTAGGAAACAAAAGCAAAAGACCACAAATTATATCTCCCCTCGATGCTGAAAGGCAAATGAGGAAGGAAAGAAGAAGAAGAAGAAAATATTATATCATTATATAAAATTCAAGTGTAATTTTTCCAGAAGCAGTGGGCTAGATAAACATTCCGGTCAGACTTGGAGGGAGGGGATTCCATATTTGATACCACAACTGCATGAAACTAAGGTAGAGGTTTTAAAGAACAAGCATTCATATGTGTAGGATAATTTAACAAGATATTTCTCTTATGATCTTTCTCTTCTTCTTTTTCCCTCTGTTTTTACCTGTGATGACCAACAGGTATCATCTCTTACAACATTTCTCTTCTCATAATATGTCCTGAGAAACATAACTACATTCTACTTATGTTAGTGGTTGCGAAAGTGTGCATAACATCTCCCAGGGGCTCTGCCAGACTTTAAAATCATACACTAACAACATTCACATAGGCGTAATACGTTTTAGTGCATACACACGTTTCTACATGATATTGTTAATTCTGTTGTCATTATATCCTATGAGCCCATATAAAATTTAATTAATGTTAATGAATATAAAGTGAATATGTGCAAGTTTTTGCACACTATTGTTACTGAACTTCATCTTTGTGCCTAAAGAAGTATAAAAGAATAAATTTTTATCTGATTTATATGATCATAACTGCCATGAGGGTACCGCTGGTTTATGATCAGCAGGATGGGGAGGTAAATAACAGCAAGGAGAAGCACTGGGTTCTTCACCTTCAGATATGTTGTGGCCAGTTAGGGTGAGGTTTCTTACTTAGCCCACCTCCTCCCCCTACAAAAATATATAAATATAATACGTCATGGAACGGGAACCGCGATAGCTCAGTGGTTTGTGAACTGGACTACAAAGGACAAGAGGTAGGGTTTGATCCCAACCGACAGCTTCCGGGTTCACCCAGCCTTAAATGGGTACCGGATTTTTTCTGGGAAAGTAAAGCGGTACGGACGTAATACCGACCACATTACCCCAAAAATCATGTGCCGAAGGTCTGTAAAAATTATGGTCACTAACACCATATTCCCTATACACCACTTGGCGTGACGGAAGTGTTTTACTTTTTTTTACTTTACGTCATGGAACACCCTTTGCCTTAGTGTAGGAAAGATTTCTTTGGTTTAAATGCCAGGAGTTATCAAGTGCTAAATATTTGATGTACAGCAAGAATGAATTTATCTTCATTGGCTTCCTGGTGATTGTTTAGTTTTAGTTGAGACTAGTCAAAAGCTCAGTTTCGCTGCACAACAGATAACACCGTAGTGCTCATATACCCTCCTCAGCTTGTTCCCAGTATGAAGTACACTCAATAAGAACTATTGAAAGCATTGAAGATGTCTTCAACTAAGGTGCAAGAACTCCATAGCACTGGTAAAAATCTCATCCCCAAAATTTAATTAGTCGCCTCCTATGACATGCATGGCAGGTGACAATGGCTAAATTCTTTCTCCCCACACAGTGATCAGGGTCCTGGTAACCACAAGGATGACATGAGTGATTGTTGAATGATTATGAAGAAGTTACATGTTGTTTCAATCATCATTTATTGTTATCTTTTTCATAACAACCATTAATATTCATACTTTTTCAGGAACATATTGAAGCAGACAAAGACACAACTAGATGGAGAAACTATATCTTTTGATGACATTCGATTGGTTGGTCCGGCACACTGCATGGGCAGACTAGAGAATGGGAACCACTGCAATGGCAAGCTTGGAAGTCTGATGATTTTCTCAAACATTCCATTTATGGTTTTGGGGCTCACTAGGTTTGCATTTCATACTAGCGACAATTCACGTGCATTGACCTACAAAAATTGGAAGGATGTCCCATTCATTGTTGATGAAATTGGTCCACAAGATTACCAAAGGTGAGGCTTATAAACATTTTTTTCTCTGTCACTCCACATAAACTTTTCAAATAGAAGACTTCTTTTTGTCAGCAGCTTGGGGTATGAAGTCAAAGGTGCTGCCATACTGATGAAGTGGATTGTAGAACAGCAAATTCACTGTGCAATCATTGTGGCGGATTTTCAAAGCATATTTTTAAAATATTGAACAAGACATGTTATGCAGAGAGTTACATGAAAAAAAAAATAAAGGTTCCCTCCTCCGCCTTGCTAGGCATTTGGGGAATATGGTGCTAGTGACCAGATTTTTCTATGACCATGGCACATTTTTGAGTGATCAGTTTCACACCAGGCCAACTTTACTTCCCAGAAAAATCTCTGGTATCCATTTTTTTTAGCTGGGTTAATCCCAAGTTAAAGCCTTGTCAGTCCAACAAAAAATCTGCCAATTCTGGGATCAAACCCGGACCCTTCTGATCTGGAAGCGAGCATGTTAACCACTCAACCATCAAGGCTCCTGTGAGAGAGACTTTAAAAGTTGCAGGATTACAGGACAGGGCACTTACTTGGATATATTACCCCAGACATGCCCAGGGTTCATGGTAATTAACAGGTCAATTGACAGGCTGAGAGGGCCCCATAAATGTCTAGCTCTCACATTCAAGATTGAAGGATTGGGGGATTTGAGAAAAAGCATGCTCTGTGGGTGGAAACAAATAACTCACAGCACAGATGGGAATAATCAGTGTGTACACCTTGCTCTAGCTTTTGGAAAGGTAAGCAGAACATATGTGGAAATGTCCTGGTTCAGTAGCACTACCTTGTGAAACAAATAAAATCTCTTTCAAGCGTGAGTCTACACAACATTTTAGGACCTTAATTAGATATTTCAAATGTTCGAAGAAACTTATTATTTTTCTACCTTTCAACTTTCTGTGGAGCACAGGTCTTCAACAAACACTTTCCAAGCTGTTCTGTTTTTTGCCATTCTTTTAAGATCATTCCATATCTTCCCCATCATCTTCATCTCTGCTTCCGTCTGTCTTCTCTAAGAATATTTTGCTCTTACTCTTTGTCTTTTTCCTTGGGGATTCCATTAAAGGGCCTGTTGTGTAATACTCTCAGTAATACCATTCCAACTCATTTCTTAATCTCAGTGTCACATTTTCTGTCATCTGTAGCTATGCACTGAAGAGAGTGAGTTAATCCTTTGCTTGTTCTAATAACTTCATATTTATTTTTAGAATTGGCTTTTTCTTCACATCATAGTTTTTGTTCTTTTCAGAATATATAACAGTTTTCATTATTATCTGTAGCATTGATTTTTAAAGTTATCACTCTTTTATATTTAATGGTGAGATATTTTTATATATTGTTTTCTCATGCTTGACAGATACTTACCGGAACCAAGTAATATACCAACAAACGATGATGATGATGATGATAGTTCTGATGACTCGAACAAGACTCTTGAGGAAATCGATTTTGATGAGCAGAATGGTGAGGCAAGCTCTATCTCAATGCAATCTGATACCACACCATCCACAAAAGCAGGGGAGGTAAAGGAATTTAAAGAAGTACAGCTTTCACAAGATTCAGATAGTTCTAAAACTGCTGACAGCAACAAGGGAGAACAATCACATACATTTCAGCAGTCTGGCAGGAGTGATCTAACCAGTAATTTGAACAAGACGATTGGCAATGTAGACTTTGTTTCAGGAGAAATTAAGAAAGACACAGATGTTCCACTAAAGTATTTTGCAGAAATACAAACAGCACAAATTTGTACTGAATTAAATCTCACACATTCAACCCAAATAAGTGAGCAGCATTTTGGGGAGAGATGTTTACTTATTTTAAATGCTGCTTCAAATTTTGAAACAAACTTTAGTTCCTTGGGTCAACCAATTGGAAGTGTGCAGTTGCCTTTAATGAATATGAGTTTAGAGAGTGAGGAGTCATTGTCATCTGATAACACTGACTCGGAGTCACTGCAGGAACAGGCAGAAAGTTGATTCTATGAGCAGTTATGAAAACAAAAAAACATCCCATATAAATCCACATTTTTTCATCAGAAATATTTAATAATGAACTATAAAAATGACAGTGGTAATGAAAGCCAGAATGATTACTGCGATTAAAGTTGTATACAGTTCTTTGTTTCAAGATGCTAAAAATCACCAAGACTGGCCTTCAAAAGTGTTACCTTTGTGTAGCATCATATTAGGACTGTTCCCAATTTGTAAGATTTTGTTAAAATGTTAGGCATTATTTTACATTAATGCTAGCACTTGTATCAAACATTTTGCAGTTTAAACACAATAATTTTGTTGCTATCTATCAAATCTTATATTTTAAAGTACATTGTCATGAATTAATGTTGCATTGTGATGACTATGAGTATATCTTTTTAACAAACTTTTTTTGCCATTTACAATGTGTATTATTTGAACTGGAATATATTGTGATAACCGGGAAAATTGAGGGATGAAGATGAAGAGATAGAGGGAAACAAAGAGAAAAGATACTAGACAGCTTAAGAGAATGGCTTGACAGAAGGTCAACAACAGAAATGATAAATAACTGTCAAGATCGAAAGTTGTGGAGAGATATGATCAACTATGCCAGTAGGCATGGTACTTGATCTTCTTCTTCTCTTCTTTCCTTCCTCATCTGCCTTTCAGCGTCAAGGGGAGATACATCTGCCTTTCAGCGTCAAGGGGAGATATAATTTGCGGTCTTTTGCTCTTCTGTTCGCCTCTGTTGCTGTTATGTTTCCCAGTGCTTCTAATATTCCATCGATCCATCTTTTTCGTGGTCGACCCTTGGGTCTGTTGTTCTCACAACGTTTGTTGAAGGCTCGTTGTGTTGTGTTTTGTTCTTTCTTCCTTGTCACGTGGCCGAACCATTTTATCTGTTGTTTCCTTATATATTCTATGGCTGGGGCTATTCCTAGCTTTTTTCTCAGTTCTTCATTTCTGATCTTATCTCTCAGACTGTTTCCTGTCATTCGTCTAACACATTTCATCTCTGTAGAGGTTATTTTTCTTATTGTTCTTGCATCTAGAGTCCAGGTCTGGCATTGGTAGCACAACGTTGGAATGAAGATTGTATTGTATAGTGCTCGTTTTGCCTCCAGAGTTATTTCCTTGTTGGACAATAGTGGTGATAACTGTCCGATGATTTGACAAGCTTTGTTGCATCTTGATTCTATCTCTGCTGTTTGGGAATTGTCGTTTGTCATTAGACTTCCTAGGTATTTGAATTCCTCTACTTGTTTTAGTTGTCTGCCTTCTATAGTTATGTTGATGTTCTGTTTATTTCCATATTCTATGTATTTCTCTGAGCAAGTATGGTACTTGATGATGATATGTATATATGTATAAGTATATACATGGTCAATGCCAAGAGGCATAGGGTATAATGTTCTTCCGCAATATCCTTAAGAGTAAGAAGGTCTTACTGCGCCAGAGCGTCCCACAGGGAGGGGTACTATATCCAACACTTTTTCTAGTCTACATAAATGACCTAGTTACTGAACTAACATATGGTTTCAAAGAGGCAATGTATGCAGATGACTTGGTAATATGGTGAACAGAGGAGTATGCAACAGTGGCCTCCAATTTGTTGCAAAGAGCTATGAATGCACTGAATTCATGGACAAATAGGTGGTGTATCAGCATCAATACAGACAAATGCAGTACTACACTTTTCACTCTCTCCCCAAAACAAAAAGCAGGAGCCATCTACATAAACAATGAGCCTGTGAAAGAAGACATACAAGCTACATATCTTGGAGTTACATTTGATAACAAACTATCTTGGAAACAGCAGATAAATAAGGCAACCCAAAAAGCAAGGAGGAAGTTGACTAATCTAAGAAAGCTGTATGGAACTATGTGGGGTGCGAGTGAGAAAACACTCTGTAAAGTTTACCAACAGAGTATACGCCCACAATTAGAATACGGATCATCTGCAAGGTGCTCAGCGTCAAACACCACACTGCAAGAGCTGGATAAAGTACAAAACCAGGCACTTAGGATCATCACAGAAAAATTTTCATGCATGCCGAGACATCCAATGAAGGACAGATTCCAAAATCTTGCATTGGGACGACTTAAGAGAAGCATTTTTACCCACCAAGCCAAGCGTATATTGTAGACAAACACCAGACATGCCAAGAGTTGTTAACCTCCTACTGCCCATACCAGAACAGCCTTAGGACAGAAGAATCAGGATTATCAATACAAATACGGACAGAAGTGAAAGGAATACTAGACAAAGAGGAACAGAATAGTCTACAGCATAAAACAAGAACTCTCAGTTTCTTGGATAAAGAATACCCACAACCTATAGATTTGTGTACACAGATGGATCAGCACAGAATGCAGTAAAGAATGGGGGAGCAGGTGCATACATAGAGTACCCAAATAACACTAAGGATATGAATAAAATAGCAACAGGGAAATATTATCACAATTACGATGCAGAAATCCAAGCAATGAAGTTGGAAATTGAAAAACTGTTTAATATTAGCCCACAGCCTGTAGTGTTTTTGACAGATGCAAGATCAGTACTCCAGGCACTACAATCCAGAAAATTGCCTCATCTGCAGACCTTATTGGCTGAACTCTGCAAGCACCACAGGGTTGCCCTTCAGTGGATCCAATCTCACTGTGGAATACTAGGAAATGAGAAAGCAGATCAGTTGGCAAAGGAAGGTTCAAGAGACATACAACCAGATGCACTGGTTACATACCATCATAAGAAACAGATAATCAAATCAATCAGAGGACCACAAGCCCTAAATCAGGATGCCTTTCATAATATGAGTAGATATGAACAAGTTATCATTATACGCCTCAGAACAGGACACAATTGACTCCACAGTCACATTTATACAAAATTCAAGATCGGCACATCAACTACTTGTACATGTGGACAGGCGCCCCAGACTGCTGAACACATGCTTCAAGACTGCACTGAATATAGTAGACTGAGGAAAATCCATTGGCCCATAGATACAACACTACAGACAAAACTATATGGGCCACTGCAAGAATTATTAAAGACAGTAAAATTCATACAGGAATCAACATTGCAGATATAGACAATACTTCAGGCGAACGGAAAATAGATTCCTCAATATTGTACACTGTGTAACATTTCCACTATTGATCTTTTCCTGTGCATGCTGTCAAATCAACCAGCACTATTTCCATATTTTCTTGAGAAGTACACTGGTGGTTTCCCTTTGCCTGCTATTGGATTTGTGCGTGATTTTGACTCCACTAGCCTTTGACCCTTAATAAAGTCTGTCCTATATGGCACCAGGAGTTTGAAGTCAGAGTTTTCCCATCTTCTACAAGCACTGTCAACCAAGATTGTATCTGAAGTTAGAATTTTCTTTAAAAAAAAAACATCCCTCATACTTGACACATGGAACATTTGGATGCTGTTTACTGGACTAATCAATACTGCCTTAAAAATTTTAGGATATTAGAAAAATAGTTCCTGTGTGTTACCGGGGCCTCATTATGAGGGAAGTAAAGAATAGTGACACTGTGACCTTCCAGGCATGTCGTAAGAGGCGACTAAGGAGGTTGATCGATGGCTTGACAAGCTGTCATTGTAAAAAGTATTGTTTTGGAAATAGCACCATATATTTTAGAGCAGTGATCTCTGCAATATGTGCCACTTTGGCATGCAAGGTTTCTGTTTTTGAGATTGTGGTTCTGCCCTATGTGCCGTCTTCGGCTCGAAAGGACAATAGATAGATAGATAGAAAAATAGCCCTCATTAACATTGAACTTCATAGACTACAGTTCAATATTCTCAGACCCTTCAGAAAGCCAAGCTTGCAGACCGTGATCTAGTCTGGCAGAAAAATTATACCTTTTTTCTGGCAGTGTCTAAACCCTGAGAAGCCTCGCCCACATGAAGTGGGTTTTGCTATACGTATGTTGAAAGAACCAGTGACCCACAACTGATTGTTTGCATTAGGATAGAGCAGATACAGACCCTACTTCACTACCTTGTGATTTTCTGAAAACAGGACTAACCAGTCAGACCAAGCAAATAAAAATCGAAGAGGCAACCTGGTATCCAAAAATGCAATGCTGAGCATGGATGTGTCAGGCTGAAAGATGCAAATATTGTGACTTACCATAAACTAGCGGCACAATGCATCTATGCCATCTTAGCATCATTTTAGTTGCAGACTCTGAAGAGGTGTAAGTATCATACAAATGAAGGAAGGAATAACAACTTCAACAAACAGAATGCTATTCATAAATGACACTTGTAACTAAATTTATAACACACTAGGTTTATGGAGTAATCAACGGGCAGAAACTCTGATGGAGACGCAGTCATAATGATCTCTGGAGTAACTCATCCATCTTTGATTCTCCTATGACAATCTGCTCTCGTCATCTGTCATTCCAAAGAGCTGCAACTTACAGCAGGAGTCACAAAGAAAAGATCTTAAACAATATTGGACACAAAGAGTCCTAGCAGATGCAAAAACTAGAAGATAGACTGAGACCAAAGATAGGACTGAGCACAAATGACAACAGAAACAAACATAACATATAGGCCAGCTCTCCACAGAAATAGGAAGGCTGTAAGCTCACTAACTAAAAATAGGCAGTTTAAAATAATAAGGACCCTCAGTCTCTCAATAAAGCTGTGAGAAAACTGTGAAGGCTAGTCAAAATCTATAACAATAAGAAGTGTCAACATAACAAAATGTTTATATATCACAAGAGGTTGTATGCTTACATTTTATGTTTATTCAGATGAACTAGTAAGGTGTTTCTTCCAAATGAAGAGGGGTGGTAAACACTAAACAATAACTGCACACTAAACAATAACTGCACACTAAACAATAACTGCACACTAAACAATAACTGCACAGATGCGTAAAAGATATTCCAGAACTATGCAACAATCTGAAGCTGTGACTGCACATTTTCCCTCCCCTCAGTCAGCTGTGACTGCACATTTTCCCTCCCCTCAGTCAGCTGTGACTAAACAAAAAATACCCTGGAAAGATGATACATCATGAAAGACATTTTCAAAGTACATGGGCATGTGGCAAAGTAAAAATCTTTATCAATCATAATATCATTATTATCCTCCACATTGAAAGCAAATAACTCAAGTGTGGGAAGACTTGGAAATAAACAACAATCAAATAATCAGCTCCCTCAATGAGATAGATTTGCTTGCACAGAACAGAGACAAATGCCAAGATTTGATAAAAGATCTTTAGAAAGATTGAAAACTGCTAGAATAAAAATTTAGATAAGAGAAAGAGTATCTGGGTTTATGCCCTATGGGCCGACTATGACTCGAATGGTTGATAGATAGATAGTTAGAAACAATGTTGGTTTAATCTGAAAATTATCTGTTGTGCTCTTGATGAACATTTTTTATCTTCTACTATTTTTATTTAATATAATTATAATCGTAATATAAATTATAAATATAATTCATTTTCAGAAATAATAAATAATAAAATATCTCATTAATTGACTGATTGTGATATTTTTTATTTGTAATTTTCATTTTCTGTAAAGTAAAAATTATTTGAGGCTGGAAGTGAAGTTGCAGTACCTCCTGAATTTTGGACTCATTCATGCCCTGCGCCCAGTCACAGCATTTCATGTCCAAGTGTATTTTGACCTTGGTTAACCCACATCTGTCATGCACATCTATCCAATCCCTGCCAGGGATGTTTGTCCTCCTTGTTGCATACGCCCTGTAGTGTTGACCCAGTGTATCTGCCAGCCACTTAATGTGATCTCATGCACTTAATGTGGTTACCTTTCATTGACTGTAATTGGAGACTCTTTATACAGAGCTTCGCAGCATGAGGCAACCTAATCATCAGAAGTGTAAGCCCTCGTCGAGCAAGTGTTTCAGCCCTTTAGTTTCTTGACACTCTAAGGGAGGTGAGCTCACCTGGGTCATGACTCCCAGGCATCGACCTCCTGCTGCATTGAACTCTAAAGTTTACAATATTTATTCAGCCCAAAATAACTACACTTACTCTACACAGCACTTCTGGTTGATTCTACTGTCTCTCTGTAGCAGTGAATATATATTGTTACATGCTACTCCCAGGCACGCTTTTGCTTGCATTTTCTTGCGTCGTGCTTGAATGCTAGATATGTCCAACAGACATCACATAGCTGAGATTAGCGTATTTCTGGTACACACTACCATGGCTTGCATAGCCTCTTTCTGTACCCTTTTCAACTTAGCTGAGTGTGAGATAGAGTAAGAAGGCCCTGCCCATAGTAGATGGCTGACAGAACCAGTGACTGTATTAAGAGGAATATTGTTCGCTGATTAAAGCCAGATCTCCAATAACTTTAAGTCTGTTCACTCATTTCCTGATGTTTTTGACCACACTATTTCTATATATGTTGGTTAAAGGACAATGATCTGTCAAAATAGATCAAGAGGTACCTCAAGCCGTTGACCCCTTCAATGTGCGTATCATTGTACATTAGAGTAGACTGCTCTGTATGCACAATGTGATTGTTCAATGAGCACCAGGGCAACTTGGCTTTGCCCGGATTGATTATAGTCCTGTTATTGCCACATCAGTCAGTGATTTGGTCAATCGTGGTCTGCAATTTCTGGGTGATGTCATTACGGTTCCTGCCGTGGATGTAAACCAGAGTGTCATTCTCGTATATTAGGACGTAACCATCCAACTGTGTCTGTATGAGGCTAGCAACCTGGTCCACCCAACTGTGTCTGTTTGTGGCTAGTTGCCTGGTCCACTCAACTGTGTCTGTGTGAGGCTAGCGACCTGGTCCACTCAACTGTGTCTCTGTGAGGCTAGCAACCTGGTCCACTCAACTGTATCTGTGTGAGGCTAGTTGCCTGGTCCACTCAACTGTGTCTGTGTGAGGCTAGTTGCCTGGTCCACTCAACTGTGTCTGTGTGAGGCTAGTTGCCTGGTCCACTCAACTGTGTCTGTGTGAGGCTAGTTGCCTGGTCCACTCAACTGTGTCTGTGTGAGGCTAGTTGCCTGGTCCACTCAACTGTGTCTGTGTGAGGCTAGCAACCTGGTCCACTCAACTGTATCTGTGTGAGGCTAGTTGCCTGGTCCACTCAACTGTGTCTGTGTGAGGCTAGCAACCTGGTCAACCCAACTGTGTCTGTGTGAGGCTAGCGACCTGGTCAACCCAACTGTGTCTGTGTGAGGCTAGCAACCTGGTCCACTCAACTGTATCTGTGTGAGGCTAGTTGCCTGGTCCACTCAACTGTGTCTGTGTGAGGCTAGCGACCTGGTCAACCCAACTGTGTCTGTCTGAGGCTAGCGACCTGGTCCACTCAACTGTCTGTCTGAGGCTAGAGACTTGGTCCACCCAACTGTGTCTGTGTGAAACTTATTGCCTGGTCCACTCAACTGTGTCTGTGTGAGGCTAGCGACCTGGTCTACCCAACTGTGTCTGTGTGAGGCTAGTTGCCTGGTCCACTCAACTGTGTCTGTGTGAGACTAGTTGCCTGGTCCACTCAACTGTGTCTGTGTGAGGCTAGTTGCCTGGTCCACGCAAATGTGTCTGTGTGAGGCTAGTTGCCTTGTCCACTCAACTGTGTCTGTGTGAGGCTAGTTGCCGGGTCCACTCAACTGTGTCTGTGTGTGGCTAGTAGCCTGGTCCACCCAACAGTGTCTGTGTGAGCCTAGAGACCTGTCCACCCAACTATGTATATGTGTGGCAAGTTACCTGGTCCATCCAACAGTGTCTGTGTGAGCCTAGAGAGCTGGTCCACCCAACTGTGTATGTGTGTGGTTAGTTGCCTGGTCCACCCAACTTTATATGTGTGAGACTAGTTGCCTGGTCCACCTAACTGTGTATGTGTGTGTGTGTCTAGTTACCTGGTCCACTCAACTGTGTATTTGTGAGGTTTGTTGCCTGGTCCACCCAACTGTGTATGTGTGAGGCTAGTTGCCTGGTCCACCCAACTGTGTATGTGTGAGGGAACAGGCACATTTTTAAATTGCTGTGAAGCTGGTAGCAAGGGGCCAGTGGTGAGGAGTGTAGAACACTCCAAGGTATGAAGACAGCTTCACAAGGGAGGGACACAACACAATACTGACGTTTCGGCCTGAGGCCTTTTTCAGAGTACAAGGACAACGAAAACAAACGGTGAAACACAATTATCTATAAATACATGATCAGAAGAAGAGGATAGAAAAGAAAAAAAGTAGGATGATGAAAAAATGAAAAAAGAAGAGAGCTAAGATAAGAATATAGAAAGAATATGAGAATATATGTATAATTAAAATATAAAATACAGAATCACTTAGCTTAAACGACTGGTTAATCCGCCGGGAACCCAACGAAAGAATGACTACAGGAAGGAAGTATGTGTATGTGTGAGGCTAGTTGCCTGGTCCACCCAACTGTGTATGTGTGAGGTTAGTTGCCTGGTCCACCCAACTGTGTATGTGTGAGGTTAGTTGCCTGGTTCATCCAACTGTATCTGTGTGGGGCAAGCGATCTGGTCCACCCAACTGTGTCTGTGTGAGGCAAGCGACCTGGTCCACCCAACTGTATCTGTGTGAGGCAAGCGACCTGGTCCACCCAACTGTGTCTGTGTGAGGCAAGCGACCTGGTCCACCCAACTGTGTCTGTGTGAGGCAAGCGACCTGGTCCACCCAACTGTGTCTGTGTGAGGCAAGCGACCTGGTCCACCCAACTGTATCTGTGTGAGGCAAGCGACCTGGTCCACCCAACTGTGTCTGTGTGAGGCATGCGACCTGGTCCACCCAACTGTGTCTGTGTGAGGCTAGCCACCTGTTTCATCCAGCTGTATCTGTGTGAGGCTAGCAGTGTAGATGATAAACAACAACATTGAGAAAGGAAAGCCTTACGGGAGCCATAGAGTTATAAGTCTGACCTCCGAAGACTAGGATCCAAATCTCAGTGTAAAAACTCTGACAGTAGAGACTACACACAGTATCATCCACGGGTCTTCAAGGCCATCACGTGTGATATTATAGTGTCATACTCAACTCTGTTACTTGCTGTCCTCTAAGTCAAGCACTATTGTCGTCGACTCATCTACATTGATGCCTCGGTCACAAGAGGTGTGCGGAGCCATTGGGTCTTGCGTATTCTAATGAAAGTTAATAAATAAATGTTCATAATCTTAAAATAATACTATCTTTCACGCCACACGCACGGAGATTGGGGCTGTAATAGAAGCTATCATGTGGTTTGTTTAGAGACCAAGGCACATGCGGTCATCTTGACCCACTCACAAAGCATGTTTCGTCGGATTGACTAGAACACACTCTGTAGCAGTGGCGCATACTGGTTTTGGGGTCTGGGCTACCGCTGACATATTAAATAAACACATACATTATATTCAGTAGGCTAACATGAATTAGTATTTGCTAATGACTTCACTACATTTTAAATTACTCCCTTATTTATATGTAAATTCTATCCGTCTTGTTTGGGACGAAAATGTCTCGATGACTTTGTCATTGAAAGTACTGTTGGGGTTGTTTCTAAGTTTCTGAAGGAATGATTTCTCAATGGACATTAATGCCAAACGATGTAAGCGTTCTTGTGTCTGAGTTGAGCGACAATAAGATTTGATTCTCTTGAGAGCAGAAAAAGTTATTTCTACAGATGCTGAAGCGCATAACGTAGTTATAAATAGGTTAGGAAGTTCCAGTAATCAGACATAGTTGTATTACATAGACGTAGTAATCAGACATGGCTAGAGCTAAAAATAACCCATGAAACCACATTTTGTATAGGTAGCCTCCGCCCGTATTATTTTCACTGCCTTTTTTATGTCAAGGTCGTTAATTTACTAGTTGATAGATGAGAAATGTACCTCTAGTCACTTGCGGTTTCAATCTACTATCGTAGAATAGTTTCGGTTCCATTCATAAACGTTATAGTGGCCATAGGAAAACCTTGCTTTAATAAATGCAAACCAAAGCAAATAAATCATATTGGCCTACGAAATGTGTAATAGAATATTCGAAAATTTGTAATATAATTATTTAAAAAATATAATAAATTATAATTTCCTTTTGTAATTCGCTTGAGACTGTGCTAAGTCAAAACTTAGAAGAGAAAAGACTCATGAAAACGGATGGAAAACCCTGTGGACCAGTGGGCCTGATTTGTTCATTCTGTGACCGCGTGTGTTTGTCAAACATTGGTAGAATTAGCCACGAGAGAAGCTGTTCGACAAAAACAAAACCTAAAAAAATACACAGTAGCCTCTACTAGACCGTCTGACAAGACGAAAATGGCCATACAGATATTATATAACTTGAAGCAGTAAAACGAAAGAGACATGTGATGAACTTGTTGAAAACCGAAAACTAATTAATTAGGTCCTAGCCTAAATGAGTCAAATAAAGACCTGACACTGACAGAATTTTAGAAGCAATTAATTTAAAAATATAAGTTCAATACAAACGATAGTATGTAGTAGCAATTAATATGTAATGTTTCAGTTATTGAGCTGTTTCTAGGTTATCACAATTGCATTCCAAAAATGTCCATAGTTGCTTAGATTCCCTCCACAGTATGTCCCGCAGCATCCAGTGACTGACAACTTCAACTCTGTCTTCTTCTTCTACCTTTCAGCTCCCTGTGGAGCATAGGCTTTCAACAATCATTTTCCAAGCTGTTCTGTTTCTTGCCATTCTTTTAAGATCATTCAATGTCTTACCCATCATCTTCATCTCTGCTTCCATCTGTCCTTCTGCAATAATATTTTGGTCTTCCTCTTTGTCTTTTTCCTTGGGGATTCTTGTTATACTCTCAGTTGGCTTCCGCGGTTTGTGTCCTATCATGCGCCATCATCTTCGTTGCATCTCTTTATCCACCAGTTTTTGACTGCTACTTTTCCATAATTCCATGTTAGTAATTACGTGTCTATGCCTGTGAAGTTTTTGCGGCTCATTTTTTTACAGTACAGGATAGTCAGCCCTATACCCAAACCTCCTCAGACGCCTCTTACGAACATCATCTATTTAAATACTCATGTCTCGTTTGCATAATTTATTTAACGTGAGTCGCTGGCTGTTAAATTATAAACCAATGATAGGGTCAAGCTTCAACTCTGGAAGATTTTTGTGAAAAATTTTGCACAGGACTCCATCTTAACATTTTAGTTAACCTTTGAGTTTAAAAATAATGGTCTAGCATGTCCTCTAAGAGTAAAATCTCTCTCTCTCTCTCTATCTCTCTCTCTCTCTCTGTGTATCTCATAAACCTGCCCCGTCCTTTCGTCAGTTCTAAATTTGTTTATCAACCTAATTTTTGGAAGTGTGACATCGACTTTTTTGGGAAACGCCAAATCCAGTTTAATTCTAACCCCTACCTATAATAATATCCTCCACCTTCAATTCTATAACCCATCTTTAATTATATCCCATACCTTTAATTATATCGCCCATTTTTAATTATATCCATTACATTTAATTATATCCCTCATCTTTAATTATATCCCTCACCTTTAATTATGCCCTCACCTTTAATTATATCACCCACCTTTAATTATATCCCCCACCTTTAATTATATCCCTCACCTTTAATTATGTCCTTCACCTTTAATTATATCCCCAACCTTTAATTATATCCCCACCTTTAATTATATCCCCCACCTTTAATTATATCCTTCACCTTTAATTATGTCCTTCACCTTTAATTATATCCCCAACCTTTAATTATATCCCCCACCTTTAATTATATCCCCCACCTTTAGTTATATCCCTCACCTTTAATTATGTCCCTCACCTTTAATTATATCCCCCACCTTTAATTATATCCCCTACCTTTAATTACATCCCCCGCCTTTAATTATATCCCCCACCTTTAATTATATCCCCACCTTTAATTATATCCCCTACCTTTAATTATATCCCTCACCTTTAATTATATCCCTCACCTTTAATTATGTCCTTCAACTTTAATTATACCCCTCATCTTCAATTATATCCCCAACCTTTAATTATATCCACTATCTTTAATTATATCCACCACCTTTAATTATATCCACTACTTTTAATTATACCCCTCATCTTCAATTATATCCCCAACCTTTAATTATATCCACTATCTTTAATTATATCCACCACCTTTAATTATATCCACTACCTTTAATTATACCCCTCATCTTCAATTATATCCCCAACCTTTAATTATATCCCCCACCTTTAATTATATCCCCCACCTTTAATTATATCCCCAACCTTTAATTATATCCCCACCTTTAATTATATCCCCAACCTTTAATTATATCCCCCACCTTTAATTATATCCCCCACCTTTAATTATATCCACCACCTTTAATTATATCCACTACCTTTAATTATACCCCTCATCTTCAATTATATCCCCCACCTTTAATTATATCCCCACCTTTAATTATATCCCCCACCTTTAATTATATCCCCAACCTTTAATTATATCTCTCATCTTCAATTATATCCCCATCTTTAATTATATCCCCTACCTTTAATTATATCCCTCACCTTTAATTATATCCACTATCTTTAATTATATCCACCACCTTTAATTATATCCACTACCTTTAATTATACCCCTCATCTTCAATTATATCCCCAACCTTTAATTATACCCCTCATCTTCAATTATATCCCCAACCTTTAATTATATCCCTCATCTTCAATTATATCCCCAACCTTTAATTATACCCCTCATCTTCAATTATATCCCCAACCTTCAATTATATCCTCCACCTTTAATTATATTCCCTACCTTTAATTATATCCCCAACCTTTAATTATATCCCTCATCTTTAATTATATCCCCAACCTTTAATTATATCCCTCATCTTTATTGCATCCCCAACCTTTAATTATATCCCACACCTTTAATTATATCCCCTACCTTTAATTATATCCCCCACCTTTAATTACATCCCCCACCTTTAATTACATCCCCCACCTTTAATTATATCCTCCGCCTTTAATTATATCCCCCGCCTTTAATTATATCCCCCACCTTTAATTATATTCACTACCTTTAATCCCACCCACTCACATTTAATGATATTCCCCCACCTTTAATTCTACCCCCACCCCTTTTACCTTTAATTCTACCCCCTACCTTTAATTATATCCCTCATCTTTAATTATATCACCCACCTTTAATTATATCCCCCACCTTTTATTATATCCCCCACCTTTAATTACATCCTTCATCTTTAATTATATCCCCAACCTTTAATTATATCCCCCACCTTTAATTATATCCCTCATCTTTAATATAGCCCCCACCTTTAATTATATCCCCCACCTTTAATTATATCCCCCACCTTTAATTATGTCCCCCACCTTTAATTATATCCCCCACCTTTAATTATATCCCCAACCTTTAATTATATCCCCCACCTTTAATTATATCCCCCACCTTTAATTATATCCCCCACCTTTAATTACATCCCCCACCTTCAATTATATCCCCCGCCTTTAATTATATCCCCCGCCTTTAATTATATTCACTACCTTTAATCCCACCCACTCACATTTAATGATATTCCCCCACCTTGAATTCTACCTCCTACCTTTAATTATATTCCCCCACCTTTAATTCTACCCTCACCCTTTATACCTTTAATTCTATCCCCTATCTTTAATTCTATTCCACCCAATCTTTATTTATATCTCTCCAACATTAATTATATTCCCCCACCATTTAATTCTATCTCTCCACCTTTAATTATATCCCCTATCTTTAACTCTGTCAGTCTGCCTGCCTGCCTGCCTGCCTGCCTGCCTGTCTGTCTGTCTGTCTGTCTGTCTGTCTGTCTGTCTGTCTGTCTGTCTGTCTGTCTGTCTGTCTGTCTGTCTGTCTGTCTGTCTGTCTATTGACCTTTCGAGCCGTAACCGGCCCATAGGGCGTAGACCAAGATACACCTTCTCCTATATGAATTTTTGTTCTAGCAGTTTTCTTTTAAAGATATTTTATCAAATCTCGCCATCTGTCTCTGTTCTGTGCAAGCAGTTCTATCTCATTGAGGGAGCCGATTCCTGCTGCTCTTGCCTCTCTCATCAATGTTCTTCTCAGTGTCTCCCTGAGTCTTCCTCTTTTTCTTTTACCTGTTGTTTCCCACATGAGGGCTTGCTTTGCTATTCGGTTATTATCTCTTCTCATCACATGTCCAACATATGACCATCGTCTTTTCTTTATTACTGAAGATATTAGTGGTTGATTGGCGATTTCTCTAATTTCCTCGTTTGTTTTGAATTCGTTCCACGCTATACCAAGTATTTTCGTTAGACATTTATTTTCGAATGCGCTCAACTTTGTTTCTATATCTCTTGTTGTTTCCAGATTTCACATGCACACATAAGGGTTGATAGTACATTTGATTTGAATAGTCTAAGTTTTGTGTTTGTGCTGATGAGTTTTGATTTCCACAACTTTTCAAGGCTTCTGAAAGACATTGCTGTTTTAGCCATTCTGATTCTAATTTCTTTACTTGTATCCCCTTCTCGATCAATGTAACTTCCAAGATAGATAAAGTGATCGATCTCTTCTACTGGTTTGTTTTCCATGTATATTTTGTCACCTGTTGGATTTAAACTTTTCATGACTTTAGTCTTTTCATGATTGATCTCAAGCCCAATTTTGCTGGCTATTTACACATTCTGTATCAGGTCTACGTTTCATTAACAACATCGTTTTTACGATAGCGGCTTGTTAAACCTCTGATCAACGGTTATATACCAAGCCGGAGAAAAATAATTCCTCCATTTTGGAAACAATCGGAAACTTGTATCAACATTTAATCTCTCTACCTTTAATGATATTCCCCTATCTTTAACTCTATCTCTCTACTGTTAATTATATTCACCTTAACTTTAATTATATTCCCCCACATTTAATTATACCCCCCCCCCACACCTTTAATTCAAAATAACAAATAGAACTCTACACCCATTTATATAAAAAGAGGAGTAAGACAGGGATGCATCATATCACCAAGCTTGTTCAATCTATACACTGAGCAAATCATTAAAAATATCACAGAGATGCCAGGCCTAAACATTAATGGAAAGACAATCAATAACCTAAGATATGCTGATGATAATGTACTACTAGCAGAAAATCCTCAAGATCTACAACAATTACTTAATGAAATAAACATGTCAAGTAAAAAAAAATATGGATTAGATATGAATATAAAAAAAAGGACTAAAACTATGATCATAAGCAAAGAAAATACTCAAAACATGCAAATAAATATCAAAGTTGTAGACTGGAGATAGTTCAGAACTACAACTACTTTTGACATACTATAACCAGTGATGGAAAATGTAAAACTGAAATAAACAAAAGAATAGGAATGGCAAAAAGTAATTTCAATGTCATGAAAAATATACTAACATCAAAACAAATAACACCAGGACTAAAACTAAGAATAGCAAAATGTTATATCTTCTCAATATTCCTGTATGGTGCAGAAACATGGACATTAGACAAGAAAACTGAAGCCTTTGAGATGTGTATATATAGAAAAATATAATAGAATTGGATGGAAAGAAAAGAAAACAAATGATGAAGTTTTAAAACAACTAAAAATGAAAAGAGAACTCATCATCATTGAGTGCCGTCTCCGCAACGAAGGTTGGCTACCATGGAGCGCCATTTTGCTCTATCTCTTGCTTTGATGGTGCAGGTTGTCATCGGTTGATTTGTCCATCTTTTGATGTTACTCGTCCATGTTAATCTTGGTCTGCCTCTGCCTCTTTTACCTTGTATTTTCCCCTCCAGGATCACTTTCAGTAGGCTGTTGTGTCTTTTAACATGGCCTAAGAATCGCATTTGTCTTGTTCTAATTGTGTTCAGAAGTTCTCTTTTCATTTTTAGTTGTTTTAAGACTTTGTCATTTGTTTTCTTTTCCTTCCATCCAATTCTACCTATTCTTCTATATATCCACATTTCAAAGGCTTCAATTCTCTGTTCTGTTTTCTTGTCTAATGTCCATGTTTCAGCACCATATAGGAATATTGAGAAGATGTAACATTTTGCTATTCTTAGTTTTAGCTCTGGTGTTATTTGTTTTGATGTTAGTATGTCCTTCATGACATTAAAATTACTTTTTGCCATTCCTATTCTTTTGTTTATTTCAGTTGTACATTTTCCATCACTGGTTATAGTATGTCCAAGGTTGTTATAGTTCTGAACTGTCTCAAGGTCTATTCCTTCAATTTTGATATCCACTTGTGGGTTTTGGGTATTTTCTTTGTTTATGATCATAGTTTTAGTCTTTTTGATATTCATATCTAGTCCATATTTTTTGCTTGTCGTGTTTATTTCATTAAGTAATTGTTGTAGGTCTTTAGGATTTTCTGCTAGTAGTACAGTATCGTCAGCATATCTTAGGTTATTGATTATCTTTCCATTAATTTGTAGGCCTGGCATCTCTATGATGTTTTTAAAGATTTGCTCAGTGTATAGATTGAACAAGCTTGGTGATAGGATGCATCCTTGTCTTACTCCTCTTTTTATATCAATGGGTGTAGAGAACTCTTTGTTATATTTTATTATTGCTGTTTGCTCCCAGTATAGATTGCATATTAGTCGTATATCCTTGTCATCTAGATGTATCTCTTTTAGGCATTCTATAAGTTGTTTGTGGTGTACTCTATCAAAAGCTTTGGTGTAGTCTATGAAGCAGGCATATATTGGTTTGTTTACTTCTGTGTATTTTTCGATTAATGTTCTCATGCAGAATATGGCTTCTTTTGTCCCGCTATTTTTCCTAAATCCAAATTGCTGCTCATCTAATTCAGTATTGATTTTATTCTGAATCCTTCCTTGTATAACTTTTAGCAAGATTTTTGTAACATGGCTCATTAGGCTTATTGTTCTAAAGTCACTGCATTCAACTGCAAAAGAGAACTACTAAACACAATTCAAACAAAACAAATTAGATTTTTGAGGCATGTTAAAAGACACAACAGCCTACTAAAAGTAATCTTGGAAGGGAAAATACAAAGTAATATAGGCAGAGGCAGACCAAGACTAACATGGACACGTAACATAAAAAGATGGAGAAGACAGTCTATGACAACCTGCACCATCAAAGTAAGATACAGAACAGAATGGCGCTCCATGGTAGCCAACCTTCGATGTGGCGACGGCACTCAGTGAGTGAATGAATGAATGAACAACACACAGCGCAACACAATAATATGCATGCGGAAACATTAAACATTAGAATACACACGCCAGCCATACACACACACACACACACACGCACACACGCACGCACGCACGCTCGCACGCACACACACACACACACACACACACACAAACACATAAAGAAAACACAGCAACTGATAATCTTGACCAGGGTCGAATATCTCTATCGACATATCTCATTGTGATTGGTGAAGCGTGTTAACTAGCATTTTGGATTGCTTTACAGTTTGTTTAGTCTCCGACTTTCTGTGACCATTTATTATCGTCTTCTATATCTATGCTCTCAATGTGATAATTGTTGTGTTAAATAAATAGTGGGGGGCGGGGGTGTAAACGTGTAGACTGTGTTTCGGAAGGGGAGGGGTGAGTGAGAGAGTCGTTTCTCAATAGCCATTTACATTTTGTAACAATTGATCTCTGACATCTAGATCATATATATATATATATATATATATATATTAATTTTTTTTTTAAAAATTCCCCAATTATAAATGAGTAGGCGAGATCCAATGCTTGGTCATAAGGAGGCGGACTATTAATATTAAAGCAGGCTCCACGCTTAAATTGTATAAGAGATTAGTAGGAAAAGTTACTTTCACTTTCATTTTTGAGTAGCAATTGCGGTCTAAAATAACATAGAAGACTTAGTCTGAGGTTGCACGGATGGTGCCTCGCCAAGAAGTAATTAGGTAAAGTCTGTGGTTGTACGGATGGTGCCTCGCCAAGAAGTAATTAGGTAAAGTCTGGGTTTGTACGGATGGTGCCTCGCCAAGAAGTAATTGGGTAAAGTCTGAGATTGTACGGATGGTGCCTCGCCAAGAAGTAATTGGGTAAAGTCTGGGGTTGTACGGATGGTGCCTCGCCAAGAAGTAATTAGGTACAGTCTGAGGTTGCATGGATGGTGCCTCGCCAAGAAGTAAATAGGTAAAGTCTGAGGTTGCACGGATGGTGCCTCGCCAAGAAGTAATTAGGTACAGTCTGAGGTTGCATGGATGGTGCCTCGCCATGAAGTAATTAGGCAAAAACCACAAAGTTGACATTCAAATAGAGCTCAGCTTGAACAAAAATGTTAAATAATAATAACGCTGTACTTCCCAAGTCAACATTTATCGTATGCATCCTCTGTGATAAGAAAAGAAACTTAGGCAAGCCGGAAATCCCCAAACTCATAAACAATAGAATGCATTGTAATGGGGAAAACGGTAAAGGAAAAAAAAAACAACACTAATAAACATATTTTGTGTGTGATTGAATCAATAACCAAACAACTTTAAATGGAAATTCACGTTGGGAAAGTTACAACATAAATCTTATAATGTACGTTACGACACAAGTAAAACTATCAATAGCTTCTGCTATAATATTTTCTATTGCATTTTTAAAATGATGTTTATGCTTGATTTTGTATTTAGTATGCAGACATTAAAGTTTTCTCCTGAGCTTTCTAATTACACTGTCTCTACCCGATGTAGACTCGATTCTAGGAAATAACAAAATAGCGCGAATTCTGAGAACTAATGACGTCATTTGGTTATTTTTGCGCCTGTGCCCTGTGCAGCGGTCGTCAAACTTTTCCCCTCAATGGAGCCCTAATTCTTAACACAAATCACCGCTGCAGCACCTTATATAAACAATGTAAAAAAAACCCACTTTATTTTAATATCATTTAAACGGTATATTTAACATTTTATATTGTGGAGTTAAATAAACTAAATATCAGCAGGGCTGAAACTAAGAATGGCAAAATGTTACATCTTCTCAGTATTCCTGTATGGTGCAGAAACATGGAGAATAGACAAGAAAACAGAACAGAAAATTGAAGCCTTTGAAATGTGGCTTTATAGAAGAATGGGTAGAATTGGATGGAAAGAAAAGAAAACAAACGATGACGTTTTAAAACAATTGAAAATAAAAAGAGAACTACTAAATACAATTAAGACAAGACAAATGAAATTTTTGGGGCATGTTAAAAGACACAACAGCCTACTAAAAGTAATATTAGAAGGGAAAATACAAGGTAAAAGAGGCAGAGGCAGACCAAGACTAACATGGACGAGTAACATCAAAAGATGGACAAGTCAATCTATGACAGCCTGCACCATCAAAGCAAGAAACGGAGTAGAATGGCGATCCATGGTAGCCAACCTTCGTTGCGGAGAAGGCACTCGATGATGATGAAATGAACTAACTTTTGGATATAAAATTAAATAGATCAGTGTCATTTTTGTAATTGAAAAAAAAAAAACAGAATCAACATACATTGTGATGTTTTTATCCTGTAACAAAGTCATAAGAAACATCAGAAAAAAAAAGAATCAACATTTTCGAGCACATCATGAGCAGAGGAAAGTTGTAATACTGGGTTACAACTGGCAAAATTGAAGGAAAGAGAAATCGCGAAAGACAAAGAGATAACATACTGGATAGCTTGATGTTACGTCATGGAAAACAATCAACAACAGAGTTGATATGATGCCGATGGATAGAAAATTGTGGAAGGACATGATCGCCTACACCAATGAGTATGTCACAAGATGATGATGAACAAAGTCAATGGGAAGAATGGGCTTGTTTCATCCTCATTAGGTCTTCAAATCTGGGCTCAAGTTTAGAAATTGCTATTATAATCTCTCTTTCAGCGTCCACATGTGATCTCTATTGGTTTTGATGGCTGCTAATGCTGAAAACTCGGTGTCACATAAATAGGTAGTTGAAAAAGAAATAAAAACCGGTAGGGCCTTCTTGTCTACTTCTGGGTATTCTTGTTTTACAAAGCTCCAATGACAAGAGGGAAAGAGAGATCTTGGGCAACATAGAGACATGATATTAACTTAACATTGTGGTACAACAGCGGCGAGGTTGATGAGTTGCACTGTGGGTAGATGTTTGTGGGGAAACATTACCTACGTCAGGCATAAAGTAAAAAAAGTAAAGAGCCCCTGTCATGCCAAGTGGCGTATAGGGAATATGGCGTTAGTGACCATACATTTTACAGACCTTCAGCACATGATTTTTGGGGTAATGTGGTCGGTATTACGGTCGTGTCGCTTTACTTTCCCAGAAAAAATCCGGTACCCATTTAAGGCTGGGTGAACCAGGAAGCCGTCGGTTGGGATCGAACTCTACCTCATGTCCTTTGTAGTTCAGTTCACTAACCACTGAGCTATCGCAGCTACCCTACGCCAGACACTGCACTTTTATAGTGTTGATAATGATGTCCGCGGAGGGGCTTGCGGATCACAGTTTGATGACCACAGCCGTAGCGTAATTCGGGAATTACCGATGGAGACGAACTGGGCAGAGTGAAAGTTTTACTTGTAAAATACATGCACATAAACATATGCGTGTTGTACCGTTATGGGTAGTAGAATCAAAATCATATGATGCTTTCAAAGGGACATCTAATATTATATTCTTAGTCCCACGAAAATTCAAATAAAGTTAGTTCAAGTAACAAGTTCGAGGTTTCATTTAATTTATTTTAAGTTTTTAACTATTAACTAACTGTATAATAATGTATTACCAACTTAAACTATTAATTAATTATTTATTTTTATAATTGTTATGTAAATATGTATAATAACATGATTATTAATGCAGAGTATATTTATCTATACAGTTCATTTATCGACTGTAGTCTTATTAGTTGTTAATATTATTTTGGTTAATTTATTATGATATAAAGAAAAAGTAAAGTACCCCCGTCATGCCAAGTGGCGTATAGTTATAGGGAATATGGTGTTAGTGACCATAAATTTTACAGACCTTCAGCATATGATTTTTGGGTAATGTGGTCGGTATTACGCCCGTGCCGCTTTACTTTCCCAGAAAAAAATCCGGTACCCATTTAAGGCTGGTTGAACCTGGAACCCGTCGGTTGGGATAGAACCCTACCCCTTGTCCTTTGTAGTCCAGTTCACTAACCACTGAGCTATCGCGGCTATCTGTAATTAATTGTATATATACTAATATTCATTAGGTTAGTGAACTGGACTACCACGGACAAGGGTAGGGTTCGATCCCAACCGACGGCTTCCGGGTTCACCAGCCTTAATGGGTACCGGATTTTTTTTCTGGGAAAGTAAAGCAGCACGGGCGTAATACTGACCACATTACCCCAAAAATCATGTACTGAAGGTCTGTAAAATGTATGGTCACTAACACCATATTTCCCTATACACCACTTGGCGTGATGGGGTACTTTACTTTACTTAATACAATTAATTACTATTAAGTTGCCAGCTAAATTATAATTCAACTAATGATTTAATATGCTATTAATTATAATATGTAGGCCTGTTATATTGATATGTATCCACTCAGTCACAAGGTAAAGTCGTGTCAAACTCTCTAATTTAATTTAAGTTTATTAAGTTTAATTAGTATATATATATATATATATATATATATATATATATATATTTTTTATGCTAGTAAGTTCATTACTTTTTAAGTATATTATAATTGTTTTTTTTCTTGTACATGTCAACACATCTTACAATCACTAATAATGTGTGGCGATCTAAGTCTTCAATATGTGGACACATGAAAATTCTGCATTATTATTTACTGCTGTAATATAAATATTGTTAACCATTCCAGTGGTTACAGAAGAACAAATTGAGCCTTGGATTCATTAACTGTAACCACCTTCTGTTCTCAGTCAATTTTAAAATATTTTACTTCACACTTATTAGCTTCTCGAGATATATAATAAATATTACATTTATTGGACTCCTGAATTAGGAGTATTTTAGATGATTGTTACTAATAAAGATGTAATTTTATTGAGATAAACTATTAAATATCCAGGTGTTTCCTGAATGATAGCTAATACGTTAGCTTCATGAGGTGAATGTTACAACTAAGAACTTCCTGAAATGATAGCTAATACGTTAGCTTCATGAGGTGAATGTTACAACTTTAAGAACTTCCTGAAATGATAGCTAATACGTTAGCTTCATGAGGTGAATGTTACAACTTAAGAACTTCCTGAAATGATAGCTAATACGTTAGCTTCATGAGGTGAATGTTACAATTTTAAGAACTTCCTGAAATGATAGCTAATACGTTAGCTTCATGAGGTGAATGTTACAACTTTAAGAACTTCCTGAAATGATAGCTAATACGTTAGCTTCATGAGGTGAATGTTACAACTTTAAGAACTTCCTGAAATGATAGCTAATACGTTAGCTTCATGAGGTGAATGTTACAACTTTAAGAACTTCCTGAAATGATAGCTAATACGTTAGCTTCATGAGGTGAATGTTACAACTTTAAGAACTTCCTGAAACAATAGTTGCATACTAAGTTCTTCTTGAGAAGACTGTTACTAATGAAGATATCATTTTTTGGAGATATCTATTAAATAACTGGGTGTTTCTGAAATGATAACTAAATACTAAACATTTAAAAAAACATTTAACACAAAAAAAAAAACCTTGACACAAACCAAATTTGTGTATTTGTCAAAATTAGTATTTTAATGGAAGTATCACAGTGTGTACATTTAGTAATGAAAAACTGTGATTTAGATAGCTGTTCCAGCACTAAATTAAGCATTTCTTGTATAATAAACAGGTGAATAATAATAATGGAGTCAAGCATTACAGGGTCAGTACAAATGGTTTCTCAAGAGCCAATACAAAGTAAGTCATTTGTCTTTGAAAAAAAAATGGTGCACGTTCAATTTGGCCAGAAAAATGTAAGGGAATTTCTGCAGGCCATATATTATTATTGTTACTAGTACAAAAACTTGTAAATATGTAAAATGTATATGTTAAATAAATTAAACTATTGGATTTACTGTAATAATAAATATTCCTAAATAAATTACTCACAATTAAAATTTAATATAAAGTTAAATTGCTATTGAAATATTATAATATTGTTCATGATTAAAGGAAAAACACTTTAACAAAGTGCAACTTAACAAGTAACTTAGTGAGAAGAGTTGTATTAATGTTATAGATTTTGGTGAGTTTGTTCGTTTACATCAAACAATGACTAATGGATCACACATCATCATCCACTCTTAAAAGGATGTTAAGTGGGCGTGTCTGCACCATATTGTGGTTTGCAGTAAAACTGTGATATTTGCACCTTTCGACCAACATATCCGACTTCAGCACGACATTTTTGAGTACAGAGTTGTCTTCCCTCCTTGATACCTACTCACTTGGCTAGACTAGACAGGTTAATCTGTTTCTGGAGGCACCGCGGAGAGGAGGAGCAGGTCTGGATGATTCTGCTTCACCGATCCTGGCGCAAGCCATTAGCTGTGGGTTACTGACACTTCCAGTTCTCGCTGCTGTCAGATGCCTTTGCCTCCATTTTGGTGAGTAGTTTGTTATCCCATGTGAACACAGTTATCAAAGTGTTCATCTCTGAGTCATTTCTGCCTCTATTTTTAAAAACATTTGTTGTGGAAAATAAAGACTCACAAAGGTAAATAGAACTAAATAGTGACCTCATTTTGAGGACAGTTTAAACTAAAATGGAATAACTTTAAGCTTCAGCATAAAGTTACATTGAAAACATCTGTTGTTTAAATGAATGGTCAGTTTCATGTAAATTTCCATGATAAAACTTGATAGCTTGCCAAAATCAATGTTCTTTAAAGAAGGTGAACAAGCTATGCAAGTTACTCTACAACTCAGGCTAATATTTTCTAATGTAGATTTGTTTAGAATTTCCTGTTATATATATCTAGATATATAAAGTAAAGAGTACTAATCATTAATTGTGACTTATGGAGATTATGGTGTCAGTTAATTAGCTCCTCTTTGGGTCAAGATGGCATGTAGGACATAAAGCATAACTTTACATGTCTGATGATTCACTGCTAGGTTTTGTGGGTCTTGTTTTGTTCTCAAGACCACAGTTGAGTCCTTTCAGTTAATTGTCTTGTGTAAAGTTTCTTCTTTTGGTCTTCTTTTTTTTTTTTTTTTTCACCAGACGTTCATATGAAAGCTTAGTATTGTCTTTTGTTCAGTCTGAGCACATAACCAACCAATGAACAAATATTTCAAGCATTCTCTCCTTATGTAGCTAGCTTGACTCATATTCTTGGTTAGTTTCTGTTATTTTATTTAAAAGTAAAGTTTTCTGTTTCAGTAATAGTGGATGCTTTTACAATTATGGCATAAGTCTTTGATCAACTGTTTACAGTAAACATGAAGCAAACAATGTCTTCAATCTTGAACAGTGCACATTTGTAAATGCCTGAATATTGGATGGAAAATGGCAGTACAACCAAAAGTCTCACCCATAGCCAGGAAAAGAAGGTGGACTTCTGTGATGAGAAGAAATAATCAAAGAATCATAAAGCAAGCCCACCAGTGTGGAACAACAGGAGAAAGTGGTCTAGAAGCACTGAAAAGAAAACTGACTAGAGAAGCAAAGATAGCAGACATTGAATACTTTACTGAGATTGCAAAGTTCCTCCAGACTATGGACTTACAATGAGGTACAATATGAGACAACTGTTGGCACTATAAGGATGTAAGATGGTAGATATAATTTGTTCTAAATTTGTATTTTGATCTGAATGTCAGAAGTTCAGTTCTTTGAGCTTTTTATGAGTTTAATAAGAAAGGCAAAATGTCACATACAGTTGTCAAGTCTTGAAAGATTTCATCATGTTCTTTGAGAAGCATGACTATTGTAAGATGGTGGGTCGTTTAAACAATGGGAAACATATCCTTCACTCATCAAACATATTTATGTATATGGCATAAGATCTCCATATTGGCAATTCAATTCATCTGTCTGATATTTCAACAAGTGTATATTAAGAGAATGAACTCTGACCTGATTGATTATTTTGATAGCAAGTTTATTAATTTGTTGAAATAAATATTTTGAGTACAGTGAGTTTTGGTGAATAAAAATGTAGTGACATGATTAATTCAGCATGGTCCAACTTGTGACTCAGGCCACATGTAGTTTGTGAGAGTTACTTGGTTGCTCTTTGTCCTTTTCTATAGCTTTCATTAATAGAAGATAAACCACAACAGGCAAATCATTAAACTGTGGGTATTGGGCAGACAACTCAATCTCTTTTGCAAGTTTTATAGTTCCTGTTAGATGTCAGCACAAAATAATTTGTCTTCATGTAACAGTTTTGTAACACAACTCAGATGTACTATCATCAACAGCCAGTGAAATAGGGCTTGAGATCAGCCATGAAAAGACTAAAGTCATGAAAAGCTTGGTTTCAACGGATGAAAGAATATACATGGAAATAAATGTTTTAAGGAAAATACTTTGGATAGAGTGGAACACATTTTTAAAAAATGAGGAAATTCATGAAAATGAAGAAATCACCAATCAACCACTAATATCATCAGTAATCAAGAAAAGACGGGTATTATATGTTGGACATGTGATGAGAAGAGATAATAACCGAAAAGCAAAGCAAGCCCTCAAGTGGGAAACAACAGGTAAAAGGGAAACAGGCCAACCCAGAGAAATACTGAGAGGAACATTGATCAGGAGGCAAAGGCAGAAGGAACCGGCTCCCTCAATGAGATCAAGATGCTTACAAAGAACAGAGACAAAAGGCGAGATTTGATGAAAGATCTTTGCAAGGATTGAGACTGCTAGAAATAAAGTTTCGAAACAGGGAAAAATATCTGAGTCTATGCCTATGGGTCAACTACGGCTCGAAAGGTCGATAGATAGATAAAACAGTGTAGCCCTTCAGCTTCAGGAAATGTGACAAATTATAGATTCAATTATATTCAAAGGCTTTTACAAAGACTTTACCAGGAAAATCCTTCTTTATATCTGTCTAGTAACACAATGTGCAAGATGATGTGAATTTGGATGCAGCAGATGACCAGCAATTATGTGTGGTGGGGGAGGGGGGTAGGTGTGAAACAGTGTTAAGATGATCAGAGATTCTAGAGCTGTAGGTGAGGTGTGAATGACCACAATGGTATTGTTGCTTTGATCCAGGTAATCTGGACTTAAAATAACTTAGAGACATTTGATTGACTGCTTTTGACAGAATGCTAGGTGCTGGGACAGAGCTGTTAAATTATTGGGATTCACCTCTTGTAAGGTGTAAACAAAACTTGACCTATAGAAAAGTGACCACCATTAGATGGTTATGGTTATGGTTATGGTTATGGAAGGCCCCGGTATCACTGCAAATGAATTAAAATCCATAATTGCTCAACGCCTGTGCAAGTGAAATCATCCGAATTACGATTTCATCTCCCAAACAAAGAACAGTAGCTGTAGTCCCCATCATAGCAGTCTCAGCACATGCCAAAAGATATAAGGCAAAATTGCACAGAAAGTGAACACAGCCATCTGTTCTCCATCATATGATATCATCATTCATCATAAACAATCGGAATATTGAAACACGATCAAAACAGATGAAACGCACAGCTCACAGTGTGCACAGAGCACTTAACTCAGTAGCTCCTGCAACAAGCCAGACTTGGAATATGAGGAAACTGCAACAAGGAACACTTTCAGGCACAGTCTTTAATAGTTCCTTCTGCCTATCCACCATATTGACTGGAAGTTCATCTCCTCCTGAAAATGAGGATCGTCATTAAAAAAAAAAATGTATAGCGCTTGATGATATTACAGAGTCTTAGCTAAGAAAGAAGCTAGACATGACAATATAAGCAGATGTCAGGAGAGTTGTTGCACAGAATCTAAAACAGTTTTTAAGTATGGAGTTTTGAGTAGGGCTAATGAGTTTTGGGTTAAGGTTTTGAGTTAGTGCTAATGAGTTTTGAGTTAGTGCTAATGAGTTTTGAGTTAGAGCCAATGGAGTTTTGAGTTAGATACAATGGAGTTTTGAGTTAGATACAATGGTGTTTTGAGTTAGATACAATGGTGTTTTGAGTTAGATACAATGGTGTTTTGAGTTAGATACAATGGTGTTTTGAGTTAGATACAATGGAGTTTCGAGTCAGAGCCAATGGAGTTTTGCAGAATTTGAGTTAGGGCCAATGGAGTTTTGAGTTAGAACCAATGAAATTTTGAGTTAGATACAATGGAGTTTTGAGTTAGATACAATGGAGTTTTGAGTTAGATACAATGGAGTTTTGAGTTAGATACAATGGAGTTTTGAGTTAGATACAATGGAGTTTTGAGTTAGATACAATGGAGTTTTGAGTTAGATACAATGGAGTTTTGAGTTAGATACAATGGAATTTTGAGTTACCCAAAAATTCAAGTCACAGGTTTCCGCTGGTAAGGTTATGCAGATTATTTTATTGATCATGAAGGCCCTACTATTGGAAGGCTTTAAGAGTCAAGTGTGAACATCTATGTCGTCTGCTACTAAGACACACTAGATACAGCAGCCAAGAATAGAGACATGGCATGCTTTTGCATGGTGTAATTCTGTTGCACGACAGTGCTCGTCTCTATGTCACAAATATTGTATGGGAAGGTTAGCAAGGAAATGGTGGCAAGTTCTGCAACACCGAACCTACAACCTTGACCTGTCATCATGTGACTTTTATTTGTTTTGAACCTTAAAAAAATCTCTAAGGGATAACAATTCAACTCCAATACAGATGTCATGGCCTCGGTGACAAAATGGATCAATGAGTAAATCAGAGTCATTTTTCTTGGATGGTATCCTCCATCTATCCAAGCAGTGGAATGCATGTCTAAATGGTTATGGTGACTTTTTCTAAAGAATCCTGTCAAGTATTTGCTTCATAACAATTGCTTTGTTTATTTCTGCCACACCTGCTGATGTACTTTGCATATGTTTGTAATAAAGTCACTGAGACGGGTTCCATTTAAACACATCTTGTGTGTGTGTAATATATCTATCTATATCTATCTATATCTATCTATATCTATCTATATCTATCTATATCTATCTATATCTATCTATATCTATCTATATCTATCTATATCTATCTATATCTATCTATATCTATCTATATCTATCTATATCTATCTATATCTATCTATATCTATCTATATCTATCTATATCTATCTATATCTATCTATATCTATCTATATCTATCTATATCTATCTATATCTATCTATATCTATCTATATCTATCTATATCTATCTATATCTATCTATATCTATCTATATCTATCTATATCTATCTATATCTATCTATATCTATCTATATCTATCTATATCTATCTATATCTATCTATATCTATCTATATCTATCTATATCTATCTATATCTATCTATATCTATCTATATCTATCTATATCTATCTATATCTATCTATATCTATATCTATCTATATCTATCTATATCTATCTATATCTATCTATATCTATCTATATCTATCTATATCTATCTATATCTATCTATATCTATCTATATCTCACAGATGCCGAAGAAATGTCTTGCAGTGATGGATATCAAAATGGAGAAAATATCCAAGATGGCAGTATGGCTGATAATGAGATTTTGAAGTGCATGGATGAATGTACTGAGCTGTCTGACAGCTTTAATGATGAGAGTAAGTAGACAATTTGACATGTAGTACTTTGATTCATTCAATGCTTGATACAAAAAAGGTATTCTTATGTAGAAATAATTTGTCTTTTTCATTCCTTTTTTAATGACTTTCATTTTAACTATAGTTTTTATTTTAATTTTTAAGAAAAAATGTTGCCAAATAATGTATCAAATGAAGATAAATTAATGAACAGTTACAAAAAGTATTAAACAAAGAAACTTGTGACTCACCAGCAGATGAGTTGTATATGAAATTTAAAAACATGCTCTTCCGCTAAAGATTATGTTTATTATCATAGTTTTTGCATTGATTGCAAATGAAATTTCAGGTTGTCTATTTGTTCTAGTGGATTTTGATAACATATTTTAGAGGTATATTGTCCTTCCTCATTAATTTTTAGATTTCTAATTACTGGTTCTGAAGAAGTTCGCAGTCAGATCAAAATTTCAAATACCAGTACAAATCTTTGTTTTGCTTTGTGGAAAGAGTCTGAATGCAGCCATATGCTTTTGTTTTCTCTTATGTCATTTTGTAACCCCAAAATATTTCATTGCTCTAATCTTCACCTTATAAAGCTTTCAGTGTTTCTTATATGAATGGGTTGCTTAAATGATAACCTGCCATGCTTCAAACCTGGAGAACATGAGTTCGAATCATGGTAAGGTCAAAAGTTTTTTCTGTAAGGGGTGAAATAAATCTCAGGGCCAAACACCTCATGTCAACTGCACTGGACAAGCAGTCTTTATTCTCTGGTCCTATTAGTCCCCCTGGCAGATCTCAGATATGAGATAATAATGTGAAGATAATTTTAGTTTGAGGCAACAGCAGCAGGAATCGGCTCCCTCAATGAGATAGAGTTGCTTGCACAGAGCAGAGACAAATGGCGAGATTTTATAAAATATCTTTAGAAGGATTGAAAACTGCAAGAATAAAAATTTAGATAAGAGAAAGAGTATCTGGGGCAATGCCCTATGGGCCAGCTACGGCTCAAAAGGTCAATAGATAGATAGATAGTTTTAGTTTAGAATTATTCAACAGTTAATTTTCGGAAAGGTTTTTTGTATGTTAGCTTTTCTTTCCATGAGTTGCCTATTTTCTAACTGCACACAGACACATACACTTCACTTGTTTTTATTCTGTCTTTCTTGATTAATATGTTATTACTTTCTTTACCTTGTCTTTAATCCATTTGTTTAGTATCAATGATAATTAGAAAATATTATTTAAAATGAATTAACATTTCTGATGTTCATATTTATTATAAGACACAGGGGTCGATCACGAAAAGGATGGGTCGATGGAATATTAGAGGCACTTGGAAACATAACAGCAGCAGAGGTGAACAGAAGAGCAAAAGACCGCAAATTATATCTCCCTTCGATGCTGAAAGGCAAGTGAGGAAGGAAAGAAGAAGAAGAATAGATATTTATTATAATTTGTTCCATTGTTTTAATTTTGTTTTCTATTAACAGATTTGGGATCAAAAATTGTTCTGTCACGTGTAGAGTTCAATTCTCATTATGTACAGTTTTGGGTTAACTGTGGTAATGTGGACCCTAAGAGTGTCTGTTGTGATGGCCAACAAAAACAAGGATTACAGGATCGGGGATTCAGCAAAAGGGATCTTTCAGATGGGGAAGACTCTGATAAAGAAGATAAGGAATCGTGCGATGGTGGGTTAGACTAGGACTATAATCTGTGTATACATGAGTAATATAGTGGGTCAGATTAGGATTATAATCTGTGTAAACGTGTAATATGGTGGGTTAGACTATTGTTATAATCTGTGTAAACATGTGTAATATGGTGGGTTAGATTATGGATATAATCTGTATACATGAGTAATATGGTGGGTTAGACTATGGTTTATAATCTGTGTAAACGTGTAATATGGTGGGTTAGATTAGGATTATAATCTGTGTATACATGAGTAATATGGTGGGTTAGATTATGGTTATAATCTGTGTATACATGTGTAATATGGTGGGTTAGGTTAGGGTTATAATTTGTGTATGCATGTGTAATATGGTGGGTTAGATTAGGATTATAATCTGTGTATACATGAGTAATATGGTGGGTTAGATTAGGATTATAATCTGTGTATACATGTGTAATATGGTAGGTTAGATTAGGATTATAATCTGTGTATACATATGTAATATGGTGGGTTAGATTAGGATTATAATCTGTGTATACATATGTAATATAGTGGGTTAGATTAGGATTATAATCTGAGTATACATATGTAATATGGTGGGTTAGATTATGATTATAATCTGTGTATACATGTGTAATATGGTGGGTTAGATTATGGTTATAATCTGTGTATACATGTGTAATATGGTGGGTTAGATTATGGTTATAATCTGTGTAAGCATGTGTAATATGGTGGGTTGCATTATTTGAAAGGGCATACATTTGTTGTGTATTGATGACATTTTCATCAAAGATTGCTCATGAGCCATGTTTTATAATAGAAAAGTTGTATAATTATTGTGTCTATCAGTTGATTTTTTTTACTTGCACTGAGTTGACCTAAGTCATCTAAATTAGGTTGTGAAAGACTACATTAAAAAATATATATCCTGTTAGCTAATATAACTGGTAGGACCAATGTATTTTGGGAGCCACGATAGCTCAGTGGTTAGTGAACTGGACTACAAAGGATAAGGGGTAGGGTTCGATCCCAACCGACGGCTTTTGGGTTCACCCAGCCTTTAATGGGTACCGGATATTTTTCTGGGAAAGTGAAGCGGCACTGGCGTAATACCGACCACATTAACCCAAAAATCATGTGCCGAAGGTCTGTAAAATGTATGGTCACTAACACCATATTCCCTATACGCCACTTGGCGTGACGGGGGTACTTTACTTACCAATGTATTTTGTTGGTGGGAACGGTTCAGAGTGTGTCCTGTTAAACTTTTAGGACATTAATGATCCAGATATTTGTATTTATAAGTATCTGAAATCTAAATTTTCTGTTAATTTACACTCTCATATTATGACCATTAACAAAGATATTACAATTCAAGTAAACCAGAGGTCTAGAGGCCGGTATATTAACCCTAGATTGCAAGTCCTATCTGTGAGTCACTTTTTTATGAAATGTTAGTAAAAATTATTACCACTTAATTGTTATATTTGAAGTTTGGAAAATAAGATTTTCTTCGAACTTTCGCTACATAGCTGTGTGTTTACTCAAGCAGAGACATGGGAGTCAGATGCTATTATCATTTCCTGGCTTAGGTTAGATTTATGGCCGAAAATTCAACTCCATCATGCTGTGGCTACAGGAGATGTTATATTATCTATTGAAACGGTGGCTGTAATACCGGCAATCCAGCAGTATGTTCTTTTCACTCTTAGCATTGTTCGCTGGCTATCCTGTATTACAATGGTTTGTTTGATGTCTCGCCAACAGTCAAGGAGATTTCCCCCATCACAAGAAAAAAAAATGAATTTCTTGAAAATTAGCCAAATAAATTAAAAAACAGCCCCTTTGTACGATGAGGTAATTTTTATGACAGTCTCGTAATCTATGGTTAACACATTCCATATTATGAGCCTCAAAATGTGGCTCTAATCATCATCATCATCAAGTGCCAAGCCTGCTGGCATAAGTGATCATATCTCTCCACAACTTTCGTTTTTGACAGTTATTTATCATTTCTGTTGTTGACCTTCTGCCAAGCCATTCTCTTAAGCTGTCTGGTATCTTTTCTCTTTGCTTCCCTCTATCTCTTCATCCCTCAATTTTCCCAGTTGTTACAATATATTACGGCTGTTCCCTTCTTATTGCATGACCAAAAAATGATGATTGATTCTTCCTAATAATAGATGGCAGGAATATATAACAGAACTATTTCATGATCAAAGAGACAAGAATCCAATTATAAAATGTACATCAGGTTATAAATCTTAAAATCTGAAGTGGAAAAAGCTATTCAAACAATGAAAAAGGAAAAGGCAATGCAATGAAAGTTGATGTTTTTAGATCGTTTGGTATGTATCCTGTATGGTATATGTCATTGCATATGTCTGTGATCACTTCGATGCCAAAATAAAACTATGATCATAAACAAAGAAAATATTCAAAACCTAAAGTGGATATCAAAATTGATGGAAAAACCTGGAGACAGTTCAGTTCAGAACTATAACTACCTTGGACATACTATAACCAGTGATGAAAATGTAAAACTGAAATAAACAAAGAAAAGGAATGGCAAAAAGTAATTTTAATGTCATGAAAAATATACTCACATCAAAACAAATAATACTACACTAAAACTAAGAATGGCAAAATGTTACATCTTCTCAATATTCCTGTATGGTGCAGAAACATAGACATTAGACAAGAAAACAGAACAGAAAATTCAAGCCTTTGAAATGTGGAATATAGAAGAATAGGTAGAATTGGATGGAAAGAAAAAACAAACGAAGTCTTAATACAATTAAAAATGAAAAGAGAACTACTAAATATAAGGCAAATGAGATTTTTGGGGCATGTTAACGACATAACAGCCTACTAAAAGTAATCTTTGAGGGGAAATACAAGGTAAAAGAGGCAGAGGTAAACCAAGACTAACATCAAAAGATGGAGAAGTCAGCCTATGACAACCTGCACCATCAAAGCAAGATAGAGAGCAGATTGGCGCTCTATGGTAGCCAACCTTCGATGTGGAGACGGCCCTCGATGATGATGATGTGCATTATTTTGCCTGAATTTTTTTTAACCTTTCTTTTGGAGCATTGACATGCAGCTCTTGATAGCTTCTTAATCTCCGTTTAGCACATGACCTGCTTAGCCCCAACATGTTCTTGTGTAAGCATCTCCTCTTTGTTTCATCCAGTGAACCATTTTTATTTTTTAAAATTTTGCTTTAACTCTCAAAAACCAATTCTGGTCAACATTAACTTCAGAGAAAAGTTTTAGGGCTCACTTGCAATGCTCAACAGACAGTGTAGTTTTCAAGGTGTTAAGTGCAGGTATAATGATAATTAAAGATATATCATCATCAAGTACCAGGCCTGCTGGTGTAGGTGATCATGTCTCTCCACAGCTTTCGATCTCGACAGTTATTTATAATTTCTGTTTTTGACCTTCTGCCAAGCCATTCTCTTAAGCTGTCTGGTATTTTTTCTCTTTGCTTCCCTCTGTCTCTTCGTCCCTCAATTTTCCCAGTTGTTACAATATATCCCAATTGTTCTCTTCTCATTACATGGCCAAAAAATGATGATTGTTTCTTCAGAATATTGGAAATTAGCTCTCTTTTTGCTTTGGCCTCTTTCAGATCGCTTTCATTACTCTTCTTAGCTGTCCATGCTATTCTCAATATTCTTCTGTAAAACCACATTTCTACAGACTCTAGTGATTTTCTTGTTTGTTGTCCTATTGTCCATGATTCACATCCATATGTTAAGACTGGCTCTACATAACATTTAAGAACTCTTGTGGCGATTCATGATTGTACAAAGAAGTTACAACGGTGATTTTCTATTGTTGTTAAAGATATATAAATACACTAAAAAAACTATTCATTGGTTGATTAATGCAACGTTTGGAAGTGTCAAGAATACTTGATTCATGGAGTATAATTTTCTTGATGTGTTCTACGATTACTTTTTTCTTGTCTAGCAACCCCAAATCTTGGTCTGAGAAAATATCAGAACGAGTTGGCACAAGTTCCTCTACTTGGACACAACACAATCATTCATGCTCCAACTGGCTCTGGCAAAACTAGAACGATAATACACATCATACTCAACCATCTACAAGAGCAGAGTGGTAGGTCATGTTCACATTGGTTCATAGTTTAACATTCGTCATCATCATCATGTGCCATGCCGGTTGGCTTAGGCAATCATTTCTTTCCACAATCTTCTATCTACTGTGCATTGTATCAGTTCTATTGTTGACTGTTTCCCATGCCATGACACCAAGCCATCCGGTATTATCTCTCTTTGTCATCTGTGATCTCTCTTTCCCAGTATTTTGCCAGTTGTAACCAAATATATCAACTTTCCTCTTCTCATAATGTGCCCGAAAAATGTTGATTGTTTCTTTCTGATGTTTCTTAGGAGCTCGCTTTTTGTGGTGGCCTCTTTGAGAACTTCCTCATTGGTCTTTTTAGCTGTCCAGGGAAATTTCAACATTCTTCTGAGAAATCCCATCTCTGTGGCCTCTAATCATCTTTTCATTTGTTTGTCTACTGTCCATGATTCACTGTCATATGTCAGAATTGGTTCTATATAGCACCTGAAATGCTTTTTTGGCCTGAGCTATTCTGCTTTTTATTTCTGTGGTGCATCTTCCATCTGATGTTATAAATTGTGCCAAGTAAGTTTAACATTAATAATTTAAAATAAAGTTAAAATAATAATTGTATCTAATAATTAATTACTTAATTGATTTTGATTTCATCCCCTAGCCACTTAGTTTGCGTAAAAGACTAGGCCAATGATATTAAAACTTTTAATGTATCTATCTTTCGTTCGCCTAAAGTATTGTCTGTATCTGCAACGCAGTTTCCTGTATAAATTTTACTGTCTTTTGTAATTGTTGCAGTGGCCCACATAGTTTTGCCTGTAGTGTTGTATCTATGGCCAATAGATTTTCCGCTGTCTACTATATTCAGTACAGTCTTGAAGTATGTGTTCAGCAGTCTGGGGCGCCTGTCCACATGTACTTCCTTGTATATGAATTAAGGTGCCGATCTTGAATTTTGTGTACATGTAACTGTGGAGTCGATTGTGCCCTGTTCAGAGGCATATAATGATATATTGTTCCCATCTATTCATATTATGAATGGCATCCTGATTTGGGACTTGTGATATTCTGATTAATTTGATTATCTTGTCTCTTCTGACTTCCAGTTCCAAAATGGTGGAATGGAGTTCACATTCTCTCAACCGCTGCAGGATTTGCTTTTGGGGACTATATAATTTCAGCAAGTTAAATTATGCCCGACCCAAACACAGATAATCCGACTCAGAATCATTTGGTTGTGTGTTTGTGCATGTAGGCAAGGGAGTGATGTAGAGAAAAAAAATCATCCTATTCCAGACAGTAGACAAACAAATGAAAAGATGATTAGAGGCCACAGAGATGGGATTTCTCAGAAGAATGTTGAAAGTTCCCTGGACAGCTAAAAAGACCAACGAGGAAATTCTCAAAGAGGCCAATACAAAAAGGGAGCTCCTTAAAAACATCAGAAAGAAACAATCAACATTTTTCAGGCACATTATGAGAAGAGGAAAGTTGGAATACTTGGTTAGATCGTGGGCAACAATGAGAGAAAATATTAGATAGCTTGGTGTCATGGCATGGAAAACAATCAACAACAGAACTGATACGATGCACTGTAGATAGAAGGTTGTGGAAGGACTTGATCATCTGCACCAACCGGCATGGCACACGATGATGATGTAATGTCAATTTTGCACATTTGTGAACTTTTTTAAAACATGATAGAAAAACATATTTCTTTTGCAAGATCTGTATACAGTTCTTGTCATTGGTTTGTTAAACATTATCTGCAAATTGTAGATTATTTTTTTTCCTGATTAAAATTATGTTTTTACATGATTAATGTCCGTGTTTATATGCTTTGAAGAGCTACAACAACTCATCATCATCAAGTGACATCTCCGCATCAAACGTTGGCTACCATGGAGCGCCATTCTGCTCTGTCTCTTGCTTTGATGGTGCAGGTTGTCATAGGCTGACTTGTCCATCTTTTGACATTACTTGTCCATTTTAGTCTTGGCCTGCCTCTGCCTCTTTTACCCTGTATTTTCCCTTCCAAGATTACTACAACTAGTTATTGAAATTAATAAGAAAGCAGAAAATACAAACTGAATATAAATATTAAGAAAACTAAAACTACGATAATAAACAGAGAATTTACAAATTAATTTCAAGTTAAATGGAAATAATCTCGAGAGAGTTCAAGAATGTAGTTATTTCTTTTTGCTAGTTGTAACTAGCAAAGGAAGATGAAGAAAGAACTATTTAACAAAATTTGAACAAATGAAATTTTGGACACAAAGAGAAACATTAACTTACTGAAAGTCATCATAATAGGAAAATACAAGGTAAATAAGGTACAGGCTGACTGATAACATCAAGAGATGGCAGGACATCCAATGGCTGCATCTACAATAAGTCAAGAGACAGAGTGTAATGGTGCTCCATGGTAGCCAACCTTTGATGTGGAGATGGTGCAGAATAAGGATGTACATATATCTGAAGTTAGTAAATATTTCATAATAGAATACTTCATCTTTTTTATTTTTATTTTCTTATATTAACTCATGAATTCCTTCAAGCTTTGTCTGTGGCAAAAATGACAAGTGTCACTTATCATAAAGAATATTGAATTTGTTTTCTGGTACAAGTTAATTATTTTAATGTTTACAGTAACATTTGGCAAATAGTGTGTACACATTAAAAAAAATGTTGTAACTAATAATAACATTTGTTAATTTATTGTCTTACAGATGATAAGAAACAGATTAGAAAGTAGTTTTCTTTGCCAGAACTGTTTCACTTGTACAGCAGCAGTATAGAGTTCTGCAGAAATATCTTCCCAGCAAATATAAGGTAATCAATGTGTGTATGATGGGGTAATAACATGAAGAAAACTGTGTATGATGGGTAATAACATGAAGAAAACTCTAAATCAGCATCAAAGTAAATATATCAATATTTCAAAATACAAATTAAAATAATATTTGAAGCTTTCAGAAGAGTGAGAGCTAGAGCCTTGTTTCTCCCTCAACACCCAAAGGTCTAAGAGGAAACAAAAAGAAGATGGGTCACAGATGGTAGCACTGAACTAGTTTATTAATTCTTTTCAAGCTAAAGGTGCATGTACAGTAGAGATTAAAAAAAAAAAAAATTGTCCTTGTCTGATGATTCTTTGCTATTATCCATCCAGTGTTATCAGACTTTGCACAGGATCTGCACTGTGTCTTATGACACATGTCAAAGTTCTGAACGGCCCTCTCAATCTCATCCACAGTCATAACCTCTCTTTTCAGTGTTCTTTTTAGTAATTCTCTATGTCAGCCTCTTTTCTTTTGCCAATGGTCTCCCATTTAAGGGGAAGATGGCGGCCACTGCTGCAGGTGTTTTTAGAGAGTGCCAACACTAAAACAATTTTTCTGTGTTTTGACTGTTTTTTAGTTGTTTTTTAAAAATGTATATGAGTGAATTAGAGTAGTTGGAAGTGACTATGAACACTCTCTTTACAGTGATGTCATTTGAAATTGTTACCCATGCAGCCAACTTGACTCAAACTGATGTTTGACCTTGCTAACGCCAACCGACTGTGCAGAATGAAAATGGCTGCATGTCGCCCTATTTTTGCAGACTAATGTAGTTGCCTAAACAGTTTCGGTTACTCTGTTTAAATGTATGTTTTTTAAGAGAGTGAGGAAGTGACTGTGCACTTTTTATTCAATGGAATTCATTTTGAATTGTTGCCTGTGTGTTTGATAGGGCTGTACAGTAGTTGACCTTGTAAACAGTGCTTTGGTGGGAGCTGTGACATGGATGGAGCAGTTTTTGGAACTCTTGACTGCAGAGATACTGATTCCCCATGAACAGAAGAGAACTTATTTGAGGATCTGCTTAGCAGTTCTCTTGTTATCTCTTTTCATCACATGTCTGATATAAGCCCACCTCCTTATCATCATTATAGGTGATATTGTTGGAGGAACTGAATACTTTCCCAAAAATCTTTACTAATAAGATGACGAGTAATATCAAAAGATGGACAAGTCAGCCTATGGCAATCTGCACCATCAAAGCAAGAGACAGGGTGGAATGGCGCTCCATGGTAGCCAACCTTTGATGCAGAGAGGGCACTCGATGATGATGATGAAATAAGATGACATTGAGATAAGGTTCTTGTATTTCTTTTTTTTTTTCAATTAGTCCAGTTTAAGTTTTTTTTTTCTGTTAATGTAATTTAGATGTTAATATAATTTAGCTGTTAATGTAATTTAGCAGCTAATGTAATTTAACTGTTGAAATAATTAATTTAATAAAATTGCCATTGCCTTTTATTCATTGTTTAAGTATTTGTAATCACATTCAACATTAATGCATACAAAATGTTCAAAGTGCAAAAACACAGAAAATTGTATGTTTAGAGCAAGGGTTGGCAACCTTTCATACCAAGGGCCAGTTCTGAAAAACATGAAGAGCACCAGATACTGTGATCTATTTAAATCCATTATATGTATACAAACAAAATATATATATATTACTTAATCTGCATCCAGAGGAAGGACTGAGCGAATGTTTCCCAATAGAAACTGGGGTTAAACAAGGATGTATTTTATCGCCCTTGTTATTTGGAATTGTTATGGACTTCATAATGAAGAAATGCTGCACTGGTAATAAAGGCATCGAATGGATACAAGGAGACCATTTGGAGGACCTCGACTTTGCTGATGACATAGTTCTCATCAGCAGTCAGATAAAAACGATGCAGGAAAACACAAATGAACTATCATCAATAGCCAGCAAAATTGGGCTTGAGGTCAACCATGAAAAGACTAAAGTCATGAAAAGTTTAATTCCAACAAGTGACAAAATATACATGGAAAACAAACCAGTAGAAGAGATCGATCACTTTATCTATCTTGGAAGTCACATTGATCGAGAAGGGGATACGAGCAAAGAAATTAGAATCAGACTGGCTAAAGCAGCAATGTCTTTCAGAAGCCTTGAAAAGTTGTGGAAATCAAAACTCATTAGCACAAACACAAAACTTAGGCTATTCAAATCAAATGTACTATCAACCCTTACGTATGCGTGTGAAAGCTGGAAAACAACAAGAGATATAGAAACAAAGTTGAACGCATTCGAAAATAAATGCCTAAGGAAAATACTTGGTATAGAATGGAACGAATTCAAAACAAACGAGGAAATTAGAGAAATCGCCAATCAACCACTAATATCTTCAGTAATAAAGAAAAGACGATGGTCATACGTTGGACATGTGATGAGAAGAGATAATAATCGAATAGCAAAGCAAGCCCTCATATGGGAAACAACAGGTAAAAGAAAAAGAGGAAGACCCAGGGAGACAATGAGAAGAACATTGATGAGAGAGGCAAGAGCAGCAGGAATCGGCTCCCTCAATGAGATAGAACTGCTTGCACAGAACAGAGACAGATGGCGAGATTTGATAAAATATCTTTAAAAGAAAACTGCTAGAACAAAAATTCATATAGGAGAAGGTGTATCTTGGTCTACGCCCTATGGGCCGGTTACGGCTCGAAAGGTCAATAGATAGATAGAATCTGCATCCACAAGTTACTGTAAAGTAGAAATAAAATTATTGATGGAAATTGAAAGACAAGAGGAAAGTGGAATAAGAGAGATAGAGAGAGTGGTAGGGAAGGGATGGAACAGAATGAAAGAGAAAATCAAATTGAACAATAAATTATAAATATTAAATTGAGAGCTTACTGGTTTAATGAGGGGGTTGTGCTTTTACTATAAATTAAACACATTGGAGTTATTGTACAGAACATCTAAATAATCCAAAAGTCAATTTTTTTCTGGAAAATACAAAATATTTTATCCACTTTTCTGTGCTTGATTGGGCCATTGCCATTATGTAACAGTTATCTGCTATTTTTTCATTGTTCTATTGTTTCTTGTATATCAAAATGTTCTAGAATGACTGTTATTTTCACTTACAATAATGGGACTGGGTGGTCCAAAGATAAGACATTGGCTTGTGGACAGGAACGTACCAGGTTCAATCCCCACCACAGACGGTGGGAATTTTAAAAAATCAAACCTGCAGTTTCCTCATGATTTTACCCTCCTTTGGTCTATGAATATGCGAGATCTGATGTTTCACCCTCTCAGAAAACAATGAAAAACAGAGGTCCATGGGCACTTGCACACGTTAAAGAATCCTTGGTAGTTTAAAGTTGAAAAGAGTAGGCTTGAAATGGCCGCTGTCCTGGTAAAAATTGTTACCTAAATCTACCCATGCTGAAGATGGATGTGTTGGACTAACAGACATAGATATCAACACTTTGCCGTAAATTAGTGACACATAGCATCCAGGCCCAATTAATGGGTGAACACTAAGAAGAACATTCAATAGTTTAAGATGTCTGTATAATCAAATTACAACTACCTTGGACATAATATGGATGGTTATATATTTTTCATGGCATTAAAAGTGCTTTTTGCCATTCCTATTCTTTTGTTTATTTCAGTTTTACATTTTTCATCACTGGTTATAGTATGTCCAAAGTAGTTATGGTTCTTTACTGTCTCCAGGTCTATTCCTTCAACTTTGGTATCCACTTGTAGGTTTTGAGTGTTATCTTTGTTTATTATCATAGTTTTAGTCTTTTTGATATTCATATCTAATCCATCTTTTTTACCTGTCATAGCAACGAATAATGGAAACATATAATGATGTGACCATGCATTGAAGCGTCATGTGAAGATTAGCAATGGATAGCATGAAGTTGATCTTATTCTACAAGATACAGCAAGACATACCACCCACTGAAAGAAGATCTTATGTTTATTTCTCCACTCTCTTCTCTCTATCCTCAGTTTCATTGCAGTCCTGCAGAGTTTTGTATTTTTTGTTGAAGTTTTGCCATTAAAATCCAAGTTTATCAAACATAAAGAATGTAACACTGCAGTGTATCAGTATCTGGCTTTAGATTTCATCATGATATTATATCTTTCCAGATATCCATATCTTTGAGTCTTAATCAAAATGTCTAGTGAAGGCTATCCCTCTCCAGAAATGTCAAGTCCCTTTAAGCTTGTGCCAATCTTTTCTTGTTCTTCTTTGCTTCCCCATTGTTTTCAGACATCGAGAGGAGAGTTAATTTCAGTCTTTTGCTTCTTGATTAGGTTCTTCTGCTGTCATGCTTTTTAGTGGCTCTAGTGCTCTGTTTATCCATATTTTTTCTAGGAACCCTCCCATTCTGTTGTTTTTGTAACTGTTGTTGATAGTTGTATGATCAGGTTTTGTTGTTTCTGTCTTGTCATACAACCAAACCATTTAATTTATTAACTTTTTGTATTCTACTGTGTGATTGATCCTCAAAAAAGTTGGCTTATTAATTTTTTCCTTCTAATTGTGCTGCTCACTGTAACTCTTGTTGTCACTCTAACACCTGTTATTTATTGCTCTAACTCATGTTATCACTCTAACAACTCATGTTATCACTCTAACTCACATTATCACTCTAACTAATGTTATACACCTGATAAGTTTTATTCCTTTTCTCTCTGGTGTTAACCAGACGACAACTCCTCTTCATAGTCTGCATTTGAAAGGATGTTGTGTCGACACAGATGTGGTGTGTTTTAATTTGTTGCACAGCTGTGATATTTGCATCTTTTGACCCGACGCATCAACTTCAGAAAGCCATTTTTGAGTACCCGTTTACCTTAACTCTTTGGTCACTACTTATTTTGCCAGTCTGTTTCAAAGAGTATTTTTGTATGTGCAATAGGGTCTTGATCAGCTCTATTGTTCACCAATCCTGATGTACACAGTCAGCGATGAGTTGCTGATTTCTCTCAGATCAGTTGTTAGGTTAGTTGATGACTAACAAGTTTAATTTTGGTGGTATTTGTTTGATTTATTCTAGAATCTAACAATCATGTTTGACATTTGCAGCAAGATGTTGGATGAGGATTGTATGGAAGAGTCTGTGATAATAATAATAATTAAAAAATGAGAAAATGAATTTTTTTTTTTTCAAAATATTTCAAGGTGACTAATTTGACTGGAGACAACAAAAACAGCATGTATCTGGATTTGATCATACCAGAATATGATGTAATTGTTATGACCTCTCGTATCCTGGAGAACCATTTCATTAGAAACCCTCGAGACCACGTAGACGTATTCTCAATGATGGTGTTTGATGAGTGTCATCATACCTATAAGGAGGAGTCATACAACACTCTCATGCTTTATTATCTGAAAAGAAAACATTTGATAAAAAAGGCTAAATCAGAAGGTCATCAGTCAAAGGTCAAACTACCTCAGGTACTTTCTGTGTTCAATTTAACAAGTGGTGAAAAGTTATATTATGTTATGTGTTTGTTTGCTTGCATGCGTACCCATCTGTGTGTGTGTGCACTTGTGTATGTTTAATTGCATACATTATATCCACATGTGTGTGCTTGCTTTTGTGTAAGGATATGCGCCCAATATTTGCTCAAGATTATTTATGTCCCCAAAATACAGCATTTTATACTTGCTTGCAGTTTATCATTGACTTGAATTATATCATACACAAACAAAACTGAGAATATTACATTAGAAAAAGGAAAATAATTATATTCTATTCTTTCTTATTTATTAATTTGATTGTGTACTTTTTTGTCTGGGCTTTGCCATGTCCATAGTCGCCTAGGATGTTGTTTGAACCAGGTGTTACCTATAATCATTTCATGTGTCTTTGCCCAATCTATCAATCTATCCCTCTGTCATTCGTCTCTCCAAGGCCATGCCCTCCAGTCACATTTTGCACTTTAGCTGTTCCTACCTTTGCATTGAAATCCCTAATATAATAGTTATTTCTTGGGATTTACACTGTTCCATGGTCGCCTCTAGCTCCTCGTAAAAAGTGTCAATGTCTTCTTCTTCGCTATTACTTGTTTGTGCATAAACTTGAATTATGTTGATATCCATTGGTCTTCCTCTCAATTTTACTAGCAGAATTCTGTCTGATACTGGCCAAAATCCTCTCACTGTTTTGCTTCTTTCTCTATCTAACATGATGCCTACTCCTCTTTCGTGTGTGGTTCCCCCAGAGTAAATTACATTTCCACTGTCGCGTTGTAATAATCCTGCTCCTTTCCATCTCATTTCACATAGTCCCAAGATGTTCAATTTCATTCTCTTCATTTCTTGATTGATGTTATCTAGTTTTCCAACCTGGAATGCTGATCTAATGTTCCAAGTTCCTATTGCTAGTGTCTCTTTATTTTTGATTTTGCATACAGTTGCTTGATGACGATCGGGTGTCACCTGTAGCACATGACGCTCCCTACCGGACGAGGTGACTGTGAAGTCCCCATTAACGTCGTTAGCTGTAAATATAAGGTTGTGATTGTTCATGATTATTCCAGGCAATTTAAGAAGGTAGTTTGCCATTCCTTTCCTTCTTGGTAGCGACTGTACTAGTCGGAGATCGCAGCCATTGTCTCTATACATGAGATCCTCTGCCTGCCATCGTGGCGTGGGAACCATAACCGGCACTACTTGTTGGCTGCTCCCACAACACCATCCACCACCTGCTCCAATGGCTTCACATAACCCTGATAGGGGGCTGAACGGGAGCTCCACCTTGCCCAGGGGTGTCCCGATTGTTTAGATTATAGAGGGACATTAAAGGGACAGAGAAAAGGTGTGTTTGATTATAGAGGGATAATTAAGGGATCAGAGAAAAGGTGTATTTGATTATAGAGGGACAATTAAGGGATCAGAGAAAAGGTGTGTTTTGATTATAGAGGGACAATTAAATGGTCAGAGAAAAAAAGGTATGTTTGGCTGTAGAGGGACAATTAAAGGGACAGATAAAAGGTGTGTTTTATCTGTCAAATGACAATTAAAGGGACAGAGAAAAAGTGAGTTAGCAGGTTTGCTATTGAAGCCTGCAACATGCATACAGTTTGCCAAATGTTGTAAAAGACTAAGCACCTTTAGAATTGCTGCAAATGTACAGGAGTTGGTTCTGGTAACTGAAGACTCATTTTTGTAGTCTTTATTGACATCTCTCAGGTTCTTTCCTTGCCTTTGCACATCTCAAATAAAAGTGAAATCTGTTTAGTATACACATGCTGCATATGCATTATGTTTTAATGTCAAGATGACATTATATTCATAATTATCAGGTGCCATGCATTCTTGTCTATCATCTTCTTTATCAATTCTACATGTGAACTCTTTCCTTGCCAGGTTGTTAAACTGTCCAGGATTTTATGCCATCTTCCACTGTCTTACTTTTCTTCTATTTTGTCAATTGTTGTTACAATATTATTCAAGATTTCTCTTCTCATTACGTGACCAAAGGTCATTTAAACATTCTCTTTGTGCACTCACTTCCTTCAAGACATTTTCATTTCTCCTTTAGCTGTCCCTGGTATCTTAACATTCTTCCATAAAAACCATATTTTCAATGATCTTCTAGATTTGTTCATTAATTACCCATGATTCACTCTGTAAGTCAGGACAAAATTTCTGTAAAAAAACCCACTCTTTTTCTTCCTTCAGTTGATAGACTAGTTGCAGAAATGTATTTCATTTTGTAAAATCTTTGCCTGGACTATTGCACAGTTTATTTGTTAAACACAATCATGTTGGACTGACAAAAGAATTATTGACTATAATTGAGACTTGTTTGTTTGGGGAAAAATAGCTTTATATCTCTAGTGAAGACAAAAGAAACTGAATTTTGTGTGAATATATGCTTACTTTCCGTCTTGTGTGACCGTTGGACATAGGGCTGATAACCTTACACTGAAACTCACTTAGGGGCAACCCTAGCCAGGGAAACCATCCATGGATGTTATAGAATCTTGTAGTGTTATAATGAGTCATGCTGATGTTCAATTCAATGTATTATCAACCCTTACCTATGTATGTGCATGTTGGAAAACAACAGAAGAGCTTGAAAGAAAACGAAACATTTTTTAAGACAAATGCCTAAGAAAAATACTGTGTGTACAATGGAATGAATTCAAGAGTAATATAGAGATAAGAGAAATGACCATTCAACCAACAATCTCATCTACCATTAGGAAGAGAAAATGGACATATGTCAGATGTGTTGAGAAGAGACAACACATGAATTCTAAAACAGGCACTTCTATGGGAAACATCAGGATACAAAAAAAGAGGAAGACCTAGAGAGATTATAAAGAACACCAGAGTGTATATACTATAAGAGTAGCAGTTGGTAGGTATAGACTCATTTGATAAAATCAAATATCTCACCAAGAATAGAGATGGTTGACGAAAAACACTGAGCCCTATGAGACATATAGAAGTATGGTAAGGATCAAAATAAAAATTACCTCCCCCCCCCCTTTTTCACACTGGCAGCTGTATGCTCAGGTGCTGCTCACCGTTCATCATCATCAAGTACCGTGCCCGCTAGCGTAGGTGATCATGTCTCTCTACAACTTTCGATCACGACAGTTATTTATCATTTCTATTGTTGACCTTCTGCCAAGCCATTCTCTTCAGCTGTCTGGTATCTTTTCCCTTTGCTTCCCTCTATCTTCTTCCTCCCTCAATTTTCCCAGTTGTTACAATATATTCCAGCTGTTCCCTTCTCATTACATGGCCAAACAATGATGAATGAAATGCTAAGACATCAATTAAAGTCTTGTACTTTACCTTTCTAAACTGCTTAAGGGAACTAATGAGAGAGACTAATCTGTGACAAATATTTAATTTAGCTTGTTTGTTATGTTTGTGTTTCAACTGTTCACAGATAGTTGGTCTGACAGCATCACTTGGTGTAGGAAATGCATCAAATGTTGACCAAGCAAAGGATCATATGCTTAAAATCTGTGGGAATTTAGATGTTGGACATATCGCCACTGTTGAGGAAAACAAAGAGGAGCTTAATCAGGTAGTCCCAGTATGCAATGAAGGTTAGTCATAAGTTTAAACTTTGTTTGAAGATTTATGTTGATGAATTTAGAGACACATCAAGTTTGGTGATAAATTATGCTCAGACCTATTTGCTGCATCACACAGAATGAGCTATACCCAATACACGGGGATCTGCTAAATTCCACTAGAAGTTATCAACATTTATGCAGGAAACACAGAATAAAAATAAAAAGTGGAAAAATAGAGAAAACAACTTAGAAAAAAACAAATACATGAATAAAATAGAAAAAATAATTACGTGAATAAAATAGAAAAAACAAATACATGAATAAAATAGAAAAAACAAATACATGAATAAAATAGAAAAAACAAATACATGAATAAAATAGAAAAAAAGATAAATGTAAGAAACATATATACTACTATAACTATAAACCTACTATATATATATATATATATATATATATATATAGTCTTCTTCTTTCTTTCCTCAATTGCCTTTCAGCGTCAAGGGGAGATCTATCTATCTATCTTTCGTTCGCCTGAAGTATTGTCTATATCTGCAATGTCGTTTCCTGTATAAATTTTACTGTCTTTTGTAATTCTTGCAGTGGCCCATATAGTTTTGTCTGTAGTGTTGTATCTATGGGCCAATGGATTTTCCTCAGTCTACTATATTCAGTGCAGTCTTGAAGTATGTGTTCAGCAGTCTGGGGTGCCTGTCCACATGTACAAGTAGTTGATGTGCCGATCTTGAATTTTGTATACATGTGACTATGGAGTCGATTGTGTCCTGTTCTTAGGCGTATAATGATAACTTGTTCATATCTATTCATATTATGAAAGGCATCCTGATTTGGGGCTTGTGGTCCTCTGATTGATTTGATTATCTGTTTCTTATGATGGTATGTAACTGGTGTATCTAGTTGTGTGCCTGTTGAACCTTCCTTTGCCAACTGATCTGCTTTCTCATTTCCTGGTATTCCACAGTGAGACGGGATCCACTGCAGGGCAACCCTGTGGTGCTTGCGGAGTTCAGTCAATAAGGTCTGCAGATGTGGTAATTTTCTGGATTGTAGTGCCTGGAGTACTGATCTTGCATCTGTCAAAAACACTACAGGCTGTGGGCTAAGATTACCGTTCAGCAGTTTTTCTATTGCCAACTTTATTGCTTGTATTTCCGCATCATAATTGTGACAATATTTCCCTGTTGCTATTTTATTCATATCCCTAGTGTTATTTGGGTACTCTATATATGCACCTGCTCCCCCATTCTTTACTGCATTCTGTGCTGATCCATCTGTGTACACACGAATCCATAGGTCTTGTGGGTATTCTTCATCCAGGAAACTGAGAGCTATTGTTTTTCGCTGTAGACTATTTTGTTCCTCTTTGTCAACTATTCCTTTCACTTCTGTCCGTATTTGAACTGATAATCCTGATTCATCTGTCCAGGGAGTCTGTTCTGGTATGGGCAGAAGGGGTTTAACAACTCTTGGCATGTCTGGTGTTTGTCTACTAATACGCTTGGCTTGGTGGATAAAGCTGCTTCTCTTAAGTCGTCCCAATGCAAGATTTTGGAATCTGTCCTTCATTGGATGTCTCGGCATGCATACAAATTTTTCTGCCTGTATCAGCACCTTGTGTCTCTCCGTTCTCTCAGTGCTGGTATCCTCCACAATTTCTCCATCTCCAATATTGGTGTTGATTTCATTGCTCCTGTGATGACCCTAAGTGCCTGGTTTTGTACTTTATCCAGTTCTTGCAATGTGGTGTTTGATGCTGAGCACCATGCGGATGATCCATATTCTAAATGTGGGCGTATACACTGTTGGTAAACTTTACTGAGTATTTTCCCACTCGCACCCCATGTGGTTCCACACAACTTTCTTAGAATAGCCAATTTCCTCCTTGCTTTTTGGGTTGCCTTATTTATCTGCTGTTTCCAAGATAGTTTGTTATCAAATGTAACTCCGAGATATGTAGCTTGTATGTCTTCTTTCACAGGCTCATTGTTTATGTAGATGGCTTCTGCTTTTTGTTTTGGGGAGAGTGTGAAAAGTGTAGTACTGCATTTGTCTGTATTGATGCTGATACACCATCTATTTGTCCATGAATTCAGTGCATTCATAGCTCTTTGTAGCAATTTGGAGGCCACTGTTGCATACTCCTCTGTGCACCACATTACCAAGTCATCTGCATACATTGCCACTTTGATGCCATGTGGTAGTTCAGTAACTAGGTCATTGATGTAGATCAGAAAAAGTGTTGGAGATAGTACCCCTCCTTGTGGAACGCCCTGGCGCAATAAGACCTTCTTACTCTTAAGACCATCCAGTTGCACTCTGGCTCTCCTGTTATGCAGATATGCTTTGACCCATTTGTACATCCTGCCATTTACTCCATAATTTCTCAAGGGGAGATATAATTTACGGTCTTCTGCTCTTCTGTTCACTTCTGCTGCTGTTATGTTTCCTAATGCTTCTAATATTTCCTATTGAGGGCTCATTGTGTTTGTGTTTTGATCACTCTACCTTGTCAAGTGGCCAAACCATTTTATCTGTTGTTTCTTTATATATTCTAATTGAAGAAGATTGTGCTGTAGAGTGCCCGTTTTATCTCTACAGTTATTTCCTTCTTGGATAATAGTAGTGATAGCTGTCCAATTATTTGACAAACTTTGTTGCATTTTGAGTCTATTTCTGCTATTTGTGAATTGTCTTTTGTCACTAGACTTCCTAGGCACTTAAATTCCTCTACTTGTTTTAGTTGTCTGCCATCTATAGTTGTTATTATATATGTTGATATTCTGTTTCTCTTTTGCTATATTCATGACTTCTGTTTTGTTGATGTTGATTTTCATGTTGTATTTTGTTCCTGTGCTGTTGAGTCTATTTAAGTGTTCTTGTAGGTCTTCTATTTTTCCATGTATTAGCGTTTGAGCAACTGCAAGTAGAAGCTTGTTGATCTCCTCTGTCTCTAATGGGTTGGCTACATTGGTAGCACAAAGTTGGGATGAAGATTGTATTGTAGAGTGCCCGTTTTGCCTCTAGAGTTATTTCCTTGTTGGATAATAGTGGTGATAACTGTCCAATGATTTGGCAAGCTTTGTTGCATCTTAATTCTATCTCTGCTGTTTGAGAATTATCGTTTGTCATTTGACTTCCTAGGTATTTGAATTCCTCTACTTGTTTTAGTTGTCTGCCTTCTATAATTATGCTGACGTTCTGTTTATCTTGGTGACATTCATGACTTCTGTTTTGTCGATGTTGATTTTCATGTTGTATTTTGTGCATGTGCTGTTGAGTTTTCTTGTAGGTCTTCTATATTTCCATGTATTAGTGCCTGATCATCTGCAAATAAAAGCTCGTTGATCTCCTCTGTCTCTATTGTGGAATATAGTAATATAGGTAAATCAGAGGAAATACGTAGAGGAACACAAGTGGCATAGTATCACCTACAAAAGGGAGTATCCGTGGCTGCAAACTATCCCTTGCTATGACCAGAGTATGGGACAAACAATTTTTAATATGTTTCCATGACTATGTCAATGGAAATGTTTGAAAGGTAAGAGGGAAGAAGATCTACTGAAGGGATGAAATATCTTGAACCTTCCAATGCAGTTAGATATTGCATAGGGCTCATAGTGTTTTTCGCCATCTATCCCTCTTTTTTATGATATGTTCAATTTTATCTAATGAGTCTATTCCTGCCAACTTTGCTTCTCTTATGTGTTCTTTTTTGTGTCTCTCTAGATCTTCCTCTATTTCTGTATCCTGATGTTTCCCTTTTAGGAATTCTCTTGTTGTCACTCTCAAAACATGTCCGACATATGTCCATCTTCTCTTTCTAATGGTAGATGAGATTGTTGTTGCATTACTATTTCTCTTATCTCTGAATTCGTTCCATTGCACACATAGTATTTCTCTTAGATATTTGTCTTCAAAAGCATTTAGTTTTCTTTCAATCTCTTTTGTTGTTTTCCAGCTTTCACATGCATAGGTAAGGGTTGATAATACTTTTAAATTGAATATTATAAATTTAGTTTTCTTACTTAGTATTTTTTATTTCATATTTTGTCCAGGTTTTTAAAATTCTTTGCTATCCTGTTTCTGATATCTTTGAACAAAAAATTAGAAAAAATGGTTTGGTAAAAGCTTTACGTGATTGATAGACGACACAAATTTGAACGACGTTTCGGCTCAATAGGTCTTCAGCAGGAACAAACTAACAACACACACAGAAATATGTTAGTTAGTAAAACTATTCCTACATAGCTAACTAGTAATGAAACATCCAAAACAAAATAATCGAAACTGGTTTAAGAAAAGAAAAATTTCTTCCCTGTGTCGTGGACCATGGCCGGGATGAAAAAGAGAGATTAATGGTTGTGCGCTGTAAATCCCCTGCTGGTCAGAGGGTCAAATCATGTAAAGGGTTCTAAAAAATATGTGAGTGGGGGAACACTGTCTAGGCTACCCCGACTACAAAGACACTGACAATGTCTATAAGTATCTAAGAGGCCATGTGTACATGTATACAGGTGCACACAAAAGCCTATGTATGTACATATACATGCATATACATATATACCTGTGCCCATAAAAATGACCACATACATGTATATGTGCACCCATACAGGGGCAGACATGTATGTGTAGGAATGTGTGCATAACGCCCACATAACCAGAAGAGTACACACCGAGGTCTGTGTGCATAACGCCCACATAACCAGAAGAGTACACACCGAGGTCTGTGTGCATAACGCCCACATAACCAGAAGAGTACACACCGAGGTCTGTGTGCATAACGCCCACATAACCAGAAGAGTACACACCGAGGTCTGTGTGCATAACGCCCACATAACCAGAAGAGTACACACCGAGGTCTGTGTGCATAACGCCCACATAACCGGTAGAGTACACACCGAGGTCTGTGTGCATAACGCCCACATAACCAGAAGAGTACACACCGAGGTCTGTGTGCATAACGCCCACATAACCAGAAGAGTACACACCGAGGTCTGTGTGCATAACGCCCACATAACCAGAAGAGTACACACCGAGGTCTGTGTGCATAACGCCCACATAACCAGAAGAGTACACACCGAGGTCTGTGTACATAACGCCCACATAACCGGTAGAGTACACACCGAGGTCTGTGTGCATAATGCCCACATAACCGGTAGAGTACACACCGAGGTCTGTGTGCATAACGCCCACATAACCAGAAGAGTACACACCGAGGTCTGTGTGCATAACGCCCACATAACCGGTAGAGTACACACCGAGGTCTGTGTGCATAACGCCCACATAACCGGTAGAGTACACACCGAGGTCTGTGTGCATAATGCCCACATAACCGGTAGAGTACACACCGAGGTCTGTGTGCATAACGCCCACATAACCGGTAGAGTACACACCGAGGTCTGTGTGCATAACACCCACATAACCGGTAGAGTACACACTGAGGTGTGTGTGCATAACGCCCACATAACTGGTAGAGTACACACCGAGGTCTGTCTGCATAATGCCCACATAACCAGAAGAGTATACACCGAGGTCTGTGTGCATAACGCCCACATAACCGGTAAAGTACACACCGAGGTCTGTGTGCATAACGCCCACATAACCGGTAGAGTACACACGAGGTCTGTGTGCATAACACCCACATAACCGGTAGAGTACACACTGAGGTGTGTGTGCATAACGCCCACATAACCGGTAGAGTACACACCGAGGTCTGTCTGCATAATGCCCACATAACCAGAAGAGTATACACCGAGGTCTGTGTGCATAACGCCCACATAACCGGTAGAGTACACACCGAGGTCTGTGTGCATAACGCCCACATAACCGGTAGAGTACACACCGAGGTCTGTGTGCATAACACCCACATAACCGGTAGAGTACACACCGAGGTGTGTGTGCATAACGCCCACATAACCGGTAGAGTACACACCGAGGTCTGTGTGCATAACGCCCACATAACCAGAAGAGTACACACCGAGGTCTGTGTGCATAACGCCCACATAACCGGTAGAGTACACACCGAGGTCTGTGTGCATAACGCCCACATAACCGGTAGAGTACACACCGAGGTCTGTGTGCATAACGCCCACATAACCGGTAGAGTACACACCGAGGTCTGTGTGCATAACGCCCACATAACCGGTAGAGTACACACCGAGGTCTGTGTGCATAACGCCCACATAACCGGTAGAGTACACACCGAGGTGTGCATACACAAAGGAGAAAGAATAGAACAAAAGGATAACAAGTACTCGAAAGGCGGAAAGAATGATATGTCTGAGAGTGGGGTACACAATAAAAAAATAAAATTCTGATATCTTTCTTTGTTTATCCTTCTTGATCTATATTACTAACAAGATATATATAGTGGTCTACTCTTGCCAATGTCTGATGATTTAGATATATATTACCTCTGATGTTTTTTTCCCATTATTTGTGTTTTATCTCTGTTGATTTCAAGACCTATTCTTTCTGCCATGGATGGTAGGGTATAAGTTGATATTGTCACTTAAAAGCACTATATCATCTGCAAAGTCTAGATCTTGAAGGTAATTCTTGTTGTACCATTTAATGCCATCATTGGCTTTGCAACATTTATTCATTATGTAATGAATTATGCTGTCATAATATCTTAACTTTTTTTTCTACTCCAATGTGTTTAACTGCTCAATCCTTTTGGTTTCACCCCCACATGTCTATCCTCTACATGTCAAATTGCCTAACCTTGATCTATTCAGTTATGGAACATTCAAAATCCAGTGCAAACTGTGATTTTTCTCCCCTTGTACTCCAACATAATCATATATATCAATATTCTATAATCAAGTCAACTGGCTGTTTTAATTTATATATTTGTGTGTTTCTATTCATTATGGTTATGGAAGGCCCTGGTATCACTGCAAACAAATTAAGACTAATAATTGCTCCACCGCCCATGTCAGTGGAATCATCCGAATTAATATCTCATCTCCCAAACAAAGAAAGGTAGCGGCAGTCCCCATCATAGCAATCTCAGCACACGCCAAAAGACATAAGGCGAAATCACACAGAAAGTGAACACAGCCATCTGTTCCCCGTCATATGATATCATCATTCATCGTAAGTAATCGGAATATCGAAACACGATTAAAACGGATGAAACACACAGCTCACGGTGTGCACAAAACACTTAACCCAGTAGCTCCGGCAGCAAGCTAGACTTGGAATATGAGGAAACTGCAACAAGGAGCACATTTCAGACACAGCCTTTAATGGTTCCTGCCGTCTCTCCACCATATTGACTGGAAGTTGTCTTTTCATTGTTCCAGCAGAAGGCCTACTGAGTAGCCGCAGCATCATTTTGATTTTATGTTGCCTCTCACTATATAAAGCTATAACCATAAAATTTGTATCTACATATTTTTTTCCTCTGTCATCTTTTTATATTTTTACATCAGCCTCACATTTTTACATCTGCATCCCTTGACATCTAACTTCCTGAGCTTGGAGGATATATGTGTAAAATTTTGCCTGGCCTTTCCCTCACAGCTTGATTGAATCTTGCAGGGGTACTTGTCCTCTGCTAACATAAGCTCTTGGGATTGTCAAGGCATGCAAGTCTCCTCCAATGAGATATGAAAAAAAATATAGAAAAAAACATTATTTTAAAAATCTTTATATAGTAAAAGAGAAATGAAAAAAATAGAGAAAAAATTATTACATGAAGCTTTAACCATACAGTTTTTTTTCTATAATTTTATCTTTTTTCCTTACAATTAGCTTTAAATGCAGCTTCACATTTGTTTGTATTTATATGCATTTCTTTGCCCTGACTCTCCTCAAATGACAAAGCACATACACAGAAGAAACTATTTAACCTCACCCAAGACTAAATCTCAAAGCTTGATTCTTGGCAGTCAAGACAACCACATTGTCTTGTCTTAGGCGCAATAAAAGTCTTCTATTGAAATATATTCAGAAGAACTCATCATGTATTTTATACATTTCTGCAGAAACTTTCATTGTAATAGTCATGCATCGATATACTAATTCAATGTTCATTATTGAAAACCGAAGAAAAAAGAAAATAATATTAAGCTAGGGAGGGTAAAAAGAGCACAGGCCACTTCACATAAAAATATTAAAGCTTAAAACTTTGAGAATTAAAATTCTTCTCACCACAATAGTGGTAATGTGTGCTGTATCCTTTGTTTTTACTGAGATGTTCGTATAAATTTCTATGAAAATAAAAACATGTTCAAAAGAGAAACATGATTGTCATCATAGAGGTAGAAGACAAAAAATTCAGGTTATTTTATTGCTTTGTAATCTAATCTGATATAAATCATTTGTTTCCTCTCAATCTCTTTTCTAGAATTATTAACGTTGAATGAACGAGAAACAGATGATGCAGTCAAAAAAATTGTAGAAAAGATGAAAGAATTTGAAAGAAAGATTGCTGGTCTTTTTGGAAGTAAGTTTCAGGAAATATTTTGTGTTGTTAATTGGGACGTGAGAATCAGTGGAATCATGGATGGCTGAATTAACAGAGATATAGAAACAATTTGAGACAATGAGATAAAATGAATTTTAATTTGTCACAAACAAGATGGTGCATTTGATGTCATTACTGGTTCCCCATAACTTGTCATGCCGGGTATTTCTGTGGGTCATATCTGTGTTCTTAGTGTGCTAAGAGTGTTGCAGTCTTGTAGTATATGCTCTGTAGTTTGTTTGAATGTTTTTCAGTCACATGTTGCAGTTATTGAGTCCTATCTCGTGTAGGTGTGCTCTGAGGCCACAATGGCTTGAGTCTAAATAACTTGGTCTGCTCGTGTCTGCTGAGTTTCTTGCAGTTGTCGTGTTCTGGCTCATATTTTCCATGTACCTCCCTCCGTTCTGTTTTCCTAGCTTGTTGTAGATGGACAAGTCAGCCTATGACAACCCGCACTATCAAAGCAAGAGATAGAGTGGAATGGCTCTCCATTCTAGCCAACCTTCCATGCGGAGATGGCATTAATTGATGATGATGATGATGAGCTTGTTTCAGAATTGTTTTTAAAAATGCAGTTGATCATAGACAAATATAATCACCAACACCATACTCCACATAATCCTATCAAGGCATGGATGAAACCTTTACTTTTAGCTGCTTGATCTTGTTTGGAGTACTTCATATGACCAGTTAAAGATACTGCACAGTCATAAATGCATATTTTCAGACTATTCCTAATATCTTCTACATATGATTGGTATTCAGCTTTCTTAACATGTTCATTAAATTTGCTTCTGAATAGACTTATTGAGTTATTAGCGGGTCATTATCATTGAACTCCGAATATATCCATAGGTGCTCAGATCCCCTCCTCAGCAAGTCTCGAAGTGTCCAGCGACTGACGACTCCAGTTCTGTGTTGGTTAATTAGTCTTCTTACACACCCATTAAGTTTCTCGTTTCTGGCTGTGCCCATCTTAACTCCCATCTCTTTCATTCGAAGGAGTGATGTGGACTTATGGTTATCGAAGTCCTGTGTCTTTCCAACTTCCCGGAGGGCATTGATGATGTGCGCCCAATCCATTGGTTGACCGTCCTCAACAATAGCACAGCTAGCCAACTTGTCTGCTCTTTCATTTCCTCATACTCCAGCATGTCCTGGGACGTAGACAAAAATGACCTTACATATTTTTTTACTTCTGCAATGACTCTACCCATTGCCTATGTACAGATCCCGCCTCCACTTTTCGTATCGTGCTCATCGAATCACTCAGTATACAATGACTCTGAATAGACTTGTTTTTCGGTAGTTTAGTTACCACTATATTGATTTTTGGCTTTTGTGGCTCTCTTGATGTATTTGAGTGTTTAGTATTTACTTTTATTTTGCTGATGACAAAGTGTTTCATCTGTGTTGAAATCTGCTCTGGGATCTTGTAATTTTGACATTGATAAGGTTGTATCTGTGGATGAGTAAAAAAATGAGTTGGTGCCAGCAGCCCATCTTGGGTGGTGCCATGTTATTTGTGGCCTTTCTCAGCATTATAAAAGGTCTTAGCTGCAGTTTACAATGCCTTCATAATTAGTATCCTCCTTATTGGGAGCGAATCTTGGACAACTTATACAAAGCAGGAGAGAAGGCTAAACGAATTCCATATGCGATGTCTGCACCTTATTCTTGGTATCACCTGGAAGAATAAAGTGATAAATGTGGAGGTCATGACTCGCACAGGCCTCCCGAACATCTACACTCTGCTCAAATAAAGTAGGTTGCGCTGGCTTTACCATGTACACCATATGAAAGATGGCTGAATACCAAAAGATATACTCTACAGACAATTGGCAGATGGCAAAAGGACTAGAGGGATCCAAAACTTTGATTTTTAGACGTGTATAAACGCGACATGAAAATTCTGAACATAAACCTTACAGCCCGGGAAGAAATAGCTACAGACCGCGATCTTTGGAAACACACTCTAAAGCTCCAACTCAAACAAAAAGCAGACAGATTTAAAGAAAAAGAGAAACATGGTGAAAGAAAAGAGAAAATAATATTTCTAGGGGCGCTGGAAAATCCATAGTCAACTATGACTGACAGAGGTTACTATACTATAGTTGCAGATGTGTGGTTATGTAAAGAAAATTCTAGGAATTGTTGACCATTATTATTTTGCTAATACCATTTTGACTCCCTCATGTGGGAAACAACAGGTAAGAGGAGAAGAGGACGACACCTGAGAGACACTGAGAAGAACATTGACAAGAGAGGCAAGAACAGCAGGAATCCGCTCCCTCAATGAGATAGAGTTGCTTCTACAGAACAGGGACAAATGGCAAGATTTGATAAAATATCTTTAAAAGAATTGAAAACTGCTAGAACAAAATTTCAGATAAGAGAAGGAATATCTTGGTCTACCCCTATGGGCCGGCTACGGCTCGAAAGGTCAATGGATGGATGGATGGTGGATGTTGACTCTGGCAGATGTTAGACAGGAAAGCTGGTCAGATCCTGTGCGTTCAATGAGGTATTCTAAAATGTGAAACTGAGGGACCAGTTGGTCTGGACAAGATGCCGATCTCTAGACAGAGAGGATGTGAGTTCAAATCCCAGCTGCATCAATTGGGATTTTTATTTATGATTTATTTCTATGAAACCTCCTGGTCTCAGCAGTGAGGCCCAGCTTGAAATGTCAATTACTCATCGACAGAAAAAAATATGAGTACCTCCGAAGACGAAGTTATCTGCATATATGGTGAGGGACCCCTGTGCAAACGGCTCCCAGGGAAAAGCGATTAACACACAAAATTAAGTTTCTAGTCTCTAGGGACTTCGCTAGAGGTGAAAGCTGGTGAAAGTCAATGTGGTCTATTTTATAAATATATCTGTCTCTCAACAAGTCTAGTTTATCGAGTCCAGTGCACAAGGTCCTTACGCTCAAAATGCCAAGTTTGAAAGAAGTATTTTCTTATCTCATTGTTATTTGCTTGCTTTGCCTGGACAATTTATTATAAAACTATTGCTTTTCTTAGCAACTAGTTCTCTGGAATATTAAGCAGTTGTAAGGGGAGGGGGGGGTATAAGTGCACATCAATAACAGAGCTGAAAGCTATTCAAAAACCATAGCTGATGGCTTGTGCCAAAATCAGTGAACCAGAAATATATAGATCCTAGTCCACCTCTCCACAGTGCCCTTATAAACAAGGTAACTAGTCTAATCTGACCAAGTGAGTAGATATTGAGAGTCAAAAACACTGTGCTGAAGTCGGATATGTTGGGTTGAAAGGTATAAATATTTCAGCTCTTCTGCAAACTACAACACGTTGCATCTATGCCAATATAACATTTTTTATGTTATAAAAATGAATAGTTTATTTTAGTAGTTGTTGGAGTAATACAAGTAAGAGATGGAGAAGTTGTTGGAGTAATACAAGTAAGAGATGGAGAAGTAGTTGTTGGAGTAATACAAGTAAGAGATGGAGAAGTAGTTGTTGGAGTAATACAAGTAAGAGATGAAGTAGTTGTTGGAGTAATACAAGTAAGAGATGGAGAAGTTGTTGGAGTAATACAAGTAAGAGATGGAGAAGTAGTTGTTGGAGTAATACAAGTAAGAGATGGAGAAGTAGTTGTTGGAGTAATACAAGTAAGAGATGAAGTAGTTGTTGGAGAAATACAAGTAAGAGATGGAGAAGTTGTTGTTGGAGAAATACAAGTAAGAGATGGAGAAGTAGTTGTTGGAGTAATACAAGTAAGAGATGGAGAAGTTGTTGGAGTAATACAAGTAAGAGATGGAGAAGTAGTTGTTGGGATAATACAAGTAAGAGATGGAGAAGTAGTTGTTGGAGTAATACAAGTAAGAGATGGAGAAGTAGTTGTTGGAGAAATACAAGTAAGAGATGGAGAAGTTGTTGTAGGAGAAATACAAGTAAGAGATGGAGAAGTAGTTGGAGAAATACAAGTAAGAGATGGAGAAGTAGTTGTTGGAGAAATACAAGTAAGAGATGGAGAAGTAGTTGTTGGAGAAATACAAGTAAGAGATGGAGAAGTAGTTGGAGAAATACAAGTAAGAGATGGAGAAGTTGTTGTTGGAGAAATACAAGTAAGAGATGGAGAAGTAGTTGTTGGAGAAATACAAGTAAGAGATGGAGAAGTAGTTGTTGGAGAAATACAAGTAAGAGATGGAGAAGTAGTTGGAGAAATACAAGTAAGAGATGGAGAAGTTGTTGTCGGAGAAATAGAAGTAAGAGATGGAGAAGTAGTTGTTGGGATAATACAAGTAAGAGATGGAGAAGTAGTTGTTGGAGTAATACAAGTAAGAGATGGAGAAGTAGTTGTTGGAGTAATACAAGTAAGAGATGGAGAAGTAGTTGTTGGAGTAATACAAGTAAGAGATGGAGAAGTAGTTGTTGGAGTAATACAAGTAAGAGATGGAGAAGTAGTTGTTGGAGAAATACAAGTAAGAGATGGAGAAGTAGTTGTTGGAGAAATACAAGTAAGAGATGGAGAAGTAGTTGGAGAAATACAAGTAAGAGATGGAGAAGTTGTTGTCGGAGAAATACAAGTAAGAGATGGAGAAGTAGTTGTTGGAGAAATAGAAGTAAGAGATGGAGAAGTAGTTGTTGGGATAATACAAGTAAGAGATGGAGAAGTAGTTGTTGGAGTAATACAAGTAAGAGATGGAGAAGTAGTTGTTGGAGTAATACAAGTAAGAGATGGAGAAGTAGTTGTTGGAGTAATACAAGTAAGAGATGGAGAAGTAGTTGTTGGGATAATACAAGTAAGAGATGGAGAAGTAATTGTTGGGATAATACAAGTAAGAGATGGAGAAGTAGTTGTTGGGATAATACAAGTAAGAGATGGAGAAGTAGTTGTTGGGATAATACAAGTAAGAGATGGAGAAGTAGTTGTTGGAGTAATACAAGTAAGAGATGGAGAAGTAGTTGTTGGAGAAATACAAGTAAGAGAAGGTGAAGTAGTTGTTGGAGAAATACAAGTAAGAGATGGAGAAGTAGTTGTTGGAGAAATACAAGTAAGAGATGGAGAAGTAGTTGTTGGAGAAATACAAGTAAGAGATGGAGAAGTAGTTGTTGGGATAATACAAGTAAGAGATGGAGAAGTAGTTGTTGGGATAATACAAGTAAAAGATGGAGAAGTAGTTGTTGGGATAATACAAGTAAGAGATGGAGAAGTAGTTGTTGGAGTAATACAAGTAAGAGAAGGAGAAGTAGTTGTTGGAGAAATACAAGTAAGAGATGGAGAAGTAGTTGTTGGAGTAATACAAGTAAGAGATGGAGAAGTTGTTGTTGGAGTAATACAAGTAAGAGATGGAGAAGTAGTTGTTGGAGTAATACAAGTAAGAGATGGAGAAGTAGTTGTTGGAGTAATACAAGTAAGAGATGGAGAAGTAGGTGTTGGAGTAATACAAGTAAGAGATGGAGAAGTAGTTGTTGGAGTAATACAAGTAAGAGATGGAGAAGTAGTTGTTGGAGTAATACAAGTAAGAGATGGAGAAGTTGTTGGAGTAATACAAGTAAGAGATGGAGAAGTAGTTGTTGGAGTAATACAAGTAAGAGATGGAGAAGTAGTTGCAAAATGAACATATCTGTTCTTTGTGAACTTATTCAAAATGATACCAGAAAGTGAGCACAAGGAGAGAAAGAATTTTCTTTAGTAAAAATGATATATTTTGGTACTTAAAGAATGTTTAAGAAATTTATTACATATTGTGAATGCAATTACTTTCTTTGTCTCCTGTGTGGTGGTATTATATTTTCCTAATTTTCAGAACTAAAAATGCCAGAGATGGAAACTCTCTTAAAAGATATTCCTAAAAACTCAAAAGGGATCCAGTATGGCCAGTGGACAGTGAAAGTTAAAAATGCTGTTCTATCATTACCCAGGACTGAGAGAGGAAGTAAAAGAAATGGATGGAAGAGACTTTTGATCATTCTTGCAGACTATCTGTCAGTGAGTGAACAATTTTTTAGTTCTCTTATTCTTATTAGATTGTATTTTGGTATTCTTCATTTGTAATTCTTACTAATCTTATTGCTTTTTTCTTGACATCAGTCATATTTACCAGCCCTTTCATATACCTATTATATCATTAATATTGTGACTGTATAACTTGGTAAATGTATGAGAAATACACTGACAACATTTTTGTTTTGCAAACCCAACTAGTGTCTGTTATCCATCCATCCATCCATCCATCCATCCATCCATCCATCCATCCATCCATCCATCCATCCATCCATCCATCCATTGACCTTTTGAGCCATGGCCGGCCCATAGGGCATAGACCCAGATACTTGTTTTCTTTTTCTAAATTTTTTCTTTCTAGCAGTCTCAATCCTTGCAAAGGTCTTTTATGAAATCTCGCCATTTGTTTCTGTTCTGTGAAAACAACTCTATCTCATTGAAGAGCCAATTCCTGCTTCTTTTCTCTCTGATGTTCTTCTCTGTGTCTCTCTGGGTTGGCCTCTTTTCCTCCTACCTGTTGTTTCCCATATGAGGGCTTGTTTTGTTATTGTTATTATCTCTTCTCATCACATGTCCAACATATGACCATCGTCTTTTCTTTATTACTGAAGATATTAGTGGTTGATTGGTGATTTCTCTAATTTCCTCGTTTGTTTTGAATTCGTTCCACGCTATACCAAGTATTTTCCTTAGATATTTATTTTCAAATGCGTTCAACTTTGTTTCTATGTCTCTTGTTGTTTTCCAGCTCTCACATGCGTACGTAAGAGTTGATAGTCTATTATGATATCAGTATTATGCAGCATCCTTTGGGCTTTTGTTTATATGATGTTTCCAACAGTATTTAGTAAATAATGAATGATATAGCAAGGCTGACTTTTGTAGCAGTTTAGAGAAGAAAGAAAAGGAAAGGAGCCCCATCACACTATTTGGTGTATAGGGAATATGGTGTTAGTGCGCATATGTTTTAGACCTCCGGCACATTATATTTGGGGTGATGTGGTCAGGGTTTCCAGTTCTGGTTCAAAATAGAGAAATTGTTTTTCTTAATCTTCCTATGGACGGTTAATTGATGGTTTAACAAATTGTCATCATAAAACATCTATTGTTATTGAAACAGAAATCTTGACTCTAAAATAGCAATTGGTCATATGTTGACCATGTGATAAGAAGAGACAATAAAAGAATCGCAAAACAAGTCCTCAAATAGGAACCAGTGGATTAAAGAAAAAAGAGGCAGACCTAGAGAAACACTAAAAAGAAGATTAAAGTGAGAGGCAACAACAGCAGGCTTTAGCTCCCTTGCCAAAATTGAGCAACTTGCCTAGAACAGAGCTATGTGGTAAGACACAATGCAGAGCCTGTGCAAGGTCTGATAGTTGAAAGATCATCAGACACAAGAGATAGGACAGGACAGGACAGGATAGATAGATAGATGTGGTCAGCATTATGCCCATGCTCCTTTTGATTCCCAGAAATAATCTGGCGCTCATTTTAAATTGCGTGAGACTGGAAGCTGTCAATCAGGATTGAATCCAATCTCTTCTCTATCCAATCATATAGGGAATATAGTGTTAGTGACCATAAATTTTACAGACATTCAGCACATGATTTTTGGGGTAATGTGGTCGGTATTACGCCCGTGCTGCTTTACTTTCCTATAAAAAAAATCAGGTACCCATTAAAGGCTGGGTGAACCGAAAGCCGTTGGCTGGGATCGAACCCTACTTCTTGTCCTTTGTAGTCCAGTTCACTAACCACTGAGCTATCATGACTCCCCACCATTTCTTGGTAATCTGTTATAAGTTTTTATTTGCTAAATGTTGATTTAATATGTTTATCCCATGGTAATTGCCTACCTTACCTTTGTTTAATCTATCATCATCAAGTACCAGGCTTGCTGGCATAGGTGATCATGCCTCTCCATAACTTTCGATCTCGACAGTTATTTATCATTTCTGTTGTTGACCTTCTGCCAAGCCATTCTCTTAAGCTTTCTGGTATCTTTTCTCTTTGCTTCCCTCAATCTCTTCGACCCTCAATTTTCCCAGTTATGTACTATATATTCCAGGTGTTCCCTTCTCATTACAAGGCCAAAAAATGATGATTGTTTCTTCCTAATATTGGAAATTAGCTCTGTTTTTGCTTTGGCCTCCTTCAGAACATTTTGATTACTCTTCTTAGCTGTCCACGGTATTCTAAACATTCTTCTGTAAAACCACATTTCTACAGACTCCAGTGATTTTATTCTCTGTTGTTCTGTTGTCCATGATTCACATCCATATGTTAAGACTGGCTTTACGTAACATTTAAGAATTCTTTCTTGTTTTTATTGTTAAAAATGGATTGCATAGTATCTTCCTCATTTTTTGGAAAGCTGCTTTTGCCTGAGCCATTCTGCATCTCATCTCTTTTGTACATCTTCCGTCTGAGGTTAACAAAGTTCCCAAATATTTAAATTTATTTACCTATTTTAATATTGTTCCACTTGTCTTTATTGTGCATTGAGGTGATGTCTTTTTCTTTGTTGTTACCAATACTTCTGTCTTTTTGCTATTAAGGCTGAGTCCTTTATTTTTTCTTTCTTTCACTATAATGTCTAACATTTCTTGTAACTCATTTTCACTCTTAGCGATTAAGACTGTATCATCAGCAAACCTTAGATTATTTATATTATGACCTCCGATTGTTATTCTATGCATTTAATTCTTACATCACTGCAAAAATTAAAAAAGTTTGCAGAAAGATACAATTAATCTGAGTACATAATGATCTTTTGACTATTGTGAAGAAGCACCAAATGAAATGGCGTGGCCTTGTATCTTGATCATCTGTTCTAAAAATATCATTCTGCGGGGAAATGTGAAAGGTGTGAGAAGGAGAGGTAGGCAGAGAAAATATGGGAAACCAACATAAACAAAATAGACAGGCCTAGACTATGTAGAGTTCCAAAGATTGACAGAAGATAGAGAGAAAAGGAGAAGATTGACTTAATCTGTCAGTGGTGCCTCCATGACCACCCCCACCCCCCGGCTTTGGGGTGAAGAAGCCGCTGCATAAACCATGCCTAACCTTTATTTTTAGGTATCAAGAAATGAGCTGATGGCATGGAATGATATCGGCACTAATAAAGTATGCACATTATATTTCATAGTATAAGAAGTATCATAATATAATGGAATGCTAAGGTTTTGACAAAAGAAATCATAAACACCACTAGAGACAATACAAGAAGATGTTGCTAAATGACAGATTTATAGCCAGATTGTTTTTATGATGCTAATATAGTCATGAGTCATGTTTTTTTTTTTCTCTAGACGTATAATATTGCCCTTGAGCTGCATGACCTGGTTCTACTGAGACATGTCATGGAATATTTGAACAAGTGCTTTCAGCAGTACAAAGAGAACAAGAACTGCACACAGGATGAGTACTCCTACTTTGAGTCATTTTCTGGTATGTCAATTGTTTAGTGAACATTATGTTCGCTTTCTACTTTTTTTCTAAATTTCTCTGACAATTACTTCCCTTTACATCCACCTTTAAATGGATGTTATACATACACAGATGCATTGAATTCTGATTTACAGTAAACTGTGAAGTCTGCACTTTTCAGTTCAACACTTCCAACTTCAGCATTGCGTTTGTGGCTACTGGGTCAGTTCCCCTCTCTGGCTCCATTCAGCTGGCCAGGGCGATTTAGTTTTCCAGGACCGCCAATGAAAGCTGGAGAAGAGTCTTTGATCAATTCTGGCTCACTGATTCTGATGTAAACAGACTGCTATGAGTTGTTGACCATTTTCAGTCACGATGTTGTTGGACTTCATGGGCCCAAACTTTGACCTGACACACTAGGATCTTTATGTCTATGGTTTATCAATAATAGGGATCTTTTGGTCTACGGTTTATCAACCACAAAGATCTGTCAGTCTTTGGTTTATCAACCACAAAGATCTGTCAGTCTATGGTTTATCAACCACAAAGATCTGTCAGTCTATGTTTTATCAACCACAAAGATCTGTCAGTCTTTGGTTTATCAACCACAAAGATCTGTCAGTCTATGGTTTATCAACCACAAAGATCTGTCAGTCTATGGTTTATCAACCACAGAGATCTTTCAGTCTATGGTTTATCAACCACAAAGATCTGTCAGTCTTTGGTTTATCAACCACAAAGATCTGTCAGTCTTTGGTTTATCAACCACAAAGATCTGTCAGTCTATGGTTTATCAACCACAAAGATCTGTCAGTCTATGGTTTATCAACCACAGAGATCTGTCAGTCTATGGTTTATCAACCACAGGGATCTTTCAGTCTATCATGTATCAACCACAGAGATCTGTCAGTCTATGGTTTATCAACCACAGGGATCTCTTTGTCTTTGGTTTACTCACCTGACACATAAGGATCTTATTGTCTATGGTTTATTTATTACACTTTTGTTTTTTTGTTACTTTTGACACATGCATTAACAAAATGACGTACCTATAACACATGTTAAGTTTTGTCATGTGTAACACATATATTTAATAATGTCCCCATCAAGGCCAGCTCCTTGTCATGGGGATGGGGTTTAGCAGTGACCAGGGGACTGAAAACCAAGACTGGCCAGGCCTTCCTACACACCAGCAAGACCACAGTCTACTCTAGCAAGTCAAAACTGGCCAGACCTTCCTACACGCCAACAAGACCACAGTCTACTCTAGTAAGTCAAGACTGGCAAGACCTTCCTGCACCCCAGCAAGACCACAGTCAACTCTAGCAAATAAAGACTGACCAGACCTTCCTACACCCCAGCAAGACCACAGTCAACTCTAGCAAATAAAGACTGACCAGACCTTCCTACACCCCAGCAAGACCACAGTCAACTCTAGCAAATAAAGACTGACCAGACCTTCCTACACCCCAGCAAGACCACAGTCAACTCTAGCAAATAAAGACTGACCAGACCTTCCTACACTAAAGTAAGACCACAGTCTACTCTAGCAAGTCAAGACTGGCAAGACCTTCCTACACCCAACAAGACCACAGTCTGCTCTAGCAAGTCAAGACTGGCCAGACCTTCCTACACTAAAGTAAGACCACAGTCTACTCTAGCAAGTCAAGACTGGTCAGACCTTCCTACACCCCAACAAGACCACAGTCTACTCTAGCAAGTCAAGACTGGCAAGACCTTCCTACACCCCAACAAGACCAGTCTACTCTAGCAAGTCAAGACTGACCAGACCTTCCTACACTAAAGTAAGACCACAGTCAACTCTAGCAAGTCAAGACTGGTCAGACCTTCCTACACTAAAGTAAGACCACAGTCAACTCTAGCAAGTCAAGACTGGTCAGACCTTCTTACACTAAAGTAAGACCACAGTCTACTCTAGCAAGTCAAGACTGGCAAGACCTTCCTACACTAAAGTAAGACCACAGTCTACTCTAGCAAGTCAAGACTGACCAGACCTTCCTACACTAAAGTAAGACCACAGTCTACTCTAGCAAGTCAAGACTGACCAGACCTTCCTACACTAAAGTAAGACCACAGTCAACTCTAGCAAGTCAAGACTGACCAGACCTTCCTACACTAAAGTAAGACCACAGTCAACTCTAGCAAGTCAAGACTGGCCAGACCTTCCTACACTAAAGTAAGACCACAGTCAACTCTAGCAAGTCAAGACTGGTCAGACCTTCCTACACTAAAGTAAGACCACAGTCAACTCTAGCAAGTCAAGACTGGCCAGACCTTCCTACACTAAAGTAAGACCACAGTCAACTCTAGCAAGTCAAGACTGGTCAGACCTTCCTACACTAAAGTAAGACCACAGTCTACTCTAGCAAGTCAAGACTGACCAGACCTTCCTACACTAAAGTAAGACCACAGTCAACTCTAGCAAATAAAGACTGACCAGACCTTCCTACACTAAAGTAAGACCACAGTCTACTCTAGCAAGTCAAGACTGGCAAGACCTTCCTACACCCAACAAGATCACAGTCTGCTCTAGCAAATAAAGACTGACCAGACCTTCCTACACTAAAGTAAGACCACAGTCAACTCTAGCAAGTCAAGACTGGTCAGATCTTCCTACACTAAAGTAAGACCACAGTCTACTCTAGCAAGTCAAGACTGACCAGACCTTCCTACACTAAAGTAAGACCACAGTCAACTCTAGCAAGTCAAGACTGACCAGACCTTCCTACACTAAAGTAAGACCACAGTCAACTCTAGCAAATAAAGACTGACCAGACCTTCCTACACTAAAGTAAGACCACAGTCTACTCTAGCAAGTCAAGACTGACCAGACCTTCCTACACTAAAGTAAGACCACAGTCTACTCTAGCAAGTCAAGACTGACCAGACCTTCCTACACTAAAGTAAGACCACAGTCAACTCTAGCAAGTCAAGACTGGTCAGACCTTCCTACACTAAAGTAAGACCACAGTCTACTCTAGCAAGTCAAGACTGGTCAGACCTTCCTACACTAAAGTAAGACCACAGTCAACTCTAGCAAGTCAAGACTGGTCAGACCTTCCTACACTAAAGTAAGACCACAGTCAACTCTAGCAAGTCAAGACTGACCAGACCTTCCTACACTAAAGTAAGACCGCAGTCAACTCTAGCAAGTCAAGACTGACCAGACCTTCCTACACCCCAACAAGATCACAGTCTGCTCTAGCAAGTTAAGGTGCTGAAGACAGAGGCAACTAGTCAAGAGGTGCACCACAGCAATGGGAGATGTAAAACAGAGATGAGATTATCATAGATAGATGCTGTATTGTAAAAAAGAATGAAAATAATATTATGCAACCAGTTTTTGACAAGAGAAGTGAAGAGTCAGTTTTGATATATGGAAGTGAATCTTGGACAATAGAGAAGAAGATTGTTGGAGGTCACAGAAATGTTTCTACTGAAGAAATTTGAAAATTCTTTAGACAACTTAAACTTAAAAGAGTAACAGAGATGTTCTAGATGAAACCATAAAAAAGAAAAAACTGAATACCAGTTTCATAATCATCACTGTTGGAATTGTCTCCCGTGATGGATAATCTGAAGTTTTCTCTGTCATGTGTGGGATAATCTGAATTTTTCTCTGTCCTGTGTGGGATAATCTGAAGTTTCTCTGTCCTGTGTGGGATAATCTGAAGTTTCTCTGTCATGTGTGGGATAATCTGAATTTTTCTCTGTCCTGTGTGGGATAATCTGAAGTTTCTCTGTCCTGTGTGGGATAATCTGAAATTTTCTCTGTCCCGTGTTGGATATCCAGCATCAGCTGTTGTCAATCCTAGCGTGTCTGTGATATCCTGCACTCATCTTCTTCTAGGTTTTCCTCTCCCCTGTTTACCTGAAACTATGCCTTCCATAATTATCTTCTCTAGGCCATTATGTCATTTTACACAACCATGCATACATATTCTGTTGTATGTCCCATACAGAAAAGAATAGGCACATACTGAACAGTTTATTTATTTTTCTGTTGAATTCTCTTTAGAACTTCAGGAGCAGCTGAAAGATAAGCTTGATGCAGAGAACCCAAATCTCACACTTTTGAAAAAATGTCTGTTGAAGAACCTCGTAAAGAGAGGTGAAGCTTCGCGTGGCATAATTTTTGTGAGAACTCGAACTCTAGCTTATACTTTGGCATTATGGTTAAACAATTGTGGGGACAAAGAGATTGAAGCTTTTGGTGCTGAAGTTTTAACTGGATCTTCAGCATCAGCAGCTAATGGAGGTATGCTTTGTCATTTTATTTTTGTTTTTATCAACTAAAACAGAATATTGCAAACTTAACCCTTTAAGTACATAAGGCTTTTATCAATGCAAGAGATTTCAAAGATAAAATCTTTCATGGACCTTATGGTTTTAAATATCAATCTATACTCTTTATCTTTATCTAACATAACATATTGTGTATTAATTTGTAGATAATTGAATAAGGAATTATATTTCATTTACAAAAAGATGCCTCAAGACATGTGGAAAGAACATTGGAGGATAAATGACCACCAAACAAAAAAATAAATAAATGTAAAATTTAGATTATTATTGCCAACTTGCCATCATAAATGTTGGATCAAAGTAATCCAATACAAATTATTTTGCAAAAAAATTAAATAAATTAGTAATATGTCATCAAGCAGCCTTGAAAGGTTTATTAATGTAGCATAAAAATAACTGATCTTTTGTCATCAGAAATCATGATGTATTGATTTCCTCCTCGCTGTAATCTTTTTGATTACAAGTATCCAACATGAGATTATTTTTTTCTTAAATCCAGATCAAATTTGCTGCAAAAAATTGCTCCTATTGTTATTTAGATTTTGGTTATTTGGTTATGGAAAGCCCCGGTATCAGATTTTGATTATTTGGTTATGGAAAGCCCCAGTATCAGATTTTGGTTATTTGGTTATGGAAAGCCCCAGTATCAGATTTTGGTTATTTGGTTATGGAAAGCCCCAGTATCAGATTTTGGTTATTTGGTTATGGAAAGCTCTGGTATCAAATTTTGATTATTTGGTTATGGAAAGCTCCGGTATCACTGCAAACAAATTAAAATCCATAATTGCTCAACCGCCTGTGCCAGCGTAATCATCCGAATTAATATCTCATCTCCCAAACAAAGAAAGGTAACTGTAGTCCCCATCATAGCAGTCTCAGCACACGCCAAAAGAAATAAGGCGAAACCGTGCAGAAAGTGAACACAGCCAACTATTCCCTGTCATACGATATCATCATCCATCGTAAACAATTGGAATATCGAAACATGATCAAAACGGATGAGACACACAGCTCACAGTGTGCACAGAGCACTTAACTCAGTAGCTCCTGCAACAAGCTGGACTTGGAATATGAGGAAACTGCAACAAGAAACACTTTTCATGCATAGCCTTCAATGGTTCCTGCCGCCTATCCACCATATACCGGATGTTCACGTCCTCTTGAAAATGATGATCGTCGTATTTTTTAAAAATGTATAGCGCTTGATGATGTTAGGCCATCGTTGTTGACTCCAATTCCGAACATACAGACACACAGTTCGTCATCAGATTATCCCCGTCGCACATCAAACAACCTGTTGTTACTTAGATATTATTATTCAAAACATTTTTAGAAAGTTAATTTACTGGCTTTTTCAGCTGTCATCATTTGAATTTCTTTCCTTCCTCTCTCCCTCCCATCCTTCCTTCCTCCCTCCTTTCCTTCCTTCCTTATTTTGTAAAATTCTCTTTTTCAGAGTTACTTTAAGTATAATATAATGGACTGGAATATTAGATATATTTTTGTACTGTAAACACTCTCTTTTGCTAAGGAATGACAAGTGTTCAGCAGGCTGCAGCTATCCAGAATTTTGAAACTGGAGAGTTCAAGATTCTTGTGGCAACATCTGTTGCTGAGGAAGGCATTGATATACCAGAATGCAACTTGGTGATCAAGTACAATCACGTAGGCAATGAAGTTGCATACATACAAGCTAAAGGTCTGTTTTATTCTAACATCTAATTAAATTGTTGCATCAACAATATAACAAAATGAAAACATTGAGTTATTGAGTTATTTGCGGGTCATCATCATTGCACTCCAAACATGTCCATAGGTGCTCAGATCCCCTCCTCAGCAATTCCCTCAGTGTCCAGCGACTGACGACTCCAGTTCTATATTGGTTGATAAGTCTTCTTACATGGCCACTAAGTTTCTCATTTCTGGCTGTGCCCATCTTAACTCCCATTTCCATCATCCGAAGAAGTGACATGGATCTGTGTTTGTCGAAGTCCTGTGCAGTTCCCACATCTCGGAGGGCATTGATCATGTCTGCCTGATCCATTGGTTGCCCGTCCTCAACGACAGCGCAGCTAGCCAACCTGTCCACTCTTTCATTTCCCCATACTCCCGCATGTCCAGGGACATAGACAAAGGTGACCTTACGTATTTGGATTTCTGCAACGACTCTACCCATTGCATGCGTACAGAGCCCGCCTCCACTTTTTTTATCATGCTCATCGAATCACTCAGTATACATGCATGGGTGTAGTCTTGTGACTCTAACCATTTGAATGCCTTGGTCACTGCCATCGCCTCCATTGTCATGCTACTCGTGGTCATGACATATGCACCACTGTCCTCCTTGACTATTCTGCTTGCCGAGCATGCTGTAAATGCCCATGCACTTCTTTGGTGGCGTCTTACAGATCCGTCTGTATAGATGACTGCTGCATCTTTCTCATCGGTGTTATCGCAGATGAGACCGTTGACCTCAGCATTAACCACGACTGGGTTCTGTTCCCTACTTTTCCTGTAGAGTGTGACAATACATGAGAAAGTCCCCTTGAATGACGAGGCACCGGTATCCACTCCTCACCAATGCTGATATTGGTAAGCCCACAGACCTGTTTGATGACATCTTCTGCTCGGCCCACCCATGATTTGCCTCTTTTTAGCCTGGCACCTTTCTCTGTGTTGAGCACATGCTGCAATGGATGCTCTGTATCTGTACTAATCTTCAGGTATGCTCATGCTCTCCAGATCTTGATTCTGTCATCCATGGTTGGAAAGTCAAGAAGATACCTCATTGCTACACAGGGAGTGTCCCTCGTACATCCCAGGATAATGCGCATGGCTTCATTTTGTATTTTCTCCAGCCTATCAATTTGAGTCGTACTGACAGTAAGAATTGCCAGGGCATACTCATCTAAATAAATCAATATTCTAAGTTAATTCAACAAAATGATCCATTTTTGCAATCTAATGTTCTGTGCTTAATAGGAACTTAAGCTAAGTTTGTCATCAGGTAAAGTGTTCTTTGCAGAATGTTGCGTTCATCACAGCCTGTCTGATAGAATCTCTGTCTCTAGCCAGATCTCTCACAGAATGTTGCATTCATCACAACCTGTCTGATAGAATCTCTGTCTCTAGCCAGATCTTCCACTTCTTCTTTTGCCATGTTCAAGGTCTCTATGATTTCTTTTAACCATCTTCTTTTTGGTCTGCTCCTAGTGCATCTTCCAGGAACAAAGCCTTCCATTATTTTTGTTCTTTCTAGCCTGCTGTGCCTTTTGATGTGGCCACAGTATTTTAATTTCCTCTATAGAATGGTGTTTATAAGTCAGTTCTTTTTAATGTTTTAAGTCTTTTAATGTGTCTTCATTGCTCTTTTCTTTCTTGCTATTTACGAGTTTGTTCGTGATTCACAATCATATGTTACTATTGGGAAGATACATGCCCTCAGTAATTTTCATTTTACTGCCTTGCTGTAACCAAGTTAGAAATTAATAAAAACAAATAAATTATTTAATCAAATGAACTAATGTTCTAAATTAATTAAGCTTAAAAAATAATTTTTAAAAAAAAGACTAATGTTCCATTTAATCATTAACGCTTAGTTGTTTTGTCACTACTCCTTGGCACAGCGAGACTTCTCATGGCAAGGCACTGTGCCAAGGAATATGGGTTCAACTCTGCTTCGGACCATATATTGTTCTTTGTTTTTTTTTCTGTTGATTATTTGTAATTTTTTTTGAGCCACTGACAACCCCAGTTCTGTGTTGGTTTACCAATTTTCTTTGGCTCCCCATATATTGCTCTTATCTGGCATGACCCCTTTTGACTTGATGTTCTTGCAGTCATATTGGGGTTTTAGATTCACATTCATTACCCAAATCACTTACTCTATCAGCCTCCTTGAGAACATTTTTGAAATGCCAACCTGGTCATATGCTGTATCTTGTATATTTGTAAATAAATCTCAGTCCCAGAGAATTGTTGTTTAGCATACATTTCAAATGATATGAAAGGAGATGCAACTAAACAGGGATTTGTATCAAGCTTTATAAGAAGACAGCAACAGGGAACAGTTGGCTGTGTTCACTTTCTGCGCGGTTTCGCCTTATGTCTTTTGGCATGTGCTGAGACTGCTACGATGTGGACTACAGTTACCTTTCTTTATTTGGGAGATGAGATATTTGGATGATTATGCTGGCATGGGCAGTTGAGCAATTATGGATTTTAATTCATTTGCAGTGATACTGGGGCCTTCCATAACCAAATAACCAAGAAGATAGCATTAAAGATCTCAATGTGTCAATTACTAAGAATGGATGAAGAAAGACTTCCCCATCAGGCATTCATGTGGAAACCATCTGGTAAAAGAAAACAAGGAAGACCAAAAGAAACACTATGCAGAACAATTATTAGGGAAGGTTCAATTGTAACAGGCTATTTCTCCCGTTAACACCTTTGAACAATTTCCCTGCCAATCTGTAAGGCAGAAAGCTTGCTACGATCTGAGCCTCCACTCTACTTGAAGCTGGGAATATGTCTGGCAGAAAACTTGTTCCGATCTGAGCCCTTGAGTAGCCTCAACAAGATGCCTTGGAATACCAGCCCAGTTGCCTGATATAGCAGGTCACTGCCCAGAATAGCCGCCGCGCTTAACTCTCATCTCTCGGATGACACTTTTGACCAGTGATCGATTCTTGGTAGACTCCGCATTGTTACTCCCATTTGTTCATGGCACCCCAGCGTTCATTCATCGCTAGGGACAGACAATACAGCAAACAATTGACAAAGCATGTACTAACACCAGTGAAAAGTTCACACGACTGAAGTTTATTTATACAATGATCATCTCCCCTAGCAAGTTCATTAACACAATAGCAAAGTATGTGATAGCCTCTCACACTTCTCCTATCTCCCTCTCACAGTACATATGCAGGAATGCTGCCATTAACATTCCAAACAGCCCTTGGTGAGAACACTAACGCCCTAACAAAGTCTCTTCAGCTGGTTGTAGCTACCAGCTATAGCAATAATGTCTCTTCATATGTTTTTTAGCTACCGCTACTGCAATAATGTCTCTATATGGCTTACACACAGCCTATGATGACGAGAACACTCATATTCTAACAAAGCCTCTTCAAATGTTTGTAGCTACCTGCTACGGTAATAATGTCTCTTATGACTTCCACAAAGCCTATGATGACGATAACACTCATATTCTAACAAAGTCTCTTCAAATGTTTTGTAGCTACCACTACTGCAATAATGTCTCTTCATATTCTCTACCACTAACATAACTTGTGGACTAGTGCATACTTGCTAACTTCTACGAAACGCTACTCTGTTCCCCTTATTTTATGTTACGCTACACTACCTATTCTATCACTTCTCCTGGAATACATCTGACCAGCTCAACGGTCACACACTAACTAACCTGCTATCGACTGTCCGAACCCAACTCTCCCTGTTCCCGGTATCGTCTCTCACATAACATACAGTTGTCCGGAATGAACCATCGCCCCGTCTCAAATGATTTTGCCTACTTATTCTTTGTCTGAGCTTTCCTTTTTCCCCGCCAATCACAATTCATTTTACATCTACCCTTGTTTCTACATTGCCTACAGTTCTTGTGCCTCATGCCCCGTTCAGACTATCCACATTTCACGTCGATCAAGAGTTTCCCCCCTTCCTCTATTTTACTCCCAACCTTTATGTCCCCTTAATTTCTACTCCTCACTCACACTTTCTCGTCCTCTCCGTATCACTGCTACTACCCTGTTTCACAATCATGGGACTAAGAAATAGCCAGGACCTACAAGAACTAGCAGCATATCATCAATTGTGGAGAGCTTTGACTTCTTGCATGTGCCTTCTTTGGCCCAAGAGGAACTAATTAGCTTTGCCCTGATCTTTGATTTTGTGACTACTTTGGCTCTGCATTTAAGAATTAACCTCTGCATTTGTAGACTTTTCTTTCCATTGACCTATTTTCACTTTTCTGTGATTTTATTTGCAGTAAATGTGTACTTCTCCCTCTTTATATATATTACTGCCCAGATATATGTAAGATTGTACATCTAATAGAGGTATTTCTCCTAGTTTATTTGGTTATTGCCAACTGTATTAATTCTCATTTACAAAAAAAAAATAAAAAAAAATAAAATAAAATAAAAAAAATAAAAAAATTTCAACTCAAATGTTAAGGCGGTCCTGTTATATGGCTGTGAAACATGGAGAACAACAAAATTGACAATCACGAAGATACAGACTTTCATTAATGGATGCTTACGCCGAATAATGGGATGGAAATGGCAGGACAAAATCACTAACATAGAATTATGGAAATGTACCAGTCAAACACCAGTGGATAAAGAGATACAGCAAAGACGATGGCGCTGGATAGGACACACACCACGAAAGCCAACTGAGAGTATTACACAACAAGCCCTTTTTTGGAATCCCCAGGGGAAAAGACAAAGAGAAAGACCAAGGAATTCTTGGAGAAAACTGAAGAATGATCTTAAAAGAATGGCAAAAAACAGAATGACTTGGAAAGTTTTTGTTGAAGACCTATGCTCCACTGGGAGCTAAAAGGGTAGTAGAAGAAGAAGAAATGTGCGCTTAATATTTTTGGTGTTTTTTTTAATCTCATAATTCTTTCCTTGAAGTTGTTTCCTTGCACTATTTCTTTGTTTGACCTTTGTCTCTGTTAAGTAAAGTACTATTCTCAGAAAACACTTCTAATTCACTGCAATAAGTTATTTACGTAATGACTAGTCTTTTTTCCATAATTGACATTCATACAGATGTACAGGTTATATATAACAGTGCAAAACTGCATTTTTCATTTTGTGAAAGCTTGCAGTGTTTTGTGTTTGTCAACAAATTTAATGAGTCCAACAAGTTATCACAGATGATATTACTGGTGCTACTAAGGTTAGAAGAAACTGTCAAATTATAGGAAACACTTGAATTTTGGTATTAACTTTTTTTAGTGTTGATTATAAAATCAATTGTTATGAGTACATTTGTTTCTGTCAAATCAACTTGTATTGCTACAGAAATATTGTTTATTTTTGTCAGGGAGATGCAGAAAAAGAGGTGGAGTGTCTGCTATTTTGGCAATGGGTAAGATCATAGAAAGGGAAACACTGAATATAAAAAAGGCAGCTATCATGGAGAAAGCCCTCACTCAACTAAAACTGATGGGTCCTAAAGAATTCCAAAAACACATTGAGACTCATCAACAAAATGTTATCCTGCAAGAAGAAAGAGCTGAGATTATGAGAAAAGGCATGAAGAATCGAATGTACAGACAAAATTTCACAATGGTAAGTTATTTCTCCATCTTCTGTGTTAACCCAATAACTACTTTTCTTCATCACCCACTCTTAAACTCTTAAAAGGACATTAATTAAGTGTCTGTCTGTTGTCCTTTCGAGCCAAAGACGGCACATAAGGCAGAACCACAATCTCAAAAACAGAAACCTTGCATGCCAAAATGGCACATATTGCAGAGATCACTGCTCTAAAATATATGGTTCTGTTTCCATAACAATAAAAAAAAGTAAAGTACCCCCATTACGCCAAGTGGCGTATAGGGAAATATGGTGTTAGTGACCTTATATTTTACAGACCTTCAGAACATGATTTTTGGGGTAATGTGGTCGGTATTACGCCCGTTTCCATAACAATACTTTTTCACAATGACAGTTTGTCAAGCCATCAATCAACCTCCTTAGTCGCCTCTTATGACATGTCTGGAAGGTCACAGAGTTACTATTCTTTACTTCCCTCATAATGAGGCCCTGATAACACACGGGAATTAAGTGTAGATGTATTTGTGATTTACTACAACCTGTAATATTTTCACCCTTCATCTCAAAACATTAGCATGGCATTTTGGGTATCAGGTTGCATTTCCTCTCAGTCCTTTCTCGTCTGGTCATGCTGGTTAATTTCCAGGGCACTGCAGGGAGTTGGAGTGTTACTTTTGAGTCGCAGACCACTTTGAGCCCAGGTGCTGTAGGGTGTCTTGATCCCATAAATGATTTTATTTTACGGTGTCCCATGAGAGTATCATTAGAAATGTTAACTTGCAACTCAGTAGACACTATGCAGTGCTTGGCAAACTAGATAAGATAAGAGCTCTGATGACATTGGCAGAATCAAGTGCTGGACTGAAGAAAAGTAAATGAAGAGCAAGAAAATCTGACAATACATGAAAATACATTCAAGAGAGGTGAGAAGCAAAAACAGTTATGATGAATGTAAAGGCGAATCTTGGGAAAGACCTGACAAAAATATACTAATAACTAGACAGCAGAATTAAAAAGCTCAAACAAAAGAGCTTATATAGATAACCTGGCAATGAAGGCAAAGAAAGCAGTAGTGACAGAAGATAGTGAAACTCTTTAAAATGTACAATAAATGCTGATGAACACTTTTACATCTAGTGGGGCTGTTATGAACAAAAATAGAATCATATTAACATCAAGTGAAAATTCTAAGTCATGATGGGCTAAACACTTTAAGGAAATCCTTAATCGTCCACTACCAAGACATTTAATAGATTTATGTAGCCAGCTCACCTGCTATTAGTTAGATAACACCAGTTTGATCTTACCAGTTCAATATCAATTTAGCTGATTTCACCTTGAGTGGAGTAAAGATGGTTGTAAGACTTATGGCTAACAACATGGGCTGCAGGTAAAGATGGTTGTAAGACTTATGGCTAACAACATGGGCTGCAGGTAATGATGGTTGTAAGACTTATGGCTAACAACATGGGCTGCAGGTAATGATGGTTGTAAGACTTATGGCTAACAACATGGGCTGCAGGTAAAGATGGTTGTAAGACTTATGGCTAACAACATGGGCTGCAGGTAAAGATGGTTGTAAGACTTATGGCTAACAACATGGGCTGCAGGTAAAGATGGTTGCAAGACTTATGGCTAACAACATGGGCTGCAGGTAAAGATGGTTGTAAGACTTATGGCTAACAACATGGGCTGGAGGTAAAGATGGTTGTAAGACTTATGGCTAACAACATGGGCTGCAGGTAAAGATGGTTGCAAGACTTATGGCTGACAACATGGGCTGCAGGTAAAGATGGTTGTAAGACTTATTGGTAGTAACATGGGCTGCAGGTAAAGATGGTTGTAAGACTTATTGGTAGTAACATGGGCTGCAGGTAAAAATGGTTGTAAGACTTATTGGTAGTAACATGGGCTGCAGGTAAAGATGGTTGTAAGACTTATTGGTAGTAACATGGGCTGCAGGTAAAGATGATTAGCATCCGAGATTCTAAAAGCAATTGATAACAATAACTTTAAACATCTGCAGAAAATGTTCATTATGAAATGGAAAACAGAAAAATACGTAGAAAGTGAAAAATAAACTTATATGTATGAAGAGCAAACAGGATTTAGAAAAGGAAGAAGCTGCTTCATCATATTTTCACCATAAGAATTTTATTAGAGGAAAATATAGTAAAGAAAAAGCCATTATTCTCAACCTATATTGTCTTCAAAAGGCTTTGGCAACATGATGGGTCTCATTGTGGCATATAAGCATGCATACATACATATTAAGTTATGTCCAAAATTATAATCATACATACACACATCACCATAAGCATCCCAAGTTAAGCCCACTTCAAATAGAAAAATAACTAAAGTCTGAAGTAAAACAAACTGGAGACTATTCCAGAAAGCATCAGACAAATCGTTAGGTAACACAGATAGAAATGGAGTACAAATGTTCAGCTATGAGATGTCAAATGTGTTTCTAAATGCTTCTTATTCTTCTTCTTACTGTTCATACATTAAGTGGTTGTGTTGTGTCACTAGTTCACAGCAAGTATTTCAGCCCAACATATCCATCTTTGGCCTACTTTTTAAAACTTTTAGCTGCAAAGAGTTCTTTAATGTGCACAGAATGTACATGGGACTACATGTGTTTTGTCATTATCAGAGAGGGCTCTAGTCATTGAGTCTCACTACCCAGAGACTAGAAGAACCATGAAGAAAATATGAATTTGAAGAGAAAAATTCCCACCTGCCTATGATGAGATTCAAACCATGGACCTATCCAAAGGCAGATGTCTTACCTACAAAACATTTGTGGGACAGTAGCCAATTTATAAATAATTTTATAAGAAAGAAACACACACAGTTGAAAGTATTTGTCCCCTCAAATCTGGATAAATATAAAACTATATAGAGCACAAACATTTGCAGATCCTGCTATAGGACTTAAACCAAAGGGTAGTTAATATAACATGCTAAATCTATGATAGAACAATAGAAATGATTTCTTTGACATGATTTGTAACTTCTTGAGCTGATAATTGCAAGACCGCTCTAGAGTGAAGTATGAACACAGACTGAACAAAGTGGAAGAATTATGACACTGCTTTGCAGGATGTCACATGGACAAAGTAAGTCACAGACTTGTTCTGTCAGTCAGTCACTAAAGTAGCAAGTTGTAGTAGTAAAAGAAAGAAAAGAGGGTGAAAATCAATAAATGACTTACTTTCAAAATAAGTGCTAGATTTATGAATGGGATTAGTTTAATATGATCTGCGTATAGCTCTTAGACCTGTACTTATTTCAGGTATCTTAAAGAGCTCCTTTCTTAATGGGCACCTGATCATGCTAGATTTTCTTTGAACAAGTTTCAATAACATTGATGGTGTTACCAACAAAATACTTTTGTTTGTAGGCACTTGTATAGAATGGACAGACTACAAAGCTATAATAAAACTAAAATTAGGTATTATTGGAAAGAAGCCATATACAGCACAAAAATCAACATCAACAAAACAGAAGTCATGAATGTCGCCAAAAATAAACAGAACATCAACATAACTATAGAAGGCAGATAACTAAAACAAGTAGAGGAATTCAAATACCTAGGAAGTCTTATGACAAACGATAATTCTCAAACAGCAGAGATAGAATCAAGATGCAACAAAGTTTGTCAAATCATTAGACAGTTATCACCACTATTGTCCAACAAGGAAATAATTCTGGAGGCAAAACGAGTACTATACAATACAATTTTCATCCAAATGTTGTGCTACCAATGCCAGACCTGGACCCTAGATGCAAGAACATTAAGAAAAATAACCTCTACAGAGATGAAATGTGTTAGACGAATGACAGGAAACAGTCAGAGATAAGATCAGAAATGAAGAACTGAGAAAAAAGCTCGGAATAGCCCCGCCATAGAATACATAAGGAAACAACAGATAAAATGGTTTGGCTACATGACAAGGCAGAAAGATCAAAATATAACACAACAAGCCTTCAACAAACATTGTGAGAACACCAGACCCAAGGGTCGACCATGAAAAAGATGGATCGATGGAATATTAGAAGCACTGGGAAACATAACAGCAGCAGAGGAGAACAGAAGAGCAAAAGACCGAAAATTATATCTCCCCTCGACGCTGAAAGGCAGATGAGGAAGGAAAGAAGAAGAAGATTGGAAAGAAGAAAATAAACTACATTTGTGAGAGAAAATGTGTACTAAAATGGTAAAATAAGAGCAAAGATGAAGTACATACTGCAAGAACAAAATAAAACTCAAAATATGAGATTATTGACAAGAATGATAGGTCTATATAAGAAGAAAAGGACATGCAATTATAAAACTAAGTCTAAGTATTAAGTATTACATACTGCCCTTGTTCTGGAACCCACAGAGAAATAAGAGCACAGTTGGACTAAATAACGGAAAACAATAGCCCCAGGCAGGAAATGCTATTGAAGAGATAGTTTTTGGATTATTCTCCTCTTACATTGAACAAACTGTCTATAAATGCTCTACAGCACATGTGCTCTACAAGATGTGTGCTCTACAGCACATGTGCTCTACAAGATGTGTGCTCTACAGCACATGTGCTCTACAAGATGTGTGCTCTACAGCACATGTGCTCTACAAGATGTGTGCTCTACGGCACTTGTGCTCTACAAGATGTGTGCTCTACAGGAAACTGAAGGATTTCTAGTACTGATGATAAATGTTGTTCAACATTTAAATCCAAGACTCATATTAATTATTGTCTCACTTCACAGCTCAGCTTTATTAATGTCATTTCACATTCACAGCTCTATTTTATTATTTTAATTTCACTTTCACAGCTCTATTTTATTATTTTAATTTCACATTCAGACCTCTATTTTATTATTTTAATTTCACATTCACAGCTCTATTTTATTATTTTAATTTCACATTCACAGCTCTATTTTATTATTTTAATCTCACATTCAGGCCTCTATTTTATTATTTTAATCTCACATTCAGACCTCTATTTTATTATTTAATTATTTTAATTTCACATTCACAGCTTTATTTAATTATTTTAATTTCACATTCACAGCTCTATTTTATTATTTTAATTTCACATTCACAACTTAATTTAATTATTTTAATTTCACATTCAGACCTCTATTTTATTATTTTAATTTCACATTCAGACCTCTATTTTATTATTTTAATTTCACATTCAGATCTCTTTTATTATTTTAATTTCAAATCCACAGCCATAATAATTGCTTCATTTTCTTTCACTGCTCTAATTGCTGGCTCACATTAAAAATTCCTTTTATTTCTTACTCTCAAAGCTCTAGTTAACTTCATATTTAAAGTTTTGAATGTCCAAATATTTTAGTAAAATATCATGCTATGATATTTTAGGTTTGTCATAAATGCGGTGACGTTGTCATTGACAGCAAAGACATTAGAACCATATGTAATGCACACCACATTGTCATAAACAGGTAAGCATTTTATACTTTCATTTATTTTAGTACAACAATACTAGTTATTTCATACATACAGTTAGAGAATGTTTTGTTTTTTTCATACCCAAATATGCATTATAAGCCAACATTTAACCAACCTAATTAAAAGTCTACATCAACAACAGTAGCACAGCTAGAGAGGCAGCAGTCTATGCAGATCACTTTGAAGTTAGATCAGGGGTAAGACAGGATGCATTAGGTGATTGATAGGAAAGAACCTGAAAAATAAGATCAGAAATGAAGAACTGAGAAAAAAGATAGGAATAATTCCCGCCATAGAGTACTTAAAGAAACAACAGATAAAATAGTTTGGCCACATGATAAGGAAGAAAGATCAAAATACTACACAATGAGCTTTCAATAAATATTGTGAGAACACCAGACCCAAGGATCAAACACAAAAAATGTTGGATTAATGGAATGTTAGAAACACTAGGAAACATAGCAACAGAAGAGGTGAACAGAAGAGCAAACAACCACAAATTATATCCCCCCTCAACGCTGAAAAGCAAATTTAGAATGAAAGAAGAAAAGAAACATGCGTCCATAAGTAGTTGCAATGGCTGAGTAATTAGTGTGCTTGCTCTGATTAGAGGGTTCCAAGGTCAGTTCCCAGGAAGATGTGCTGAGTATTTATTTATTGGACTCACGTGGCTTTGGGTTTACCCAGCCTCTGAAAATGGGTACCACCTATTTGTTATGGAATGGTAGGATAGCCTAACAGTGACATATTGTGAGATACAGTGCCATCTCTGTGCAAGGTCTGACAATGTAGTGAAGATCATTAGACATGGAGAGTCTAGAATTTCCATCGTGTGTGCCATCTTCGGCTTATAAAGAAAATAGATAGATAGAATTGCCTAGTGTGACACCAATCGCATATTACCCATTAAATGTTCAATTTCAATACAATCCATTGGTCATTGAAAAATATGGGCACTTAAACTTAATTTTCTATATACCTTGAGGAACACTTACTTATGCATGTATCTCTTTTTTTTTTTTTTTAAAGTTTTACAGTAGTTTATTGCATAGAAAGGTGGTTTCCCCTGCTACATATCCACTTCTTAAAGCTTAATTTACCACGTGTTGGAAATTATTCAATTTCTAAAGTGTACCTCAGATTGAGAGAGGAAAACCTAGAGAGACACTAAAAAGAACGCTTATCAGGGAAGCAAAGTTGGTAGGCACTCATTAGATAAGATCGAACATCTCGCCAAGAGTAGAATGAACGGCGAAAAACACTATGAGTTGTATGTGATGTCTAAAGGCTCTGGTAGGATCAAGATCTTGGATTGTGCTTTTTTTGTGTTTTATGCCATTTTATCATGGCTTCAGATAGAAATCCTAGTTGCCTATGATTTATTTAAAAGACTACAACAGTCATTAAAAGTAAGTAAACTAAATTTCTATACGAAATAGTATGTTTACATTATTATATTTTGTTGTATTGTTATTGTATTACTAGCAGAAAATCCTTAAGATTTACAGCAATTACTTAATGAAATAAACATGACTATAGCAAAATATGGATTAGATATGAATATCAAAAAGACTAAAACTACGGTCATAAATAAAGATACTACTCAAAACCCACAAGTAGGTATCAAAGTTGAAGGAATAGACCTGGAGACAGTTCAGAACTACAACTACCTTGGACATACTATAACCAGTAATGGAAAATGTACAACTGAAATAAACAAAGGAATAGGAATGGTGTAAATTTTCTTTATGATAAAGTAATTTTAATGCCTTGAAAAATATTCTAACATCAAAACAAATAACACCAGGGCTAAAACTAAGAAATAAAAAAATGTTATATCTTCTCAACGCTCCTGTATGGTGCAGAAACATGGACATTAGACAAGAAAACAGAACAGAAAATTGAAGCCTTTGAAATGTGTATTTATAGAAGAATATTAAGAATTGGATGGAAAGAAAAGAAAACAAACGATGAAGTCTTAAAACAACTAAAAATGAAAAGAGAACTACTAAACACAATTCAAACAAGACAAATGAAGATTTTGGGGCATGTTAAAAGACACAGCAGCCTGTGTAATCTTGAAAGGAAAAATACAAGGTAAAAGAGGCAGACCAAGACTCACATGGACGAGTAACATGGAAAGATGGACAAGTTAGCCTATGACGCAACCTGTACCATTAAAGCAAGAGACAGAGCAGAATGGCGCTCCATGATAGCCAACCTTCGATGCGGAGACGGCACTCAATGATGATAATTATGATTGAGCAGCCTTTGAGTTTAACATTTTTAGACTTTCATTTTCCTCTTTCTTCACAGTTTAAATACTTACCCTAATTATTTTATATCATACAAATATTATTTCCTTATTTAAACACACTTTACAGAATTTTCACATTGGTGACATCAGGTTGGTTTTCACAGATTTAATTTTCACAGATAATTCAGATGGAACCAGCAAAATAATCAGGAAGGAATAAAATTAATATTTAGCCCACTCTTGTGCCACACCCCCTACCAAAATATGTCATGGGACACCCTTTGCCTTAGTGTAGGAAAGATTTCTTTGGTTTAAATGCCAGGAATTACCAAGTGTTAATTATTTGACAACAAGACTGAATTTATCTCCATTGACTTCGTGGTGATTGCTTAATTTTGTCTAGTTGAAAGTTCATCTCCATTGACTTCGTGGTGAATGTTTAGTTTTGTCTAGTTGAAAGTTCATCTCCATTGACTTCGTGGTGAATGTTTAGTTTTGTCTAGTTGAAAGTTCATCTTCATTGACTTCGTGGTGAATGTTTAGCTTTGTCTAGTTGAAAGTTCATCTTCATTGACTTCGTGGTGAATGTTTAGTTTTGTCTAGTTGAAAGTTCATCTTCATTGACTTCGTGGTGAATGTTTAGCTTTGTCTAGTTGAAAGTTCATCTTCATTGACTTCGTGGTGAATGTTTAGCTTTGTCTAGTTGAAAGTTCATCTTCATTGACTTCGTGGTGATTGTTTAATTTTGTCTAGTTAAAAGTTCATCTTCATTGACTTCGTGGTGAATGTTTAATTTTGTCTAGTTGAAAGTTCATCTTCATTGACTTCGTGGTGAATGTTTAATTTTGTCTAGTTGAAAGTTCATCTTCATTGACTTCGTGGTGAATGTTTAATTTTGTCTAGTTAAAAGTTCATCTTCATTGACTTCGTGGTGAATGTTTAATTTTGTCTAGTTGAAAGTTCATCTTCATTGACTTCGTGGTGAATGTTTAGCTTTGTCTAGTTGAAAGTTCATCTTCATTGACTTCGTGGTGATTGTTTAATTTTGTCTAGTTAAAAGTTCATCTTCATTGACTTCGTGGTGAATGTTTAATTTTGTCTAGTTGAAAGTTCATCTTCATTGACTTCGTGGTGAATGTTTAATTTTGTCTAGTTGAAAGTTCATCTTCATTGACTTCGTGGTGAATGTTTAATTTTGTCTAGTTAAAAGTTCATCTTCATTGACTTCGTGGTGAATGTTTAATTTTGTCTAGTTAAAAGTTCATCTTCATTGACTTCGTGGTGAATGTTTAATTTTGTCTAGTTGAAAGTTCATCTTCATTGACTTCGTGGTGAATGTTTAGTTTTGTCTAGTTGAAAGTTCAAATGTTTAGTTTTGTCTAGTTGAAAGTTCAAATGTTTAGTTTTGTCTAGTTTTTAAGTTCAAATGTTTAGTTTTGTCTAGTTTTTAAGTTCAAATGTTTAGTTTTGTCTAGTTGAAAGTTCAAATGTTTAGTTTTGTCTAGTTGAAAGTTCAAATGTTTAGTTTTGTCTAGTTGAAAGTTCAAATGTTTAGTTTTGTCTAGCTGAAAGTTCAAATGTTTAGTTTTGTCTAGTTGAAAGTTCAAATGCTTAGTTTTGTCTAGTTGAAAGTTCAAATGTTTAGTTTTGTCTAGTTGAAAGTTCATAGCGAAACAGACTACTCCATAGTGCTAAAATCATCTCCTCAGCATGTTTCCCAATATGAAGTACACTCACCATAAACCAGCAAAAGCACTGAAGATGTTTTAGCTCAGGTGCAAGAATTCCATAGCACAGGTGAAGACTTTATCCCCAAAGCTTCCTCAGATGCCTTTTATTCCCATGCAGGGCAGATGACAATGATTATATTTTTTTATCTCCTCAGGGCTCTCCTGGTAGCCACATATACGAAATTGGTGATTGTTGAATCGTTGTGAAAAAGTTATTACATTTTTTCAATCATCGTTATCTTTTTCTTAGCTGCCATTAATATTCTCTTATTTTCAGAAACATATTGAAGCAGACAAAAACACAGTTAGATGAAAAAATGGTATCTTTTGATGACATTCGATTGATTGGTCCGGCCCACTGCATGGGCAGACTAGAGAATGGGAACCACTGCAATGGCAAGCTTGGAAGTCTGATGATTTTCTCAAACATTCCATTTATAGTTTTGGGGCTCACTAAGTTTGCATTTCATACTAGTGACAGTTCACGTGCATTGACCTACAAAAATTGGAAGGATGTCCCATTCATTATTGATGAAATTGGTCCACAAGATTACCAAAGGTGAGGCTTATAAACATTTTTTTCTCTGTCACTCCACATAAACTTTTTAGATAGAAGATTTCTTTTTGTCAGCAGCTTGGAGTATGAAGTCAAAGGTGCTGCCACACTGACAAGGTGGATTGTAGAACAGCAAATCAACTGTGCAATCATTTTGGCATTATTGTGCACAAAGGGCAGCTTACAGAAGCATTTGAGATAAAAACAGGAGTAAGGCAGGGATGCCTTTTATCTCCATTTCTCTTTCTACTGGCCATAGATTGGATTATGAAAATAATTCAGAACAACAGAAATAGAACCCAGTGGTTCTGCAACCTAATGACTTAGACTTTGCTGATGGCATAGCTCTCTTATCACACAACCATCAACAGATGCAATATAAAATGAGCATACTTGATGAGAGATCACAACAGTTGGGAATGAAAATAAATAGAGATAAGACCATAACGATAACCTCTACAAGATGTACAATCTTACATATATCTAGGCAGTGATATAGATAAAGAAGGAGGAACAGAGAACGATACCAAAATAAGGATATCAAAAGCAAGAGGAGCCTTTGTTGCACTGGGAAACATTTAGAAGTCCAAAGAAATTAGGTTAAACACAAAAATAAAAATTTTCAACTCCAATGTTAAATCAGTATTATTATATGGCTGTGAAACATGGAGAACAACAAAAATGACAATCATGAAGATACAGGCCTTCATTAATGGATGCTTACATAGAATAAAAGAATGGAAATGGCAGGACAAAATCACTAAGAAAAAATTATGGAAATGTACCAGTGAAATACTTGTGGATAAAGAGATACAATGAAGATGATTGCACTGCATAGGACACACACTGTGGAAGCCAACTCAGAGTATTACCTAACAGGCCCTTTTTTTGGAATCCCCCAAGGAAAAAGACAAAGAGGAAGACCAAAATATTCTTGGAGAAGACAGATGGAAGCAGAGATGAAGATGATGGTGAAGACATGGAATGAACTTAAAAGAATGGTAAGAAACAGAACGGCTTGGAAAGTGTTTGTTAAAGACCTATGCTCCACAGAGAGTTGAAAGGTAGAAGAAGAAGAATCATTGTGGCAGACTGTCAAAGCATGTTTTAAAAAATATTGAACAAGGCATGCTGTGTAGAGAGTGGGTTGACTGGCTTAAAAAGTTACAGGACATGGGGACTTACTTAAATATATTGTCTCAAACATGTCAAGGTTCATGGTAATTAACAGGCAAATTGGCTGGCTGGGAGGGCCCCAATTCAGGGGGTATTGATTCAAGATAATTCAAACTTTTTTAAGGGCATTAGGGACACATTCTCAAAAGAAGATGTAATCACATGAAAGAGTAACTCTCAAATGCAAGGTTGAAGGATTGGGGGATTTAAGAACAAGCATTCTCTGTTCGTGGAAACAACTCACAGCCAGCGCAGATGGGAATAATAAATGTGCACTCCTTGCTGTGGCTATTGGAAAGGGCAGCAGAACATATATGGGAATTTGGTTATTTGGTTATGGAAGGCCCCGGTATCACTGCAAATGAATTAAAATCCATAATTGCTCAACCGCCCGTTCCAGCGTAATCATTCGAATTAATATCTCATCTCCCAAACAAAGAAAGGTAACTGTAGTCCCCATCGTAGCAGTCTCAGCACACACCAAAAGACATAAGGCGAAACCGCGCAGAAAGTGAACACAGCCAACTGTTCCCTGTCATACGATATCATCATTCATCATAAACAATTGGAATATCGAAACATGATCAAAATGGATGAGACACACAGCTCACGGTGTGCACTGAGCACTTAACTCAGTAGCTCCTGCAACAAGCTGGACTTGGAATATGAGGAAACTGCAACATGAAACACTTTTCATGCATAGCCTTCAATGGTTCCTGCCGCCTATCCACCATATACCGGAAGTTCACGTCCTCTTGAAAATGATGATCGTCATATGTTTTTTTAATGTATAGCTCTTGATGATGTTAGGCCATCGTTGTTGACTCCAATTCCGAACATATAGACACACAGTTAGTCGTCAGATTATCCCTGTCGCACATCAAACAACAAACCCTAAGATTAGCGTACGGCTGGTCTAGGGATGTATGATGAGCCATTACAATGACATAGCACACAACAATGTCGTACACACAACAATTTCGCTCCCTTTAGATTCCTGATTACTCTAGTGAAAGCAGTCAACGACGAACAAAACACGGTGCAATTATATGAGAATGTCCTGCTTCAATGACACTATCTATATATCTGTTGACCTTTTGAACCATAGCCAGCCCATAGGGCATAGACCTAGATACTCTTCTCTTATCTAAATTTTTATTCTAGCAGTTTTTAATTCTTGTAAAGATCTTTCATCAAATCTTGCCATTTGTCTCTGTTCTGTGCAAGCAACTCTATCTCATTGAGGGATCCAATTCCTGCTGCTCATGCCTGTCTGATCAATGTTCTTCTCACTGTCTCTCTGGGTCGGCCTCTTTTCTTCTCATCTATTGTTTCCCACATGAGGGCTTGCTTTGTTATTCGGTTATTATCTCTCCTCATCACATGTCCAACATATGACCATCGTCTTTTCTTGATTACTGAAGATATTAGTGGTTGATTGGTGATTTCTCTAATTTTCTCATTTGTTTTGAATTCGTTCCACACTATACCAAGTATTTTCCTTAGAAATTTATTTTTGAATGCATTCAACTTTGTTTCTATGTCTCTTGTTGTTTTCCAGCTCTCACATTCATACGTAAGGGTTGGTAGTAACGTTTGATTTGAATAGTCTAAGTTTTGTGTTTGTGCTGATGAGTTTTGATTCCACAACTTTTCAAGGCTTCTGAAGGACATTGCTGCTTTAGCTATTCTGACTCTAATTTCTTTACTTCTATCACCTTCTCGATTAATGTGGCCTCCAAGATAGATAAAGTGATCTATCTCTTCCACTGGTTTGTTTTCCATGCATATTCTGTCATCTGTTGGAATTAAGCTTTTCATGACATTAGTCTTTTAATGATTGATCTCAAGCCCAATTTTTGCTGGCTATTGATGATAGTACATTTGTGCTTTCCTGCATCGTTTTTATCTGACTGCTGATGAGGACTATGTCATCAGCAAAGTTGAGGTCCTCCAAATGATCTCCTTGTATCCATTCGATGCCTTTATTACCAGTGCAGCATTTCTTCATTATGAAGTCCATAAACAACTCCAAATAACAAGGGCGATAAAATACATCCTTGTTTAACCCCAGTTTCTATTGGAAAACATCTGCTTAGTCCTTCCTCTGTACGAACTGCACATGTGTAACCATCATACATGTCTTTGATAATATTTATGATTTTTTATGGTAAGCCATATTGCTTCAGAATTTTCCACAAAGAATCTCTATGAATACTGTCAAATGCTTTTTTTGAAGTCGATGAAGTTAAGTACAAAAGGTTTTTACTTTTCAATGTGTTCCTCCAATATAAGTCGTGGAGTGAAAATGTGGTCAAGGCAGCTTCTCCCTTTTCTAAACCCAGCCTGTTCTTCACGCATTACTGTATCTATTGAATCCTTTATTCTATTTAGGATGATTTTGCAGAATCACTTTGAGGCAACTGACAAAATTGTCAGGCCTCTCCAGTTGTTACAATCTCTAAGATTGCCCTTTTTTGGAATCTTAACAATGATTCCTTTTTTCAATTTATGAGGCGTCTTCTCTGCTTTCAAATGATGTTGAACATTTTCTGGACATGTATTAAATTATGGCTATCAATTGTCTTGAGGATCTCAGCTGTTAACGTATCCTCACCAACAGCCTTGTTGTTGTCCATACGCTTTAAGGAGGTCTCAATTTTGCTGAAGGTGAAGTCATGTAAATTTATATCTAATTCTGCTGCTGGTGTTTCAGCTTCAAAATCTATTAAATTGTGGGGTAGTGGACGGTTAAGAATTTCTTTGAAGTGTTCCGCCCAATGGGCTTTTATGTCTGCGCTTGTTGTTAGCATTGAATCAGATTTGTCTAGAATTGGTGCTCCACTAGATGTATAGGTGTTTGTCTGCAAATTTTGGTTTAGTATAGACAGTGCTGCTGTCTCCTGTAATTGCCGCTGTCTCTGCTAAATTGTCTATATATGCTCTTGTATCTCTTCTTGCTGAACTTTTTACTTTGTTGTCTAATTCTTTGTATGTTGCTTTTGCCTGGACCTTTCCAAGATCTGTCTTTATATTAGTCATGGCTCTCTTTGCTTCTATTCTTTCTTTGATGTATTTCCATGTAGTTTCTGAAATTCATGCTCGTTTTTACATTTTCTTCCAATTTATTAAAACATGGCCAGAGATTTCTCTGGCTACCTACGAAGTGTGTTCAAATGAAACCAATCCAGTGGCTTTATTACAAACATATAAAGGGGACATCAGTAGGTGTGGCAGAATTAGATAAAGCAATCGTTATGAAGTAAATACTCTATGGGATTCTTTAAAAAAAGTTACCATAAGCATTTAGACATGCATCCCACTGCTTTGGTAGACGGTGGATGCCATCAGAGAAAAATTACTGGATCCTGTTTGAACCATTTTGTCACCGAGACCATGATGTCTGCATCAGAGTTGATTTGTTATCCCTTTAGAGATTTCTTTAAGAGTCTGAACAAATGAAGGTAACATGGTGAAGAATCAAGGCCATAGGATATGTGTTGTAGAACTTCCTAACATTTCCCGCACAATATTCGCAACAGAATCACACTACACAAAAGCTAGGACAAGTTTAATTTGAATGTGCCTCATAGTATGATGTTGACCACATCATCATTAAGTACCATGCCTACTGGTATAGGTGATCATGTCTCTCAACAACTTTCGATCTTGACAGTGATGTATCATTTCTTTTGTTGACCTTCTGCCAAGCCATTCTCTTAAGCTGTCTGGTATCTTTTCTCTCTGCTTCCCTCTATCTCTTCATCCCTCAATTTTCCCAGTTGTTCACTATATTCCAGCTGTTTTTTGCTATTAAAGCTGAGTCCTTTATTTTTGCCTTCCTTCACTATAAAGTTTAACATTTCTTGTAACTCATTTTCATTCTAAGTTATTAAGACTGTATCATCAGCATACCTTATATTATTTATATTATGACCTTCAGTTGTTATTCCATGCATGCCCTTTATGGATCTTAAAATAATCTCCCTATACATATTAAATAAATCTGGTGACAGCACACAACCTTGCCTAACACCCTGTTTTATTTGATGAAGCATTCCTAATTGATTTCCAGTTCTTATGGCCGCTGTTTGTTGCCATAAATGTTCTTTATTATTCTTAGATTTTTGCTGTCTACATTTATGCCTTCTAAAATTGTGATTACTTTGGACAGTAACTCCATATTAATTTTATGCACAAGGCATAATTGGTATTTTAAAAAAAATCTAATACTGAATATACTTTCAGCCATTCCGACTCGTTTCATAATCTCAGTCTCGCATTTGTTGCCTTCTGTAACGATGCATTGAAGATCGTAAGTAATCCTTTACTTGTTCTAGTTAGTAATGTCCTAGCTATTATTATCAATGTTTTTTAAAATATTTTTTAAAAATTATCATAGTTTTTGTTCTTTTCAGAATATATAACAGTTTTCAATATTATATGTAGCATTGATTTTTAAAGGTATCACTCTTTTATATTTAATGATGGGATATTTTAATATATTGTTTTCTCTTGATTGACAGATACTTACCTGAACCAATTAATGTACCAACAAATGATGATGATGATAGTTCTGATGACTCGAACACGACTCTTACTGAAGAAATGGATTTTGATGAGCAGAATGTTGAGGCAAGCTCTATCTCAATGCAATTTGAAACCATATGTGCTGAAACAGCAGGGGAGATAAAAGAATTAAAGAAAGTGCAGCCCTCACAAGATTCAGATAGTTTTGAAACAGCTGAGAGCAACAAGGGAGAACAATCACATACATTTCAGCAGTCTGGCAGGAGTGATCTAACCAGTAATTTGAACAAGAAGGTTAGCGATGTAGTCCTTGTTTCAGGAAAAATTCAGAAAGACACAGATGTTCCACCAAAGTATTTTGCAGAAATACAAGCACCAATTTGTACTGAATTAAATCTCACACAATCAACCCAAATAAGTGAGCAGCATTTTAGGGAGAAATGTTTATCTGCTTTAA